>RYFJ01000469.1:0-188428 GCA_003991445.1 Oryza meyeriana var. granulata | reverse complement strand
AAAGAGAGAGATTTAAGCACTTGAGTGGTTTTGAAACACTGTTTGCAAAAATCCCTCTAGATAGTACGGCTTTCCTACGACTTAAAATAAATTCAAAAGAATTTAAAATAAATCCGAGTCCTTCGCCGCTTTGCGTCAATGCTTTTATGGGGTCTCTATGCACCACACAAAGCAACCTGGGACTAATCTCTACACAATTCTCGATAAACTCATTAGTCCCTTAACTGCTTTGTCATTATTCCACAAAAACTACTTAGGGGCTAGATCACTTTCAATCTCCCTTTTTGGGTGATTGATGACAACACGGGTTAAAGCTTACAACAGAATAATATTATAAATTTGATTTTGATGAAAAGAGATGAATTTTGGCTCCCCTTAGAAATATGCATATATTAGTGAGAGTAAAGTATATATACATATTGAGTATTGGAGAAATATGGAAAGATCTCATTCATCTCTTTTCCATTCGTCGGGGTACAAAAGTGTGACATGATAAACAGTATATAAAATGCATATGACAATGGCAAACACACAAGAAAGGAAAAATAACATCACATCACATTGCAACGGCATCAACAGAATCGATTTAAATACTGAAATTAAACTAGAACCATAATAAATAGTCATTAATCCAGTATACAGTTAATACATGTCCACAGGCTGATAGGCAGATCTAGGAATATCCTAATACAGAGAGGTGGGTAGAGCTTCCAGCTGCCAAGAGCCGTAACCTCTGACCATACTGTAACAGTAGTCAAAAAGGTGAGAAGCAAGCCCCTTCACTTCTGAATTTTTCCTCCCCTTGGCATCAAGGCACCAAAAAGGAGAGGAAAACTAGAGGAAGAGGACTCAGTCGTGCGTCGGAGGGGATAATCAACAGTGTCGCTGACTCCTGGACTGCCTGCCGTGCCAGTCTCATCATTAGGACGGCAATATCTCTGTATTTCCATGGCAGAGGTCATCATCCTTCCTCTTCAACAAGGGAGGAATGTTATCCCCGTAAATGGGGGGACCACTTGAAAAGGGTGGAGCTGCTGGTACATAAGCCAAGGCTAGAAAGTGGAACAACTGGCACAAAGTCAGGCTAAACCGATGGAGGAAGTTGGTAACAAAGTCATCATTCTCATCACCATTGTCCCACCACTGTCCTATCCTCCTCATCATCCTGTCCCATCATCATCATCGTGATAAGAGTTCTCTCTTCTCTGGTCTTCATCAAAAGCTGCCTCGGATCGGAATCTCAAAGGGCCTAGTGGAAGGACCTGCGCCACTGGCGATGGTGCTTGAGTAGACTCATATGTGGCAAGAGATCCTCATATACCTCATCAGAAGAATCATCAGAAGACCGTCCTTGCCGGCATCCACTCAACATCTCCTTCTGCCGGCGCTCACTCTTCTTGAAATCTTCAGGCGTTCTTAGTACAGTGTTGAAGATGGCCTTGATGTCTTCTTGGAGTGACTGCGGAATTCTGGGAAAGAAAGAGCCAGACCGAAGAGGGAGCTGAAGGAAACTTCACTTTTACGCAGGAAGCGGTAGACGGTAGGACTTGGTGCTTCACCTTCTTCTTGAACATTACATGCCGGACATTCCTCAATCATCTCATGATATAGGGAGCATAAGCACATCCTCTTTTGGGCTTTATCATAATGTTTAAAGATCTAAACCAAATGTACTTCATTACACTAATAGGTGGTTGATTCCTCCTCAACTTGCAAGCATTGTGTAGTGGCGAGCGGGAGAGCTGTGGCATCACCAGCCTTGGTGAAGAGAGTTGTCGTGATTATGTTCAAGCAGTGAAATCTTGTAAGGAGGCAAGCAAGCCCTTTGTAGTGCCATGCAGTTCCTGAGAGTGCCCCATCGGCATATATAAACATAGTCCTCTGAATGGGAGGAGCGTCAATCCTCACCAATGCAAGATTCGGCCTATTGAGAATCATCAGGGTACAACCCCAAATGGCCGTGAATTGAGAGATGGTGACAGTGTACTCCACTCCCTGAGTCCGCCATCTTACTGAAGCTCATGCTATAGATCTTTCTCAAAGAACAACGGTCATGAGTAGAACGACTGCCGATCGACCTCCTCACTCCAGACATACTGTAAGCCACCATGGAATTCCTCCAATGTCCTTATCCAGGCAAAGCTTAATCACATCCTTGAAAGATTCACCCTTCTGACGTTGCATGTACTTCCAGTCAATATACTTTATCTCGATGACCGGCTTGGGTCGACTCATGAAGATGAGTTATACCAATCCACCCTGGACAACAGTGACAAAACGGGGGTCCTAACAACTCTTGAGGGAAAGATTCTGGGTTCTGCTTCCCTGTCTCTGCCGTCCACTTGCCACATCGTGCAGATAATCAAAATGTTGGCAAAAGGAGTAGTACTGACTGCCCTGTGCTTGATCATCGGATTGGTCATCGAAAATGCCACCGTCAGTACTGCAAGCCACCACTACCTGCGAGATCCACCACGCCCCTTGGTAGCGGTGGTGCATCGGAATCCCTGATAAGGCAGAGCGACGAGTCCCTGTCAAGTAGAGGGAGAGGCTGTGCAGCGGCCCTCTTGTCTCTGCCCTGCCCTCGCTGCTGGGCTGCTAGCACGAGCCGTCCCTTTCCTTTGTCAGCTCTTCTAGGAGGTGACTCCTGAATCATATTTGGGCACCGGAGGTGGAAATATTTATCTTGCCTTTTGTACGTTTTTCTCGAGCCATTGACATTGAAATACAACATAGAATCAAAGAAAAGAACTGAGGTCAAGGTTTTTATTTGAAAAAACAAGGCTACAAGGGGCTAGTAGAAAACGCTAGTCCGGAAGGTCCAACCTTAGGATTCAGAGCCTCCGGCCCAGCCCTCTTCAGTCAGGTCGAAATGCTGTCGGACTCCGGCCTAGATGACCAGAACTCTAGCCGACACATGCTAGAATTTTGATTTGCAAAACTAGCCAATGTATTTTGATGCAAGACTGTAGATCGATGGTTTAGGGGTGTGCAGGAAGGTTTAACCAAGGGGAACTAGTCCTAGGTTCACATTTTGCAGAGATCGAGTCAAAATAGGAAAAACCATAAAGGAATGAGATCGAGACCTTGAGATGAGAAATTGTAAAAACGTCGACGGGACGGAGTCTCCCGACCACACCAAGAGAAAGGAAACATGAATGCCCAAAGATTTTTGACAGTAGGAATGCAAATCGCCACAGGAGGGGATGAGAGCGAGTTAGGGCTGAGAGGAGATGAAATAGAAAGAGAGAAGACTCCTAAAGCCGCGCACCGGAAGACTAAAAACCGCGCCCCGGCCGGAACCATTCCGGGCTAGGGAGCCAGAGCTTCTGGCTCAGTTTTTGAACAGGGAGGAAGGGTCCGAGCCTCCGACCCTATGGTCGGAACCTCCGACCAAATTTTTCTGGAAAGGGGAAACAAGTGTATTTTGGCCAAAGGAAATGGACATGATTTTCCGTTGAACCAATATGTGACCAGTAGCAATCAATCAGACCAATAACAATAGTCACAAATACAGATCAATAACGAAAAGAAACAAATTTTCCTCAATAAAAACTAGCACACAAGGATTTCACCAAATATTTGAGAAATGACTTTTTTTTATGGGATATGGGAAATGTTGGAGCTCCGTTCCTGGTGTTAATGAAGACCATTTTCTACACAAGAAGAGGCCTCAAAAACACCAGGAGCTCATTTGATTGACATCTTTTTGACCCATATTTTAACTAGTTGTTTTGTCAGCAACTTAATCATGCAATGTTTCGAGAATAAATTTAAGATATTGAGCTCACTGTCTAAGCTCACAAACCTTTTCTCATCTAAGTGGCTTGGTGAAGAATATTGGCAAGTTGGTGTTCGGTTCTCACATGGATAATGGCGATATCTTCTTTAGTTTCGGGTCTCTCAAGAAGTGCTGTTTATGTCAATGTGTTTGGGTTCTTGAGTATTGGACGGGATTATTGGCTATTTTGATAGCAATCTCATTATCACAGAAGGAGTGAGATTTGGTCATTGTGTAGCCAAAGTCTTGAAGAGTTTGTTTTTATCCAAAGGAAGTTGAGCACAACACGAGCTGGCGGCTATGTATCCGCCTCGACGGTGGATAGGGCAATAGGAGTTTTGCTTTTTGGAGGCCCCAGAAACTAGAGACCGTCCAAGTAATTGACAAGTACCCCATTGTGCTCTTGCGGTTAACCTTAACACCCGACATAATTCGGAACTCAGAATATATCTAATTGGCTCAACAATCACAACCCTTAGGGTACCCAAAAGACCGAAATTAGGAATGTGCACCAATTCTTAGAATTCTCTTAACGGCAACAAGATGACATTCTTTAGGGCGTCACTGAAAGCGAGTGCACATTCACACAGTACGCACAATAATCCAGTTAGATGCACAAAGGTAAAGAAGAGATCAATCATGGAGCGATATACCTTTTGATCCACCGGTTTGCCGTTGTCGTCGAGGTCAAGATGCTATTTGGTGGCATTGGAGTCCTGATGGGCTTGGCTCCCTCCATTTTGAATTTCTTGAGAATGTCCTTGAGATATTTCGATTGCGAGATGAAGGTTCCATCCTTTTGTTGCTTGACTTGAAGCCCGAGGAAGAAAGTGAGCTCCCCCATCATCGACATCTCAAACCTTCTAGTCATGATTCTGCTAAATTCTTTACTTAAAAAAAGGATTAGTAGAGCCAAATATTATGTCATTGATATAAATTTAGCACACAAATAGATCATTCTTGAATTTCTTAGTAAAGAGTAGTAGTGTCGGCTTTGCCTATTTCAAAGTCATTTTTTAGTAGAAAGTCACGAAGGCATTCATACCAAGTTCTAGGGGCTTGCTTGAACCCGTAGAGCGCCTTGTGAAGCTTGTAGACGTGATTTGGATATTTGGGATCTTCAAACCTAGGCGGTTGCTCCACATACACCAACTCGAAGATTGGTCTATTGAGAAAAGCACTTTTGACGTCCATTTGATAAAACTTGAAATCATGGTTAGCGGCTGTCACGCCCAGAAATTCACCAGAATTTCCAAAGCTAATTTGTGCAATAAATTTTCGTCCAGTAATCAGCCGAGGTAACCTAAATCGACAATTTGATAAACATAACCAAATACAAAATAACGATAAATACTTACAACAGAGGCACTTAGCCCTCACAAAGAAGAAATAGCAGCAGAACGGCAACTAGCGTAGCTTCAGCACCAAGCCACAGGCAGCTCAACTGGGGTATAAGCCAAACACCAACTTCTCCTCCTCACAAGGCTTCACTCTAAAGATTGCAATAATGCAAGACCGAGTACCACCCACCGTACTCAACAAGCCACACTAGAGAATGCAATGTAATGCAACAGGATACCAAAGGAAAGACATAATATGGCTTATTTGCATAAAACAACATTTAAAACATTTGCATTTAAAATCATTGAAAACAATGTAGTTTAATTATTATCACCATTTAACCAATCTCTGAACAACGCTCCAACGCAGTTCAGGACCAAAACCATAACCCTCCAAACTGGAGCTATCAAATTTCCACCATTTATCATCATTATTAGCAGTGTGGGACTAATCACAGAAAAACATTGCTAGGCCCGCTCATTAACCGGCGAGCATGGCTATCAGAATAGTTTTACTCTGGCCAGAGGTGTACCAATTTACCCACAAGACACAACTCCACAGCACATCATTGTGCCCCTTAATACCACCACGGTATCTCGGAAAGGAATTGTGATAGGATCCTCCATGTAATCCGCACAACAAGGGAGCCACCCGTTGGACCACCAGTCTCCGGTAGGATTAATCAGATACCTAGTCTGGGAGACGATCCAACGCCCAAGACATGGACTTATTGACGCAGCCATGGTGGTCTTATTGACACAGCCACAACACACCATGATGGACCCCGGTTAAACGTACTACACTTTGGTTCCCACCATTACCCATACTAGCTTGTGGTTAGCACGAGTGTTGCTTCGCAACGAGTAGTCCGCAAACCGGTCCTTAATTGTCATGAGTACCGCTAGCAACATTTTCAACCCTGGTACTCACAACCCACCATTTAGTCAAGTTTTAGTTGACATAATTAATTAACTAGCCACGACTCACTGTCGTGAAATTGTAGCCATTGTCCATCAATTATTGATAAATGATTCATTAATTTTTCCCCACATAAAATGACGCTACAGTTTCTAGGCATGGCTAAGCAAATCCTAAATAATCTAGCCAAATAAATAATTAAACATCCGGCTAGTCAATATTATTTACCCAGGGTATCAAGGTATAGATAGTAATAACAAAATGGCCATAAATATCAAGGAATATTAGCTATTAAATAATTACCCGTAATAATGTCATTCTAAAACATTTCATGCAATAACTTTAAAATAAAATAGCTTTCACAAACGGGATCAACATGCTCAAGGAGATTGTCGTGTGACTTGCCTTGCAATCGCAAAAGTCTTCAATTGCTCTTCCGAACTCTTCTGCAGACTCCGCAATCTTCCGAAACGACGATTGTACGCGACTACACGTAAAACGATAATAAATCCTAAGAAACTTTAAATAAACAGTACATAAAAATACATAAACAAGTAAATTATAATTTTAGATGAATTTAGGAAGAAGAACAGGTCGAATCGGACTTCAGACGGAAAGGATATGGCTTTTGGAAATTGATTTCGGAATAAATCTGAAAAGAATTGGAAAGGAATATTTTCTAGAATATTCCCTTAGAAAATGATTAATAAAAGAATTATTTTGAATGGATCAATGAGCGGAGCCCACTGTCATAGACTGGGTTCAAAGTGGAATTGGTCCATGGACCAAGGGATAGGTGGCTTTGGTGGACTAGCTGAGGTGTACTGCCACGTGGGCAGAGGAGATGACATGGCAGCTGCAATGGATACTGACTCAGCCTCTAGGGCCGACGTGGCAAGTGACTGGATTAAAGAGATCCAATGGCTTGAACTATTCAAGGTTTTTGATGGAGATCAAACGGCTCAGACTTGATCCTTGGAATCGAATAGCCGAGATTAGTTGGAGTTCTAATCACCTAGGCCCACATGTCATGCACAGCGAAGGAGGTGACTCACAGATCAGTGCCTACAACACTCGGGGCAAGTCTCGCGCTCGGCGCATAGCTGGGGAGGAGAGGGCGATAGTGGCGGCAGTGACGGTGACGAGCCGGCAAGGTGGAGAGGGGAGTCGGGCTCCGGGTAGATGACGACGTCGGCGGCCATTGGCGGCGCGGCAGCGATGCATCGGCGACGACGAAGGACGGCAGCAAGCGACGGCACCAGGGATGGGACGGAGAGGCCTGTCAGTGTCAAGGCGAGGACGTCGACGGCGGAGCATGGCGCTGGGGCGGAGGTGGTGTAGATCGGGGCAGGGGCAGCGGCTTCTGTTCAAGAGCGGGACGACGGCACGGCTGAGGAGAGACAATGGACCGGCGGCTTGGGCGAGACGGCGCACAGGCGGTAGACGACGCTGACGGCGACTACCTGGCAACGGGGAAGAGGAGCTGGGCGCCGGGACATACGACAACGGCGAAGATGAGCAAGGGGAGGACAGGCAGGGCGGCGAGGTGCTCACCAGCAGCGGAGATGGGCGCAGGCACATGCGACGACGACTGCCCAGCGACGACGGCGCTGGACAGCGACGGCGGCTTGCAGTCGACGGCGCTGGAAGTAGGGCAGCGGCACCGGCGGGAGCAGAGCAGGGCGGCGGTGGCCTGGTGAGCGGCAGTAGAGGCGGCAGCATTGGGGCGGTGCAGGGGAGCGGGGCGCCAGGCGGCGGCTCTCTGCTTTGGGGCGGCACGACAGCAGGGGAGGCAACGGCGCTAGCGCGGTGGAGGACGAGTAAGGGCGGCGACGGCTTCCTGGCACGGCGCTAGGGCACAAGGGCTGGCGGCGGCTATATATATGGGACGACTTGGCGGCGGATTCGGCGGCGGCAGGCACGGAGAGGAGGCGCAGGCAGCGGCTGGCGCAGCGGGCTAGGCTAGGCAGCAGTGCGGGCTAACCAGGCCGGGCGAAGGCGGCGCATGCAAGGGGCCGAGGGGAGGCGCGGCGCCAGGGCCAGGCGGAGCGGCGGCAGGCCGGGCCTGGTTTGGCCTCCAGGTCGGGAGAAGAGAGGAGACCAGGGGAAGAAAGGAAAGAAGAAGAACAGTGCCGAAGGAGAGAAAAAGAAAAGAAGGGAGAAAAAGAAAAAGAAGGGGAAGAAAAAGAAATAAAAGGGTAAGATTGGAAAGGAAAAATAGGAATATTTTTTCTGGAAAATTCCAATTTCGCAAAAATTGGAATTTGGGGATATTTGTGGAATCTGAGTCGTGTTCTGGAATTTAGAAATTTCGGAAATATTCGGGACATTGGAATTTTCTGGGTACGAGGATATATATCTATATATATGTATATGTATATTGGGGATCGAAGGGTATTTGGACGAATTTAGAAAACAAAAAGTATATTTAGTGGGGTCTAGGGAATGGAATATTTTGTGGGATTCAGAGAATGAAGAATATTTTCCTGAGGGAATTTTAGGGAATAAGATATCGGAATATTCTTCGGGTTGGGAATTAGAGGAGATTTTCCGGGAACTGGAAAATAGAATATTCCGAATAAAATATTTTGGGATTAGGGAATTGACAAGGGTGTTTTATTGGGACTGGAATTTGGAGAAATCTCAGACGATTGGGGATTTAGATTTATTTTGACAGAAAAGGGGTTTAAGGGAATATCTGGGATTTATCTCAAAGGGAACTATAAATATTTCGAATACAAAGGATCTTAAATTGGGAGTCCAAAAGAATTCTAGGGTTTCAAAAATGAATAAATTCGGTAAATCCGAATTTAGATCTTCGAGGTGACTTTAGGGTTCTGGGAACGACACAAAACCCTAGAAGAAAAAGGGAGTCAGAGTTCACGATGAACGAGAAGACTTCAAAGAATTGAATCAGGAGCGACCCGAACAGGGAAAAAGAAAAGGAATTTATTTATATTTATTTAATTACTTTAGTGATCTTTATACCATTAAAATTAATTCTGTAGCTCCGAAAAATCCGAGAAAATTTCAGAGAGTTTATTAAATCACGGGGAATTTACCAGAAGTAAATGCCACCATGAAACACGAAGAATTTATTATTATAAATACTCAAATGCTTAAAATACTCTGACAAAACCCCTGGAATATAAAAGCATCCAAGTATTTATTTAAAGATTTGAACTCGGGATTTTTAATATTGGAAATTTCAAAATGTTATTCAAACTCTTTTCTCAAACAAGATTTTCTAGTGTATTCTTGTATTTTCCATTTACCACGATAGTTTTTTAATTAAAGACGATTTTCTAGGCATTACAGCGGCATAAGCTAACCAAATTCGAAATGGACTCAAGGCGAGCAACCGGTGCAAAGGTTCACCAAAGTTGAGGCTCTCGACTGAGTGAAACCCTTGAGCCATAACCGTGCTTTTTTTTTGCAAGTAACCACTGCATTCTCATCTTACTTGTTGCGGAAGACCCACTTGGTACCGATGACGTTTTGCTTGGGTCTCTCCACTAATAACACACTTGATTGTGAGTGAAGTTGTTCAACTCTTTTGCATGGCCATCACCTAATCCGGATCATCAAGTGCGTCCTCCACCCTAATTGCTCCAAAGACGAGATAAAGAGTAATTCTCACAAAAGTTAGTGGACCCAAGGGCGAGTGGTTACCCCTCTTTAGATATCACCAAGGATGTTGTCAACAGAATGATCTCTTTGCACGGTGTGGTAAATTCTCCAATTGCCTTTTTGTTGATGTCATGTCCCGTGACTCCTTCACTTAGCATCTCAAGCTCAACTTGCTCCACCTGGGAGCCATTAGTTTCATCAAACGTCATATCTCTCGTGGTTTCAACAATTTCGGAGATTTTGTTGAAAACACGGTATGTGTGAGCATTTGACTTGTATCCGAGTAAGAATCCTTCATCCACTTTAGGAGCAAATTTAGATGAGCGAGGTCTTCTTACTCAAAATAAAACATTTACAACCAAAGACACGAAAGTAATGAGACATTGGGTTTGTTACCAGTGAGGAGTTCATATGCCACCTTTTTGAGAAGTTTTGTGGAGGTAGAAGTGATTTAGCGCGTGACACGTAGTGTTCACCGCCTCCGCCCAAAAGATATATGGGTCTTATATTCATCTAGCATAGTCCCTTACCATCTCAACAAGAGCCCAGTTTTTCCTCTCTACCACTCCATTTTGAGGTGGATCATATGGAGTTAAGAACTCATGCTTAATCCCCTCATCATCAAGGAATTCCCCCACTTGAGTATTCTTGAACTCCCCTATTGTCACTCCTAACTTTCTTGATCTTGAGCTCGAACTCGTTTTGGGCTCTCTTTGCGAATTTCTTGAAAATTACTTAGGTTTCGCTCTTATCTTGCAAAAAGAACACCTAAGTGAAGCGAGAAAAATCATCAACAATTACGAGCCCATATTTGTTACCTCCGATGCTTAGGTAGGCCACGGGACCGAAGAGATCCATGGGAAGTAGTTCCAACGGCCTTGAGGTAGTCATGATGTTCCTTACAGGATGTGCATTCCCAACTTGCTTTCCGGCTTGACAAGCACTACACACACGGTCTTTCTCAAATGTAACATTAGATAGCCCGAGGATGTGTTCTCCCTTTAGAAGATTCGATAAGTTCCTTATCCCCGCATGGGCTAACCTTCGATGCCAAAACCACCCCATTGACGATTTTGCAATCAAGCAAGCTTCTAGGTTCACTTTATCTAGGTCAAAGTCCACTAGATAAAGATCTCCCTTCAACCTTCCCTTGAATACGGCGGAATTATCATTTCTTGTAAAGATGGTAACATCCTTGTCGGTAAACAATAAATTATAGCCCAATTTGCACAATTGAGACACCGATAATAAATTGTAGCTTAAGGACATGACGAGAATAACATTAGAGAGAGATAGATTGTTGGAGATGGCAATTTTACCTAGACCCATTACCTTGCCCTTGCCATCATTTCCAAAGACAATATTGTCGTGATCTCCTCCATTCTCGTCAAGAGTTGCAAACATACTCCTCTCTCCCGTCATGTGGTTGGTGCATCCGCTGTCAACAACCCAACTCGATCCACCAGAGAAGTATGCCTACAAAAAGAATCAAGCTTGAAATTTAGGTACCCAAACTTGTCTAAGTTTAGATCCTTGAGCATTAGTCATAAGCGCCTTGGGCACCCACACACAAGCCGTGAACTCCTCATAGCAATCACCAATAAAATGAGTAATTACTTTACCACAGTGATCCTTTGTGATCTCATATGACTCATAGTACAGTTTTTCTGGTCAGAGCCTCCTACTAGCCCTCTTTGTCTGCCTGGGTTGGCTGGTCAGAACCTCCTACCATTTTGGTTGGAGGCTCCTACCAGCCCTCTCTGTTTGCCTGGAAGAGCAGGTCGAAACCTCCGACGTATTTGGTTAGAACCTCCGACCGGCCTTGTCGGCCAGGCCGAGAGGACGGGTTGGAACCTCCGACCCGTATGGTCGGAGCTTCCGGCCCCAGGCTGACCAAGGAACTTTTTATCACATTGGCTTGCAATGAACTGTCTTCTTTCATGAATTTCAGGCATTGCTTCCCATTCACCATGGTCCTTCTAGATAGGCTGCTTTCATGAGGAGAGAAACCAAGACCATGGTCATTCTTGTTGGAGTAGGTAGTGAGGGTTTTGTAAAGGGCATCCTTGGATTGGTATGTTTTCAAACATCCAAACTTCGCCAAGGTACCCAATCGCTCATTCTCCTTTTTGAGTGCCTCCAAAGCTTCAAGATTAGTAGTATATGCATCCAAATCATAATTATAGTATTTAGCACAACCGTTGTTTGTGGAGGTATTGGAGGTCTTAGCGGTCTCATTGGAGGTGGAGGTTCTATTTCAAAGAGTGTTAAATTGTACTTCAAGAGCCTTATGATTTTGATCCAATTTCAAAAAGTTTTCTTGAAGTGTTTTATTCACTCTTTAGGTTAGCCATTGAGTTATTGACCAAAGAGAGCTCTTTGGTCAATTCCTAAACCCTCTCCTTCTCCTTAGCCAAGTTCTCCTCTAGGACAAGGTTTCTCTCCTTCTCAAGGATGAGCAAGTCCTCTTGCCTTTCGAGGGACTTCTTTTTACTCTCCAATGCCTTCATAAGCTTTGCCAATTGTAACATGGCCGGCTTGCTAAAACCCTTGAGCATCTCATCCATATCACCCTCACTTTCATCATTACTAAGATCATCATCATCAATTTAAGAAGATTTGGATAGGGAGGTTACCTTTCGCCCTTGTGCCATGAGGCAAGTGGGCTTATAATGATCGTTGTTGCTTAAGTTATCAAGGAGAAGCTCCTCGAACGCCAACGAAGACTTGATGGCAATTGTGACAACCCCTCCTGTATTGTCTTCTTCCTTGTTGTCGTCCTTATCATTGGAGAACCACTTCTCTCCAATGTGAGCACGCCCGATCTTCTTCTTGACCACCTTAGACTTGCCGCCCTTATTCTTGAGCTTGGGGAAATCGGCGATAAAATAGCCATACTCCTTGCATTCGTAGCACGTCCGCTTGGATTACCTCCTTCCTTTGTCATCTTCCTTCTTGTCCTTGCCGAAACCGCCTCGACAAAGAAAGTGCTTGAACTTTCTCACAACAAGAGTGAAGTCTTTATCTTTACTCTCAGAATCGCTTGAGACTTGCTCCTTCTTGGCCTTCAAGGCAACTTCTTTGTTCTTGACGATTGCGGCGTTCTTGGCAAGTTGCTTGACCTCCTTGGTTTCCTTTTCTAGTAGCTCAAGTGAGATGATCCTCAAGAGAACGTCGCTTGGAGTGAGTCTCTTAAAGTTCTTCATCTCCCGGATGAGTGTCACTAAGGCGGGATTCTTTGGGGCGATCGCGTGGAGAAGCCTCTTGACCACCACATGATTGGTCATGTCTTTACCACCAAGACCACGGATCTTGTTGACAATGACTATCAAGCGATCGTACATCTCTTACAGCGTCTCATTGTCTTCCATCATGAACCGCTCAAGTTGCCCCTCAAGCAACTCGATCTTGGACTCTCACACGCCGGGGGATTCTTCATGCGCCAATTGAAGCGTATCCCAAATCTCCTTGGCCTCCTCAAGTTGGTCCACCCTGTTGAATTCCTCGAGGCTCAAGGAGTTTAGGATGACGCTTGCGGCTTGAGCATTGCGATAGATGAGAGCCTCTTGAGCCGGTGTAGTTTCCTCTCCTTCCTCCGGAGCATCCATCACACCTGTGCACACAATCTTCCAAACACTTGGATCCAACGAGATTAGATGCAATTATATCTTGTGCTTCCACGCTATAGAAGGTCCCGTCAAAATGGGGAGCGCGTCCAAAAGGTACGGAGACGAATTGCTGAGGGGGAGGAATAAACTTGTTGTAATCAAGGTCAAAAGCAGCTCCCTTTCTTCCACCCGACTTGCTAGTCGAGCCATCTCCATCTTTTTGAACTCGGTAGAATCAACCACCTTCTCGGTCGATATTCTCGGATCAACTCCAAGCGGTTAAATTTCTTAGGAGTTTATGCTCTGATACCAATTGAAAGCCCGTTGATGTTGCCTAGGGGGGGGGGGTCAATAAGCGTTCCTGAAAAATTCTCAAAATGTAGCGGTCAAATTCTGGTAGGAACTTCCGACCAAAATGGTAGAAGGCTTCGACCAGCTCTCTCGGGCTAGCCGAGAGGGCTGGCCGGAGGTTCTGGCCAAGAACGCCGGAGGTTCTGACCCTGATGTTCTGACTTTACCAAGACACTTTAATAATGGATAAATTGGCAAAGATCAAGTGTAGTGCAAATAATAGGATAGGAGATAAATGCAGCCAAGTGTAGAGACAAATTAAAACAATAACGAGCAAGCACAACGGAGACACAATGGTTTTTTCCTGAAGTTCATATCACAAAGATTCTACGTCTCCGTTGATGAGCTTCAAAGAGACGGATTTCGATCGACCCCTTGTCTCACCAAGCGACCATGAAGAGCAACTTGGTATCTACTAGAATTTACCTCTTTTCTTGCGGAGGTGAGGTTAACCTTCATAAACTCTTCCCGGGCCAATCCACAACTCGAGGAAGCTCACAGGCGACGCCTAATGGTCTAGGAGGTTTTCCTCCAAGAGAAATAAGCTCCAAGCAGCTGATCCGCGTCCTCCTCAAGTGCATAAGATCCTCCTAGTCTTCTCTCAACAAAACTAATTCAATTTTCCACTAGATCCTCACAAGAATGGCACTAGAACTAATTGGGAGAGCTTAAAAGACCTTAGGAGAAGCTAGGAGATAGTGGAATAGAAGTGGAATAGCCCAGCAACGGCTAGAAACAAGGTTTGGGCTTTATAGACATTGGCATACGTCACTTAGCCGTTACTCACAGATTTTGGCCAGGAGGTTCCGACCGCAGGGGTAGGAACCTCTGGCCAACACTTAGTTTTTGGCCGAGGAGGTTGGTCGGAGCCTCCGACCCTAGGGATAGGAACCTCCGATCCTGACACTGAAACTAGCACATCCCAAGTGTATGTGTTGTGCCAAAGCGATGAACTCTCAGCAATTTGGATCTTAAGCACTTGAGTGGTCTTGGAACATTATTTGCAACCCTCTTGATAGTACGACTTTCCTACGACTTAAAAGAAAATTTAAAAGAATTTAAAATAAACTCCGAGTTACTTTGCTGCTTGCATCATATTTTTATGGGGGTCTCTATGCACCACACCAAGCAATTTAGAACTAATCTCTATATAATTCTCGATAAACTCATTAGTCTCTTAACCGCTTTGTCATTAATCCACCAAAACCCACTTAGGGGCTAGATGCACTTTCACCCCCCCTCCTTTGCCCTTTTTAAGCACTGCCGCGCCTCCCTCTTTCAATCTAAGCCTCTGTCGCAGCTCGCCTAAGCCGCTAGCCTCTATTTCGACAACAAACCAGAGCGCCGCCGTCGCTGCAGTTCTTCAGCTGCTCATCGTTGTCGATTTCGCCACTGTGGAAGGCCGTGGATCTCGCCATCAGCTTTGCTAGGAGGAGAAGAAGCTCGGCCACTCCTTCGCCATGCCAAGGCCCATCGAAACATCGTCGCCGCCGTGAACTAGAGAACGTTGTCGCTCGGAGGTCATCACCGGTCGCCATCCGTCGACGTTCACTGTCGTGCAAGCCTCCGGGAGGTTTGCCTCATTCTCCTCTCCCCATTGTTGCTCCCCGTTCGCACCGCCATGCCGCCGTTCGCCGATGACCATCGAGTCCAGTGCCGCCACGCCACCTATGAGTCCATGTGGATGCTAGGTCGGAGCCACGTCATCGCCGCATCACTTTCTCGCCCGTGTGGCTGCTTGCATGGCTGCACACGTGGTGATGCAGATCGGGATTGATCTCAGCCATCCAATCTCGATGCATTCAATCTCGGCCGTTGTATCTCGTAGACCGTCTCTGTGCACTCGGTCCACATTGAACCGATCTATGCTGACGCAATAATTCTCCTTTTTCCTTTCAAAAATAATTCTTTATTGCGTCATATGTCCTTTATTATTTATATATATTTTTTAAATCGGTTTAAACTTACAAAAATCATAACTAATTCATATGAACTCCGTTTGGAGTGATTCAACTTGCAAAATTCATCTAAAATCAAGATCTATCTAATAAAATTGTTTTCATGACCTGTTCATGTGTTCTTATGTATTATTTGCTTTAGCTACCAATGTCCTCGGAGGAGCCGTTTTACGTCGAGGAAGTCATGAGAGACAATCCAAAGCAGCAAGACAAGTCACATAGGTCCAAAATCCCTTGATCATATGTTTTAAATTCTCTTTTTATTTAACTATTGTATTTATTTTCGAATGTCACAGGGAAGGTGAACCCTCTTTTTGCTATTGATGCCCGGACCTTGATAAGTTGGGATACAATTTGACTAGCCATGATTTTATACATTTGTTTGGCTAGATTAATTAGACTTTGCTTACCCATGCTTGGAATCATTTCACGTGGGTTGACATATACTTCATCTATAATTTAATTATGGTAATGGTAGCTCATGACGGCTAGTCGTGGTTGTTTAATTAATGTACAACTAAAGCTTGACTAATGGTGGGTTGTAAGCATATGGTTTGCTGGTCGTGCTCATGGCAAGCTACTGTTATGAAGTATTTACCGTACTAACCATAAGCCAGAATAGGCAACGACTTGACTTGTTGTATAGCATGATCCGATGTGGAACACCAGACGTGAAGTGGGTGGTAGATTGATTTTAACGATTAATTGTTTGTTGTTTCAATCGGTTTTGGCCCCCTATATTTATAAGAGGCTAATCTCAGGTAAACAGCGCTTTCGCTATGTCCAGTTTCGCTTAGAAAGCTGTAGGACTCAGAAAACCCCGGCCTTCAATTAATAAAATGCCACATTGGATTCGGGCTGAAAGTCTCTTGGTTAGACCGTCGGGACTATAACAATCAGATTACTGTAGGGTCCTAACCAGATTAGACTATGAATTGAATGTCGGTTTAACATACCTTTGTGAGATGGCTACGTCTGTTTCCAAATATATGGTCTAAAATTGTTCTCTATTTAGACTTGTCCAAATTTGGTCATCAACACCCTAAATAATATTATATAGCATTTGCAGTGTTATAAGGGAGTGGTTAAGGTTTTTTTTATTACGATGGGTCATTGGTACTATATGATAATTTTTTTGAAAAATAAAAAAACATTATACCACTAATACGGTCAGAAAAAACCCTCCATCAGTACCATTCTATTTCTAAATAGAATTGGAATAAAACTATCAGTATAAAACGAAAACTATATATAACTGGTACGGTCGAGAAATTCGGTGCCATTCTGAGCCTTATTGCCATGAGGAAAAGTCGTTTTTGCCTTAAGATTTCGTGCGAATGCTCCGTGAAACAAGAAAATATTTTGCTTTCGTTCTTTTTTTCTCTTTGAGTTTTCTCGAGAGTGAGTAGAGTAGCGACAACTCTCGGGAGTTGGACAGGATAGGATTATCTCTCGACCCTCCACTCCCCCAGCCATGGCCACGGCCGCCTCCCTCCTGCCGGCGTGCGCAGCCGCCCCCTGCCTTCCCGGACGAGCCTCCCGCCCCACATCCATTGTGGCCGCACGCCGTGTCTCCGTCCCGGCGGCCTCCCTCTCTTCCAAGACCAAGAGCGGCTCTCGGGGCCGCACGCCAGGCGTTCGACGGAACGCCGCAGCCGAGACCTACGTCACCGGCTCCGGCAAGTACATCGCGCCGGACTACCTCGTGGTACGCTCCTGCCTCCGCCGCACCGCACGGATACGTACGCTCCTGCCAGACGCAACGCACATTGTGCTGATTGGCAGCGAGCAACGTTCGTTCGAGGAGAAAAGCTTGGTTGCTCGACCGACCTCCTGCTTCGGTATCTAAACGGTGATCTTTCTCTCATGGTTGCAGAAGAAGGTGACGGCCAAGGAACTGGAGGAGCTCGTCAAGGGGGAGAGGAAGGTGCCCTTAATTGTCGATTTCTACGCGACGTGGTGCGGACCCTGTGTCCTCGTGGCTCAGGATATCAAGATGGTACATTTGAGCCTGCACATTTCTAATTCTTGTGTAGTGTTTGCTAGTCTCTCTTGTTGGGCAACACTGTAACCAATGGCAAGCAAATTCTTGCTCTCTTTCCACGTTGAGAAATGGCGGCAATAGAAGGAAACAAACCAAAAAAAAAATCTTCCACATATGTTTGAAAACATACATTTAGCTGATTTGGGAAATTTATGAAGCTTCACATGTTTTTGAAATCATACATTGTACAATTTAGGGTTCTCTGAATGTCTAGCTAGCACCAGGTCGGACATCATTTTAGGGGTGTTAATAGGTACCATGTATGAGTAATCCAGTCTTATCAAGATTCGTAATCCCAAATGGGACTACAACATGTTTAACCATTTTCTACTTAGATTATTTTACTTGGTAAAAAATGGTAGACTCAACATGTATGTGTGCCTAAGAAAGGAAGTGCATAATAGAACCAGTGCAAGATGCCTTCTGTCCATTTCGATAGTATTATTCCCTGAAACTTGTGGCTGTTAGGCTGGTGGCAGGGTTCACCTTACCGCAGTAACTGCGCTTACCGTCGGGGTACGGTAATGGTAATACTGTGGTATCCTCACTAAATTCAAGTAAATTTAAAAAATAATTTAAATTTTTGATGAATTTTATATGGTTTCTCACGGTTTGCCGCGGTTACCGTGCTTACCACCGGGGTGCGGTAACCCTGCCCCCGGCGGTAGGGGAAACCCTGGCTAGTGGTACACTTTGTATGCTCTGAATTTTTTCAGATGGTCCGGACATAGCTTTTCCTGCATGTTCCAACCTAGTGTTCTTGATAGTCTGAGTTTATTGAAGAGATTGCAATTTAATATATTCAGCCATAAGATTTCCATCACATTTGTGTCTAGAGCTTCCTGAAGATTTTTTTTTTGTAAGATCTATTTGTTTCAAGTAACTTCACTGAGTGCCATATACTTGTAATGCTAACTTATTTTTGCAACCTCTTGTACTATCAACTGATTTCAGCATTTCTGCCATATAATGTGTCAGCTTGCAGTTGACTATGAAAACAATGCGCTATTTGTAAAGGTGGATACAGATGATGAATATGAATTTGCAAGAGATATGCAGGTATAAAGATCCTAGTACACTGAGCAAAGAAACAAATGATTAAATTTTGTTTTTGTTTATACGTTTTTATACATTGTGTCTAAACAGCCACCGATGGTGAAACATACAGGTAAGAGGACTTCCGACACTCTATTTCTTCAGTCCAGATCAAAGCAAAGACGCCATAAGGACCGAGGGACTGATTCCTATTGATATGATTAGAAACATCATTGATAACGAGTTGTGATCGCTATCTAGGCCTATAGGGACATAGTGCGCACATTATGTTTGTAGTAGCTAAAATTTTGAGCTGACATTTTTGAAGTTTGAAATACTTTAGACAATATCTGATGTGGTGGATTTGAGCTTTGTGATCCTAAGTGGTAGTGTTCTGATATGCAGTCTTCGTGTGAATGTAGTATGCTGTGTGCGGGGTTTGTACTTGAGACTTAACAGCTAATTCAGTTATTCCTAGTTTGGAAAAAAAACAGTTATTCTTATATTTGTGCTCTGTCCTCATGAATAAAAACTTTATTTTAGTAAACTTTCATCTACAAAATAGAAATTTTCACTTGAACATATTACAGTTTTTCTATATAGGAACTCTCGTCTTCATAAAAAAATTCCATCCAAAGATTAAAAACATTCTATACAGCAAGAGTCTCTATCTTATGAAACTTTGAAGAACAAATATTGTCTACTCAAATAACTTTAAATTAAATTGTTAATAATTTTCTCCTACCAGTAAAGTCGAAACTTGCAACGAAGAACCGACAATACTAATTGAGGTAATGTGCTAAATGTTAATGTAAATGTTGATGTTTCAGTTACCTCCTAGTGACTAGTGATTACTCCCTGGCTAGCACTGAGCTGTTGTCTATAGGTGAGGACCTGCACCAAACCCTTATTAGATAATATATGATCAACCTAATACAAATGAATGTCTATGGATTGGCATGAGATGAGTTTGCTTGCTCTGAAATCACAATTACCTTTTGCTTGGTTATCTTTTTCTCTTTGGTTTTAGTGGCGCGGCTAGAGGAGTTTTGTAGCTGGAGGTGCATTTGGATCAACAACAATTTCATTACGCTCCTCTTCATCATATGGCCAAAGCTGACCACTTTTCTTGCATGGTTGCGCCTATGCCTCCTCTTACCCGATCCCAGTTCCTCAACACGTTTGTACCTCCTGCTGGAAGCCCATGTTACTCTTGGTCATTGCTTCTTGTCTGTTATTGGCATCACGCATCTATCATGACATCTTGATTTTTTTCATTTGACTAGTAATGGTCTGACATATTTCTCAAACATGTCATATGTCATTGATGCTGTGAGTGTGATGGCACGTGTGCAAGATAGGCTAGTCATCTGCCAATGATGTGATGAACGAGTAAAACAAGTTGTTAAATTATAAAGTAGATGTATTATAAGGTAAATAAATCGTATCATTGGCTTTTTACAGATGTTGTCACTTGTTAGAGACTTCTTGTGATGCAATGGGAATTCTTTTAAAGAAAAGTCCACTTTAGTTCTTAACTATGGGTCGAGTTTTATTTACGTCCTTAACCCTAAAATCGGGTATAGAATATCTCCTAACTTCTAAAACTAGTGTAAATCGAGTTTCTTGAAGAGCTGTTTTGGCTGACGTGGTGCCTATGTGGCCTATTTGACTGGTTTTCATCTCGTGTGGCATTGACGTGGTGCTTATTTAGTATGAAGAAAAATAAAAAATTAAAACTAAAACAAATATATGGGACCGACATGTCACGCAGAAAGATAAAAATATAGTGTGACCCACAAGTCAGTAGGTCCCACTCCCTCCACCTCACCCCCTCTCCCTCCCTGCTCTCTCCCCCGGTGGCTGCGGGCTTGAGCACAGCGCGTCGAGGAACTCCGCCTCGTCACCGCCCACGCCATGCAGCTGCTTCACCACCACCGCGCGTCGGTCTGGGAGCTTGCTGCGGTACACCGTCTTGTACGCGCCGCAGCCCACCGTGTCTGAGAAGTCCTTGGTCGCCGCCTTGAGCTCTACGTGCTACGAGGTGGGAGGATGGCAGCGGGCATGGGGACACGTAGAGCTCGAGCTTATCGGATATGTACCCGACCTTTCCACCGCCATCGCCGCCGCAGATCTATGTCACCGTCGTCACCTTCCCCGAGGTCGTGGTCGTCGCCCTCCCCAAGCTCATGGTCGTCGCTGCGACGCATATGGCAGTCAGCGAGGCTGACACAGACCACATGCGCGGAGGCGGAGTTGGAGCTCACCGCTGCAGTGTCTGGGCCGGAGCGAGCGTGCCCTTCTCCGTCGCCGATGGGGAGCAAAAGGTCGGTCACCTTCTCTTGCCGCCTGCTAGACTTCGAGGCCACCTCCTCCAGCGAGCGCACGCCGCCGCAGATGCCGAGGCACCAAGAGGGGTAGAGAGAGGGTAAAGGGAGAGAGGGAACCGAATGACATGCGGGACCACTATTTTTTATTATTTTTGTCTGATATGTGGGTTCTATTGAGTTTTTTATTTTTTTTCTAATACCACCTAAGTTTTATGCTATAAGACGAAGATTAAGTCAACCTTTTATATGGGTGCCACGTAGAATGAAATCATATTTAAATCACGAATGTGCTCGATTTACACTTAGAAGATGCTCTATATCAATTTTACGGGACGTAAATAAGCCTCGACTTATAGTTAGGGATATAAATTCGACTTAGTTTGTTGGACTCTAGAACCAGCATGAGCACGGTTGACCGAGGCAACCAGCGCAGGTGAAGGAGCAAGCCCATGTGGGGGGTGATGGGCAAAGGCCCATTTGACCCAGGGAGGAGCGAGGCTTCCTCTCACCGTTTTGCATACGGGAGGTGCGAGCGCGCGGGCCACGACTGCACGAGTCCGACCCGATGAAGGAGGTGATGGACGAATGGACTAGTACAGAAACAACTTTAATTTTTATAAATAATTAGATAATAGTCTGTACGTTATAATGAGAAAACTAAAATTATTACACATATTCAGTGATTATGATTTTAATTCTTGTAATTCAAGCACTTAAGAAAAAAATATTCTTCATGTGGACCTATTTAAAATAGTCTATTTCTTATTCACCAGCTTCATCATGTTCCAACCATTATTTTAGAGAAGCAATGTTGTCGCAGCAACAGGCGCTACAAACTGCTATTTAGTATCATGGTTGTAATCAATCAAAGGATGCACCAAATTGAAAACAAGGCCTAGATCGGAAGCATAAAGAAAGTAACAACAAAAACCGACTTGATGCAGGATGCATGAGAGCCTAAGCCACTCCCTGCTTTTGTTTGCACATTGTGTTGACTAACACTGTAAATAAAACTTATTTAGAAAATAAAACAAACAAAAAACATGTTAGTTTGACATTAAAGCGAATCAATAATGACGGAACCAACTCAAAAAATAAACAAAAGTTCACCACGAGTATCACTATTTGGTTCCAATCGGCTCAAGCTGGAAAAAAAAACATGAACGTATCAGGCATATGGTGAGCTTGTTTGTCTGTGCATTCGACAGTCCTCACATCCTATGTTGATCCTAGAAGATTAGCTCCTGCACGAAATTTTTGAAATTTCATTGACCGGCAAGACAAGCGCGTTGGATTTATGTAAAACGAAAAATACCATTAACATATAATTAATTAAATATTAACTATTAAAAACTTAAAAAATGAATCTATCTGATTTTTTAAGAGATAATAGAAAGTTTTTATAAAAAATACATATTTTTATGTTTTAAAAAATATGCTAACGAAAACTTAAAAAAAAGGCTAGAAGTTAAAAAGAACTCCACCAAATTATGGTTGGGTCCTTAATTGGCTAGCCGGATTCGCATCAAAACCGGCAGATGAGATGTTGTGTGGGCCCATTAGGGTCTCGCGAGTCGCGACCACGGAGACGGATGACAAACGGAAGCAACAATCTAAATCGGGAAAGCAGGCGACAGACAACAACAATTTCTGTGTTGCGTGCTGGCTCAAAGCAGAATCGGGGATGTAGACCACGGATGAAAAAAAGAACCGTATGGACGATGGAAGCGCGATGATGTCAGGATGAAACGGACGAAAGAAACACTCCATATTTTTATAATAGAAATAACTGAGATTTAAAAGGCTGGATTTAGTTTTGTGCATACACGAGAGAGGTAATCAAATTGAGTAAATTTATCTATTGTTGTTTTATCAAAACAACCACTTTGCAGTAATTTTAGTTGGATATATTACAAAATCATAACAATCATATGCAAATTTTATTTTAAAAAATACAGTTTTATCTACTACCAATGCATATTTGGCATGTGAACCCAATTAGCACCATTATAAATGTGATTAGAACTGTACTGAGTTTGTGACGACAAAGTTATTGCTTAATGATAAATTATCATGTATTGTTATAGTCTTTATGAAATATCTAGTTAAATTTATAGCAAATAAATACAAAAAATATTATTTTAATTTGAGATAAAAAAAAAAGAGCAGAGAGAAGGGATGACCAAAAAAATGTTTTGCCATTCCCCTCTGGATACTTACACGGTTCCACCCCTCGCAACTCTACTACTATCTCGATCTCTCCGCAGTCTCCTCTCTTCCGGCGGCCGGTCGGGCAGGCCGGTCTCCTACCCCGCCTCCGCCACGCCTCCTCGCGCGCGCAGCCTGCGAACAAGGCCCGGATGCCTCCTCGCGGGCACGGCCGGCGACCAGGTTTGGAGCAGGGGGCGACGCTGCCGGCCTCGATCCACCGGCTTTTCACATCGAGTTGAAGGTATTCCACCGCCCCCCACGCGCGGATCTCACACGTTCCACCGGCCAAGCCTAGCCGGAATTTAAGGATTTCGGCTGTTCCCGGTTGCCCACCTCGTTTGGTAGCTGGGCAATGGTTCAATTTGGCTTGGGTAATGGAGCACCCAATCCAGCTATCCTCGTTTTTCTTTTAGTTCGTCTTGGCTAGTCTCATCAGCCATCATTTATTTCGTGCTTCTTATAAAGTTATAATCCACTGCAATTAGGATTGTGTGTGTTGAATGTGCGTGATCTATATTATAATTAACAAAACATGTATATGATGTATTGTTTGATCTTGCTGATGACTATTATTTTTAAATATAGAGTAGCCGTGGCACATGGGCGAAATTATGTGATTGTTATTTATACATAGAACAATATCAGCATGTTGACATTTTCAGAAACATGGTGAATCCATGCGTATGTGTCATGTCGTGTCCTCGGTCCCTTGGCCTGTGTTTGTGTCTCTGCAACAGAATTACTAATTATATTCAAACTGTACTAAACTATGCTCCATGTATCCGGAAGTACCAATTTGCAACCTTCAAACTGTACTTAACATTTCAACTCTCCACAGTCCTTGAAAATATAAGATAAATATTTAACTTCTGCATGTTTTTCATCTTGTAGGTACTTTTCAAAACAGTAAGGAGATTTTTGAGCTTCCCATAGAAAGTACATTCTATAAACTGGGCAGCAGCCATGTCAGGCATTGATGGTAACAGACCACCTTCAGAGGTTTCAGTTGATGAGAACGATGACTGGGTGATAGTCAAGAAACAGCGAATCACCATCCTGATCCCTCCACCATCACCTGCAGCTGCAAACCTTCAGGATGATATGCAAAAAATAAGTTCTGGACAAACTTGCTTAGCCAAAAAGAGCAGGGAAAACTGTGATGCTGTGAGAAAGAAGCATCCAAAGCAGATGATTACCAAGAAAGCTCAGGAGCCACTTCTAGAGGGCATCAAAGTTGCTGCCAACATCAAGAAAGCTCAAGAAAAAGCTTCTGAAAGTACAAGCCATAAAGATATGCCAACAATAAGAGGAGAGATATCTTCACACAGTCCTGTTGCTCCTGTTGTAAAAGCAGATCGGACTAAACATGCAGATCATGCTGCTATTCAAGGACAGTTTCAAGAGGACATTGAGAAAACAGGAAATTCATTTGGAAACATTTATAAGGCAGAGCTGCCAGTTATTTCTTCACAAGTTACGAATAAGATAATACGAGCACGAGTTCTTGAGAGACGGGTTGCTGGATTTGGTGGACTGAGGAATTGGCTTTTCACTTGTGGTCTTGGATGGTTTGTTGACATATTGGATAGTGAAAAGCTGGGGATGTATCAGATAGTTTCCCTCACAATGAACCAGCTAAAAGATATGGGTCTTGATGCTGTAGGTCCACGGAGGAAATTGATCCATGCCATTGAGTGTGTTTGCCAGCCCAACCAATTTGAGATGTTCTCTTGATCTCAAGTGTCTATTAGTTGATTAGAAACCACTGGTACAATATCTGAGAGGAATGTCTGCAGTAGTCAGAGTTCAGGATCTATTTTGACTAGACCTGAAAATGCCACCAGTGCTGAATTTTTGGAAGTAGAAAATTAGAAGCAGCAGACAGTTCTGCCTTCATTAGAACATGCTTATGAGATGATGCCTTGTAAAATGTTTAGCATCTGAGATGTTCCCTTGTACAAATATTTTGCAGAAGAGTTTTTTAAGATATGAGTTGATACTGCCTAACATGCATATGTGGTGTGGCACTTGGCAGACTTTCTCTGTCAGAGATGACATCTTGATGCTGTGGTGCGGTAGCTTCCCAAGTTGCAAAACTATGGTAGCTCTTGTTTCTGTGTGGAATTTTTCTCGTTTTTGTTAAGTGGTTTTAATTCTAAATGAAATGATGGGTAAAAGGTTGAACCACGAGATCATGACTTTTTCTCCTATTCTAGATGAATGAATAGATTTTGAGGTTGCCTCTTGCTTTTTTTCAAGACGGTTTAAGGCACCTCTCTAACCCAATTCCATCCTGTTTGCCTCCTTTGGAACAAAAGGAATTTCGCAGGAATTTTTGAAGAACTAGACTGATTCCTCTAAAATTTCTGTGAAATTCCATCGTTTCACTTTTTGAGCTTTCTCTCGCCATCTGGATCAGGTCCAACTTTTCAAATGTCCTAACAGGAGTACTTTAGATCAAGCCTTGATTTTGCCATGATGTTTCGTGTTTCCCTTTTTATCTCAACACAGAAAAGTTATCATAGTCTCTTTTTACCAGGAAGTTAACACAGTTTGGTTCCAAGCTGTTGTGGGTGCGTACCTTCACTAGATATGACCCAAATATCAATTTCTTAAATAATAGAAAATTATTTTAAGGTTAGAAAACATCTATTTTCTGCCTCTCAATGTTGACTAGATTCAATTTTCACCCCTGTCACGAAATTAATGTTTGGGGGGATAAAAGAGAGCACAAGAAACGAAACATTACAAGGCTGTTTGGTTCGTTGCTACAAGTTATCTCACCCTGCTACACCTCGAGTTTGACCGACTTTGGTATATGTTTGGCTCATAACACATTTATGGTAAGATTCTTACTTCACATAGGTTTTCACGTGTCAATGTCACACAAAAGCGTGGCAAGGGTGTTTTATGGCTAAAGTGTGGCTTCATTGCGAGCAAAACTTTTGGCAAGTTATGTAAAAAATTATAGCAAGCTTAGGCAAGTTGAGTATATAAATCAATCAGGCCAAAGTTGACATAGTTTGGTTCCAAACATTAGTATATGAGGCCGCACCGTTTTCGCGGCCTCCCGCGATGTCCACGTCGGTGTGGTTTCTTTCTACCGCTGGATATGGAATGTATGGTTCGGATCTCCTGGTTGTCGATGCAACCTAGCACTAAGCCGAAGCCAATAGGTCGCCGATTGGTGCAGAGCCTGAACTAGCACGCCGCGCAGCGCCAACGAAGCCACGCCAAAGCACTGACCCCATGCCACGCCGCTAATCCCGCTGGCAAGCCCTAGTGAAGATGATAGCGCTACCAGTAGCAGCCCCTCCTCCAACTCGGACATGGCTGCCCATTCCCACCATCCTCCGGCTCCACTCCACCCCCATCGGCGCCTCCGCCACAACCGCAACAGCATCTTCCATCCCCCAACCTCTACTGGACGAGCTCCACCTCGTCGCTGACATCCGCTCTTCGTACAATCACATCCGCGTCGCCGACGTCTCACGCGGCGCCGCCGGCCACCCTCTCGCCGGCGCCCGCCTCCTCCTCCTCGACGCCCCCGACAACATCTACTCCCTCTCCTTCCCTTGCTGCCCCCTCACCTTCACCTACTTCGACGTCGTCGCCACCCTCCCGCCCCTCCTCCCCCGCGCCTCCCTCGCCGTCCTCGGCTTCGGCGCGGGCTCCGCCGCCCGCGTCGTGCTCTACTTCTTCCCAGACCTCTCCGTCCACGGCTGGGAGATCGACCCCGCCGTGATCTCCGTCTCCCACGATTTCTTCGGCCTCACGGCGCTCGAGGAGGACCACGCCGACCGCCTCTTCGTCCGTGTCGGGGACGCGCTCGAGGCCGAGGCGGTGCCCGGCGGCTTCGGCGGCGTGCTAGTGGACCTGTTCGCCAACGGGAGCGTGCTTCCGGAGCTCCAAAAAGCGGGCACATGGAGGCGGATAGGCGGGTTGGTGGCTCCTGGAGGGCGGGTCATGGTAAACTGCGGCGGGCCATGCGTGGAGGCGGAGGAGGAGGGGAGGGAGGGCGAGGCCGTGAAGGACGCCACACTGCGCGCTTTGACGGCGGCGTTCGGGTATGAGATGGTGTCGGTGATGGATGTGGATGAAAGCTGGGTGGCCATGACTGGGCCGGCGGTGTCGGCGCCGAAGGAGGTGGCGGCGTGGAAGGCTAATTTGCCGCCGGAGCTACGGAGATATGTTGATATGTGGAGGCCATGCTTGTCGTGAATTCTCTGAAAATCCGTGTGATTTGCGTAAATAATTACATCGTCGGCTGGATGCCAATGTGTTCTTCTTGTTCCAGTTACATTTTTGAATGTCATTAGTAACAAAGCACATCAAAAACAAATAAAATTGTTTGCAAAGAACTGAAAAACTAACCTTAGCAGAGTGAGACTGTGAAATTGGTGGTTCTGTATGGGTCACTGCCCAGATGATGAATTGATCTTTTTGCAAGACATAGAGGTATGTCAGCAGCCAGCAGACATAGAGACATAGAAGCTATAAAATAAATTTACTAATGTGTCAAATAGTACAAAATAAATTTACTAATGTGTCAGAGTACAACGCTGCCCCGGTTGCCGAGGCCAGATGGCCGGGCCGTGGACCGCGCCCCGGGCACTGTCGATGCCCCAGGGTCTCGGGCAGAGCCCCCCATCGGGCCAGACTAGATTCCCGTGGCAGGCAGTGGTGCTCGGCCTAGCCAGCTCCACCCCGACCACCGCCGAAGCGCCGGGTGCTTCGCTGTCTGGCAACCCCCGCGCACGGTCAAGGTCGGTTCCCGAGGGGCTCCCAGCGAGTCAAAAGGCACGAGCTTAGTACTTCGGCCATACCTAACCCACGCGGGGTATTTTTCATATTTTCTCTCTCTTCTAGCAGTCTTTTCCCGTGGCCTCGCTGCGCTCCCAGGGCTAGGTGGGCTCGCGCGGCAGAAGCAATCACGGCTGTCCGCGTACTAGCACTGGTGAGGCCCGTTGGTCGGCGACCACTGTGCTCGGGGTGGGCTTGGGGCTAGCCTGGTGTGTGGGGTGCGAGCCCGGGGCGCGAGCTCAGTATCGGCTGCGGGGTGCGAGGATCGGCTGTGGGGCACGAGCTCGGGATCGGCTGCTCGTGCTCAGGGAATATGAGGCCACGCCGTCTGTGCGGCCTCCTGCTATGTCCACGTCAGTGTGATTTGTTTCTACCGTTTGATTTGGAATATACGGTTTGGGTGCAAACTGCTGCCTATCCATCCAGCAAGCCGCCTATCCCTCCTACAAACTTACTGTATGTGTGGCCTATTGCTTGACATTGACCTATCACTGCATGCACGATGCAGCAACAAGCAAGATGTAGCTCTAAAAAATGTGATGCCTCAGCCACAGTGTCTCCACAGCCTTTGTCTGATGTGCATGCATGCATCAGGAGGGATGCTATTGGCTATCCATGCAGCAAGTTCACATGACTGCATGCATGATGCGGCAAGCAACCAGGATTGCCTATTTAAGGGCAGCATTGCCTTCTTGCATCTGCATACCCACACAAGTACAAGCTAAGGCTTTGAGCGTTCAATAGATAGTTCTCACTTGATAAATAGTTCTCACCTAGATTATCTATAGCAGCTCGAAAGGAAGGTACGTGCTACAAGTGTCTTAGGTGTTCTATATCAACTATGGTCTCTTAAAAAACATTGTTAAAGAAATAGTATTAGAGTTAACAGACAAGATCTGTATAACGAGGCTACTAGTGCTAACTTGCGTTGTAGCTGGCTAACTATGACATTAATTGAAGGTGCTGATGTTAACGAGGCTTCATACTGATTTTAACTTACGTTGTAACTTGGCTAACTATGACAATACTGGTACTGATACTAACTCGTGTTGTAACTTTAATTGACTACTATGGAACTATTATTGAAGTACCTACTAATTGTTTGGCTAAAGGTGGTTGCTGATCCTAACAATTTCTGATCTAACCTTGCTGACTAACATCGACTAAATTATTTTACTTGCTCAGTTTTTCCTCATTGTATTGGGGTTAATTATGTGCCTTGTTCAGTTCGTTTTCTCATGTACGATGAGAGCGTTCGGTGTGTTTTCTAATAGTCTGCTTTGCAAGTCTAGTATCTTTCTTTAATTAATTCATATATTTCATATTGGTATTTGAAGGGTAAATTATGTTTTATGGATAGTACACCTTCCAGAACTCGAAAAAGAAAGCACTCACGTGGAGAGCAAGCTATTCTTACAACAGGTACCTTTAGTCTTGCTTTTATTGGCTTGATGTCGTATTTTATTTTTTTCCTAGTGCGGGATTTTGGCGAGTATCGACCAATAGCCATCCATCATGTCATATCATATGTACGGCTTAAATTTTAACCGTATTTACACGATCAAAATAGAAAATCCATGGTAAATTTGATATATGATCTAGCCATGTAATTTTGTTATATTAAATAATTAATATATTTTTAATTGTAGGTGTGAGTTTACATTCTGCTGGGGGGACAATACGTGAAAGGCAACAACGTCGGAGATCCATAATAAAAGCAAAGAAAGGTGGGCAGTTGACGCATGCAGTAAAATAATATATTCTATATTAACTATAGCATGAATAACAGTTGCGCTACCTCCCAATTTAGGTAATTGTTTGGCTGAATCGGGAAAAGCTACAGCCTCCGGTCAGAAGATTACAGGTAGCATCTAAGAAATGTATATTAAAGTCTATACACAAGATGTGTTCTTGTAGTTTTCACAAGATGTGTTCGTACACATACCCAAGAAAGATGGATTATTATGGATGATCTACACCAAGATGTATGTTAAATATATATGTAAGTCCCATTTATTCCATATGATTAAATGATGAGAACATTGTTAATCTTGCCTGCCACACACATATGAATACTAAATTTGCTTGAGCATGCAGGTAGTAAAATAAAATGATTTCACGCATGAAATTATTTACTTGCTCTCTAATTAGTAAATTAAAATGAACATACATAGGTTCTAGGATTGCCTCTTAAATAATCTCAGCCTTCCTAATTAACAGCTTTTTGTTTACAAAAATAATTTCACACATGAAATTATTTACTTGCTCTCTAATTAGTAAATTAAAGTGAACATACATAGGTTCTAGGATTGCCTCTTAAATAATTTCAGCCTTCCTAATTAACGGTTTTTTGTTTGCAGTAGCTGTTTTGGACGACACTTCTTACTATGGGCCTCCTGTCCACGTGTGTCAATATTGTGGTGCCCAATTTTGGTATCAAGAGCGTGTGAAGAGGTCTTATTCAACTAAAGGAGGCCAAATTCACTTTCATCTTTGTTGCAGGGGTGGGAAGGTTTGTTTGCCATATTTGGAATCTCCTCCACCTTTTTTGGCTAAATTGCTAGATCCAAATGGTGATATTTTATCCAAATACTTCCTTAGATCTATTAGATCATACAATTCTATGTTTGCTTTCACGTCAATGGGTGCTAAAATTGACTATGGTATAAACAAAGGTCCAGGGCCGTACGTGTTCAAAATTAATGGCCAGGTTCATCATCGAATTGGATCTTTACTTCCCGAAGAGGGTGAGTCTCCAGGGTATGCACAACTTTACATTGTTGATACTGAGAATGAGGTCCACAACCGTATATCAATATTTGATAGAGATAGGGATTGCGATGATGACAACAGAGTTGATAAAAAGATTGTTGAAGGCTTAATAAGCATGTTTGACAAATCAAATAAATTAGTACAATCATTCAGGGCTGCTAGGGACTTTCTGCAGCAAGGGCATAGCCAACCTTTGCGTCTTAGGCTATTGCACGATTGCTCTAGAGCTGCGCCACAGTATAGTGCACCGACTAGATCAGAGATAGCTGCTCTAGTGGTGGGTGATTTCTCAGAAAAAAAGAAGAGTCCTGATGTAATAATTCAAGAGAGAGGTGGTGGGTTACGAAGAATTAGTAACCTTCATGCCAATTATATGGCTTTGCAATATCCTATTCTTTTTCCTTATGGTGAGCAAGGGTTTAAACTAAAAATTAAATATAACCGATCCGGGGACTTGTTAGTCAGAACGAGGGACGAAGTTACGATGCTTGAATATTATGCTTTCCGGCTGCAACAACGCAAATGTGAGGCAATAACATTGATATCTGGCGATCGACTGTTCCAGTAGTACATAGTTGACACTTTTGCATCGTAAGAGAAAAACAGACTTAGGTTTGTCATAAAAAACAATAAGAATTTAAGGTCAGAGATTTACAAGGGGATTCAAGATGCACTGCACAAGGGTGATGTTGATGGGAATAATGTTGGTAAGACAGTTATTTTACCTGCTAGCTTTACAGAAAGTAAAAGATACATGGTACAAAATTACCAAGATGCAATGGCAATTTGTAGGTTCTATGGGCCACCGGACCTCTTCATTACTTTTACTTGCAATCCTAAGTGGCAGGAAATAGCTGACGCTCTTGCTTTTATTCCAGGGCAAAAACCAGAAGCTCGACCTGATATAGTAAGTAGAGTTTTCAAACTCAAGGTGGAGGAACTTGTTTTTGTGTTGAAGAAGGGTACTTATTTTGGGAAAGCACGAGCAGGTATGATTATTATTAGTGGTTTATGAAATATTGTTTTAGTTGAAAAGATATATAATGTAAATCCACATTATTATGTAGCTTTATGAACATTTGCTACGTGTTAATTCGATAAACATAATGTTACCAAATTAGTTAACTATGCCTAGAGATATATTTTGCACGAAAAATATATGGTATGTGATCGTGTGGTTAGTAATTGTCTACTTTCAATTTATGAGAATCTAGTGGTTTGTAAATATTTGTTTTAGTCAAACAAGAGAAAATATCTGCCCTTTTCTTACTGTTACATACATCCGCTATTTGCTGGCCACTCTGCATGTAGCAGGATCCATCTCCATTCGCCCTATCTCTTGTTCTATTTGTTTGTCCTATATGCAATTTCTATATCCTGCCTCACCTGTTAGTAGGCATGCATTTAGTTGTATGTCATCTATGCTTTTGACCTATATAATTACACAACAAGATTTAGTAAGTTTAACATGACGCTAATTACAATAATTTTAATTGACATGTTAGGGCCTTTTGAGTGATGTGTGTAACTAAAAATGTAGAACCATGTTATGTTTATTCATCATCATCTTGTATGATTGACAGCTAATGTTTTATATAAATTTTGTGGTCCTTCCACATCTATAGGATATAGTATATTTATTTTTTTTATTACCTTACCAGTTTTCTTTATATTTCAGTGCTCTACACAGTGGAGTTCTAGAAGCGTGGTCTACCTCACATCCATATTTTGGTTTGGCTACAAGGTAATACCAAAGACCCACACCCTTCCTATGTTGATTCGATAATATGTGCAGAGATACCCAATAGGTCATGTGATCCTGAGGGTTATAACCTTGTCGATGAGTTTATGGTGCATGGTCCTTGTGGGGATCAAAATAAAAAATGTGCATGCATGAAGGATGGTAAGTGTTCAAAATTTTTCCCAAAAAGCTATCAGGATGACACAATCGTGGGTGAGGATGGTTTTGTCCAGTATAGGCGTCGTGCAAAGATAAGTAATTTTGTTGAGCAATATGGGATTAAACTTGACAACAGTTGGGTTGTGCCATACAATTTGAAATTGTTAAAGCGCTTTAAGGCTCATATAAATGTCGAGTGGTGTAATAAGACACACCTTATCAAATACTTGTTTAAATATATCACAAAAGGCCCAGATCGTGTTAGAGCTGTAATTGAAAGCTGTGACGCTCATGACTCTACTAGTATAGATTAAGGTCATGTGCTAATTTTTGCATGAAGAGAGAAAAGCTAAAATTGGTAGAGCGGGACCCTGTTCAAGGATCAATTATAGCGAGCTAGAAAACCAACATGGGATATAAGAGTAACTTTAAAAGAGTGGCTATTTAGCTTTTCATACCAAAATTTGGCAAACACAGAAAAAATACCTTCCAAAAGACTTGCTATCTAGATAGCTAAGGCATCTGGCTGGCCAAACCAGTTCCCACGCTAGCCAAATGTAGCCAGCCATCTCCACTGCCAAAGGTGGGTCCCACGTTCTCTCTCATCCTCCCATCTCCCTCACTCGCTCACATCTCACCTGCGTTGCCTTCCCCTACGCCGCCTTCCTGCTGGCCCGCACTCCTGCGCCGCCTATCGCACCTCCCTGCTGGCCCACTGTCATCATCATTGGAGGAGTGGTGGTCGCCGCGGCGCGCGTTGTAGCCCAGGCGCCTCGCGTCGGAGAAGCAGGAAGCAACGGGAGTGAAAAGGAGTCCCATAGACATTGACATGTGGGACCCAATAAATTTAGAGAGTGAGATATAGAAAAACTGTTAAAGTACATAAGAAATTTGGAGAGGAATTTTTTGCTAGCTAGTCATATGGCTATTTGGAGAGCCGAATTTTACCAGGCTTTTGGAAATGCTTTAAAGCGAGGGTTGGCGGGTGTCTTTGTTTTTGTTATTTTTTTTAATTATAGATGGGTTCAACATGTTACCTTAGGATGTGTTTGGTTTGAGAACGAAGTGGGGTGGGTTAGATCCATTCCTGTTTTTTGGGATGTGTTGGTTTTAGTTTTTGTTTGGTTGGAGGGATGGAATGAACCATGTTTTTTGTTTGGTTGGAGGAATAGAATGGGATGGAATGATCCTATCACCTGTTTGGTAGGAAGGATGATGCTAGGATGGATAGGGGTGCGCGGTCCAGAACGCCCGATCCCCACCGCTGCAGCGCCACCTCCCTGCGCCGTCGTCATCGCCGGAGCTCCCTGCGCCGTCGTCGTCGCCGCCCCGCTCCCTGCGCCGTCGCCGCCCCGCTCCCTGCGCAGGCGCCCTGCGCCGTCGCCGTCACCGTCGCCGGGGCCTGCACCGTCACCGCCGTCCACGTTTCCTGCCGCCCGCTCCTTGCGCCGTCGCCGTCACCAAGGCCTGCGGCGGACGGTCCGATCCGGGTGGGGGCAACGGTCCGATCATGGGATTCGATCGGTCCGATCCATATGCAGACGGTCCGATCCCTAGGGTACTCTAACTCGCGAGCGGGAAGGCCGGCAGGCACAGGCAGGCGGGATGGCGTTCGCATAAAGATAACTTCAGATAACACATATATTAGTGTCAATATAATTCAAAAAACACTGAAGAGATGGGATTACTTCTAACAACACAACATTAATATAATTAATAGCATAATTTGCATACACCAAGTCTTACACATAATGGGCAAGTTCATGCCTTACAGATAAAGGAAACACTCATGAAACACAGTTCATAATACCAAAATAATAGCCAACTTTGAAGACATAACCCTACATTGAGCCAGGAAACTTGTCACTAATGAACATAGCAACCTAATTCAGTTTGTGGGTGAGTGGAAGTCCATTGAAAGCTCTAGCAATGTGAGGGTTAGCCACCAAATAAGCATAGTACAAAGAAATGTGAGCCTCCTCAAATCCTGGAAGGCTGTTTAGGTTATCAAACAAATCAGGGGGGACATCATTGTTAGAGGCACCGGCTGCAATTATAGCGTTAGCAAGCTTGTTACCAACGCGTTCAAATGCACCAATCAGTCCCTCATCTTCATAATCTTTTGTTTTGGCTTTCTTTGGCTTGCTCGCAGATGATGTCTCCCCATGATCATCAAGTGTGGCAGTTGTTACAGCCCACTTTTGATCTTTGGTGCATAAAACCGTTTTTCCATCTACATGCTCTTTATGTCATCTTTCATGCATGAAAAATCTCAGCCAACAGGTTAAAGATCGTGCGATCTGTATAAACCAGCGCCTTAGGGGCAAATCTTAGCAGGCGCAGACAGTGACAAAGGAACGGACCGTCCGGACTGGGAGTGGATGGTTCGGCAAGGCAAAGAGCAGAGCCAGCGAGCTTCTCGGCGATGGCGGCTTTGGCTGTAGTCGGGCCCTAAGGAGAAAGGATAGAGGACGAGCAAATACGCCCGTGCCCGCGCCCTCGCTCGCGCCCGGGCTCTCTCTCTCGATTTCGCACCCGCGCCCGCGCCCTCCCTCGCGCCCGCGCCCTCTCCCGAGCTCGCGCCCGGGCTCTCTCTCGAGTCCGCGCCCTTTCTCGCGCCCGGGCTCTCTCTCGCGCCCGCGCCCGCGCCCTTTCGCTCCTGCGAGCCCGCTCCCGCGCTCTCTCGCGCCCGCGCCCTCTCTTGCGAGCCCGCGCCCGCGCCCTCTCGCTCCCGAGCTCGCGCCCGCGCCCTCTCCCGAGCCCACGCCCGCGCCCTCTCTCGCGAGCCTGCACCCTCGCCCGCGCATTCATCCAATGGGTCTCATGTTGGGATCGCATGGTTGTTGGAGTTAATCCTCAAGTGTGAATCTTTGATACGTGATGCTATCTTTTGTGCCCTGTCCTCCATCGTCCAAACGAGATCACGCAAGGATCTCTCCCCGCCCATGCGGCTCGACCAGGTGGCTTCCTCTGCACGCCCCGGACCACGTGAGAGAGAGAGAGAGGCAGAGCCGCCTTGGGACCTCGCGAGATGCCCCCGACAGCCTCAACAGCGCCCTGCCCTGTCCCATCTGTCTGCTGCACGCTTGCCCGTGCGCACGTCATCGCGAGACCGTGGAGCAGAGCAGCGCCCCTCCCCTCTCCTCTCCCTTCCCCGCCTTCCTTTTTAACCAAGCCTATGTCCTCCTGCTTCCCCAGCTCGCCCTCTTTCTCAAGCACCCAAGGACCCAGGCGATTGCCCCTTGGTTCGCTGAGAGTGAGGTGCCGCCCACGGCGCCGGCGAGCACACGCTTTCCGTCTGAGAGCTCCGGTGAGTTTTACCTTGTCTCAACTGTGTCACCACGTGTTCTTGCCCGACCTAACTCTGTTTTCACCCTCGGCAAGCAGCAGGCACCACTACAGCCCCATCGTGTTTTGCAACGCCGACAGAGTGCCGCCGTGATCTTGCGGCCGCTAAACTGCGCCCTGGTGAGTTAGCGCTGTCTTGGCCGTATCACCATCTTCCCTTCACTCTTTGAGCTCATCATAGCACTTGTCTGCAGCCTCCATCACGAGCGACCCTGTTGCCGAGCCGACCACCGCCTCAACGTCGCACCCCACGGCCTGCACTCTTCGGTGAGCTTCTGTTTCTGCATGTACTTCCTTTTTATTCCTAGGAGGCCACTAGTTCTCCCCACGTCCTTGGCTTGGCCTGTCATGCCATTGTTTTGCCATCCACCCAAGCGTCACCACCGTGGCCATATGTGTGGATGAGGCTCAATCGGAGCATGGCCGCATGTAGTAGAGCCCTTTGATCTTGCATGCAGGACCCTTAGAGCTTCCTCGTGCCCTGCATACGCTAGCCATGCACTAGAGCATGAGAGGACAGAGGTAGACAAGCCGTGCATTAGCTTGGCTTTTCATCAAACACCTTAGGTGCGCTTGTGTTTGAGTGAGTAGCAGCCACCCCATCAGCCCCATGCAAGCCGGGTTGGCCCCTCTAGCGTCAGAGCGGGATAAAACCCCGAGTAGAGTAGCTGCTGTCGTTTTCCCATTTTTGCCGGTTGTCGTTAACGTGCGAAGATGTGTAGTTCGCGCGTGCGAAGACATCGTTTTTGGACCGAGGCGTTCGACACTACCGAAGCCTTCCCGTAGGTTCCACCTGTACATCCAGTGACTCCTAGGCCCTGGAAACCCTCCACGCCCCCAAATGCCTTAGGTTAAAACTTCACGCCCGGTGGATTTCACGAGTTAGGCCGTTTTAGTGACGTGTGAGCGTGTGCGATTAATATCCTAGCGAGTTGGAGTATATCCACTTTTGGGAGTTGTCCTTAGATTCACAGCAACACACATGTAGGTTTCGTACCATAAAAATGCCCCTAGAACCAAAAACGTCCCAAATAGACCACCCGTTAAGTCGGTAGAATGTTTTCAGCCGTTTCTGCAGTTCGGTCGAGCGAAAACGCTGTTTCTCAATTATTTTCAATTTTAGGACAGAGCAGACTTCATTTAGCCGTATCTCCCTCATACGAACTCGGATTCAAGCGATTCTTTTTCCTAAATTCATCTAAAATCGTGCACTTGCATATTCTGCAAAAATATTTGTACTTCCTGTTCTGTTAAATATTTTGCCGTTGTTTTCATTGCATTCGTTTGGTATTCTCGTAGAACACGACGTTGTTGACCCGGTTGTGGAAGGATCAGAAGAGTTCCAAGAAGCCCAGGAACGAGGCAAGCACCCCCTTGATCAATTGCTCCTATATTTCAAACTTACAAACTATATTGATTGCAAACTATTATGCATGCGATGTTTTACTTGAAAATGTGTGGGATTCTTGGGTAGTTAACCTCTTGTTGCATATGCCTTATCCTTGTTACTTGAGTATCATGAATTCCTTGTCACTTATGTTGCCACTGAAAATTTGGGTTCATGTGATTGGGAAGATGTCAATAGGTATGCTTAGTTTGCTATTTAATCAATGCTACTTGTTACTTGATTTTGGGATGTTGGGGAAAAGAAGCATTTGCGAAAATATGGAAATGAACAGTGGGTAATTCCCCTGTACTCTTGGTGGAAAACAAAAACTGAAAACATGCTTTTGGACTTGGGCGAGTGGATGTAGTGTTCGGTGCCTTGTTGTGGTACCGATTAGGGGGTTGTCTCGCCCGGGTCACTAAGGACCGATTCTATGGTGTAGCTAGAACCAAGAAGCACAGTGCAAACCACATGTGGCTCTTATGGGGAGTTCCTAGCTTAGTATATTGTTGATACCTAGCAATAGACCCGCCGGTGGTAGTAGTAGGTCATTATTGTTAACATTGGGATAGTGCGGGTTATGGTTTTTGTCCATATCCCGAAGGTACCTTGATTATTGTTCAAGGGTGACTAGCACATCGTATGAGCCTTGGGGATTTTTGGGAGGCCTCCCAACTCCCTAGGGATGGATCATAAGTGCAGGATATTGCTAGGTCAACGGTGGAAAGGCTTTGTCATTGATGGTGTGAGCCTCCTGTGTGGTAACTCATATTGTCCTTGTCATGTGGGTACAGTTGTACACACTCTCGAGAGTTAAAACTATTCGAATAGCCGTGTCCTCGGTTATGGACGACTTGGGAAATTCTCCACCGTAGTAGTTTTAATTTTTGGGAACTGTTTTGGGGAAAGATCTTGGTGCGAACAGGGAGTTCGCTGGGATGGTTGTGGCAGCGTGTTGCCACTATTGGCTGGCATGGGCAGGGAGCCCATATGGTCGGAAACACTTGGGGGTTGATGCTTATATACTTGTTTGCTGTGCTAGCTTGTTTCACAAAAATTTCGTTGCAAAACCGCAATGTTTTCGCTATGTATATTATGATTTATGCAAACTGCAGGACCTGAACCATTCCTTGTTTATCTTTGCATATTATGGAATACCATTGCAAACACTATAAGTCTTGCGGAGTACGTATTGTACTCACACACGCTTGTGTGACTTCTTTTTTTTTAGAGATGGTTGAGGAGGACCCGACAATCGGGTACTTCTATGCAGCGGGTTTTGGAGACGACGACGACGGTGCTTACTAGGGCTTACCGGTTAGTTGCCTGTGGGCGGGCAGAGGTATACTTGCTGGTTTTTGGTGCCTCTATTATCTTGTTTCCGCTGTTGAACTCTTTGTTAATTTGTTGTTCTATTTGGCCGGTCGGCCTCTATGTAATCGCTAAAGTCTAGACTCTTGTACGACTTATGTTTGGACTGCTGTGAGCTGAACCTGTGATGTATGGATTATGATGCCAATGTTGAATGTGTGTGCTAGCAATTGATCGTGGGACTAGCACGGTACACACATAGGGTTCGGGGTCAAACCCGGGTCCGACAGCAGTGCCATCATTCCCCTCTTTATTTTCAGTATCAACATCTTCTGTACCCAGAACTGAGTTTGAGTCCTTTGTAAACTTTCCTGTAGCTATGGTGCTACCAAAGATGGTAAGCATCTCACCATAGTTGACAAGAGGTCTGTTAAAATACTCAGCATCGCCCTTGTGATCCTACCATGAAATTAAAATTACTGAATAAGTTGATGGAATAGAAATATGTAAAGACCAAATTGCAAGATGGCAAAGTATACCTTGACATAGTCGTTGTAGTGTTCTGCATCAAGAGTGATAATGAAATTTTCTTCATCCCAACCAGTACCACTCACTTTCCTAAGTCTATTTATTTTTGTGAATTTTTTTTACCATGTTTTCAAATGATTCCTAATCTGATCACCTGTGAGAGTACTTAAGAACTTTTCATTGACAGCTCTAGCACATGTATTGAGATGGACCTGTTTGAAGCCAGAACTGGTCCTTGTGCCACTAGCCACAAGGTTAGCTAAATGAGAGAGCATGAAAGAGGACATAGCTGATGTCCATGAAGCATGATTGCTCCCTCCCTTTCCATTACCAATATCCATGTCCTACCTGTCAATAATATTTAGAAAAATAATTCAACAAGCATGATTGCTTCCTCCCTTTCAATAGTCCATTATCCATACAAATGACAATTCAGCAAATAAGTGGTCCATAGAAATGAAATTCAGCAAACAAGTGGTCCATACAAAGTAGATTCACCAAACAATTGGTCCATAAAAATTACATTCAGCAAATAATCCAGCCCTACAAATTCAGCAAATAGTACAGCTACAAATTAGTTTCCATGATGGTTTTGACGGTCAGCCCACATCTGATCAGCAAGTCCCTGCCTGAACTGAACCATCCACGCATGGTCATTTGCTTGGCCAACCAAAGATGTGTTATTGGGTTCACTTATCCAATCATCCGGATCTATAATAAGCTCATCAATTCCATCATTTATGACCCAGTTATGAACAATGCAGCAAGCTACAACAATATCTACTTGAGTTCTAAAAGGGAAGAATGGAGTGACATCATCAAGAATTTTGAATCTCCTCTTTAGTGACCTAAATGCACGCTCAACGGTGACACGAAGGGATGAGTGCCTAAGGTTGAACAGCTCCTTCTCGTTTTACACCGGATTATTCCCCCACTCATTCAAGTGGTACCGGACAGCACGAAAAGGAGGCAGGAATCCTGGTTTGGCTCCATATCCAGCATCAACTAAGTAGAATTTTCCTATAATGTGATGGACAAGTTGGTCACATTTCTACATATCAGCATTAGTCTAATAGAAATTGATGCACTAAATTAATCTATTACCTTGTGGGACATGAAGGCCATTTTCTCGTTCCAAAGCATCTCTTAAAACTACAGCATCATGTGCTGTCCCCTCCCAACCAGCCAAGACATAAGTGAACCGAAGATCAAAATCTACGGCTGCCATTACATTTTGTGTGGCATGAGACTTCCTACCACGAAAAGAAGACTCCATATTCTTCAAAACAGAGGCTCTAATATGTGTGCCATCAATAGCTCCAATACAATCCTATTTTACGTTCAATACCATAAAAGATTAGGAACCATAGAGGTTTATACAAATAGAAAATTGAAAAGGAGATACAGAAGAATCTTACACCTTAAAGTAAGGATCCCATCTGTGGTTGCCTGCTATTTTAGTTGGGGTGTCCAATAAGGGGGGCCTGATTAGTTCATCTCGTAGCTCACCAATAGCATGAAGTACTCTATTGAAATAACGACTAACTGTTTCTCCGGACCTACCAAAATTAGCGCCAACTAACCTATTCCTAAGGTTGTGTCCCACTGTATTTAGAAACATAGCAACCTGTTCCTCAACACACATGTGAATGGTATCTTCAAGCAAACCACGATCCCTAAAAAGCTTACAAAACCGAAAGAAAGATGATCTTCTAAGTCTAAGCATGTTGACACAAGTTGTATCATTTCTCCAAATTTTTGTTTCTAGGTACTCAATTCTCACCCTATCCCTTTCATTCATTGGGCCATATTTAATAGCTTCTCTCCTTGCACCTCCTTTTCTTTTCCTAGACTCAATAATTATGCCATCATGGACAATAGTATATTTGCAGCAGCAGCAAAAATTAAAAGCTTGGTCCTCTTATCCATCTACAACAACAATCAAAAAAGCAATATATTGTTCACTCAATAATCTGGCAAAGGAAACAAATTCACACATATTTGGCTTGTTCACTCAATAATCTTCTTGTCAATCCTTACATTCATATCACATAAATAAATTCACACAGATCTGACATTCCAGTGCTGAGTTTCAGTGCTAGGGTTTCTTACCTTGGCTACGGAGGATGCAATGCCAAGTAGCAGCCAGCGAAAGAGGAGGGCGCGGGGACGAGGTTACTAGGCGTCGGCGTCTTCACCTCCTACCGCCACCACTGCAGCCGTCCATAAGGGGATGAGTAGCCGGAGAGAGAGAGAAAGAGAGAGGGGGAGGGGGAGGGAGGATGGACAAGGGAGGAGGCCGAGGAGTACCTGGCTGCCGTCGCCGCTCCCTGGCCGTGCGCCGTCGCCGCTGGCGTCTTCACCTCCTACCGCCAGCACTGCAACCATCCATGGGGATGAGCAGCCGGAGAGAGAGAGAAAGAGAGAGAGGGAGGGGGAGGGAGGATGGGCGAGGGAGGAGGACGAGGAGTACCTGGCTGCCGTCGCCGGCCGCGCGTCGTCGCCGCTCCCTGGCCACGCCGTCGCCGTTCCCTGCTGCTCGCCTTTTTTTCCCTTCTCTGCTGGTCGGCGTCACGCGCTCGGGAGAAGTGGGTCGGCACGGTCCGGCCGTTTTCGCCGGATCGATTCATCCCGAATTTGAGAGGAATATTCTTTTTTGGGTCCATCCTATCCCACCTGGTCCACAAACCAAACACACCAAAAAATAGGATGGACCCATCCCAACCCACCAAATCCATTCAACCAAACGCACTCTTAAAGTTACTGGCTATATGCCTTGTAACGATTCCCTTTGGAAAAAAAAATATTGTTCGAGTTTTTTTGGTAGTCCTACGTGTAACATTGACCATAATTTGATGTTAGAAAAATTTAGAAGATCCAATAAATTTAAGAGATTATAAAAATAATTTTTAAAACAAATATACACATACTAATTTTATTTCTATGTTTTGAAACGAATAATTTTAAAAGTTAATGGCAAAAATTTTAAATATTTTACTAGATCTTGTCATCAAATATGACAGGAGGAGTATAAGGTGGGAGCAAAATATTTCCTCCAGAGACGAGAAACATACAAAATGAGTGCATATAGCAATTTTCGTATAAAAATCGAGGCAAAAATCAAATAAACCCTCGTCGAGAGCAGGAAACCCCAAGCCCCCCCGCGCCGCAACATCCATGGCGTCTCCGCCGCCACCGTCCGCCGCAGCGCCGGCGGCAGCCGCGAACCCCAGCCGAAACCCGAGGCGGAAACCCAAGCCCAAGCCGAAAGCAGCCGCCCCCTCCGCCCTAAACCCTAACTGGGCGCAGCTCCAGTCTAAGCTCCCCCGCCCCGCAGCCACCCTCCTCGGCAAGCGCAAGCACCGCCCCGACCCTTCTCCGCCCCCCGCGCCCACCGAGCCGGCTACCCCCGCGGCGGCGGTGGGAGCGGCGGAGGTGGAGGTGAAGCTCGAGCCGACCTCCGACGACACCAGGTGAGCAGAGCAAGGCCGCGTGAGGCATCTCATCTTGGATTGTATTGCCGCTTTGAGATGCTTGGGTTTTGATTTGATTTTTGTGGGATGGCCGGATGGGAATGGTTTGTCAGCTTGACGAAGGCGGTCGCTGTGGATTGTGAGATGGTCGGGGTCGGCACCGGCGGCAGCAAGAGCGCCCTCGGCAGGGTCACCTTGGTAAGCAACATTCTCGCAATCGATGTATTCCCTGCGTGCAGCAATGAAGAATGGGCTAAAAATCATATCTTCATCACTAATATACGGCTTTACACATGGCACAATATAGCCTTTGGTGTTAGGGATATGCACAAGCAGCAGTAGTTTTGGACTTCATTGTTAAGATTTGATGGAAATGTTGAGGAGGTTCCAATGTGCCATAGGCTGTTTAATCTTGAAAAGGAAGTATCGTGCTTCACGTTTTTCTGTTCATGAGATTGCAGCTGTTTTATGTACAAAGTTTGATTTGGATTCAATTCCAGTTGGACAACCCACAATTGGAGGCTGGGTAATAACAAAAATATTGGGCTTAGCTAGTTAGTGTTGTAACTTTGGAACTCAGATGGATGTCACATTAATTTGATTGGGATTTATGGATTTATCTGGTTGCAAGGAATATATCGTTTTAAACTTGAATTTGTCACCAGGAGCCGGTTCATTTTTTTTAATTTTCACTAACTAGTGATTAGCTTGTGTTGGCAATAGTGTAATGTTAACTTCCTTTCCTGGTTTTGTTGCATCTTCTTGTGGTATTGTCTCCTAGTCTTTGTGCTGCACTATGGAAATGCCTCCCAAGCATTGGCTGAGGTTTTAAGGATTATACTTGAAATTCATGATTTGGAATAATACAGTGAAATGGCCATGGCATGATTAATCTTAGCGTGGAGTAAATGTACTGGCAATTTGTGTACCGATTTTCTTTATCTTTATCAAAGAAGGTTGAGTTAAAGACTGTGAGACCAACTTTGTGCTAATGCTCACTATGCATCGGGGAGACTGTGGGTTTTGGTTTGGGTCATTTTGTTGTGCACTCTAGGAAGGAAGCAACTAAACCAGTCACATACTCTTATTTCTTTTACTGATGGGGAACAATAAGCATGATGTTAATCTTTTAAGAAAAGGAGCCAAAATCAGTGTATAATTACTTCGTGCTGTGCTATCATAATTTGAATGTACGTATGTGTTAGTGTTATTCTTGGGTGTGTTGACTGTTGAGGATGATTTCATTGGTTGATGCATTGAAAGCATTTCGTGGAGTTAAATTGTTGTGGACTTAAATTTGATAAGAGCGCTGAAGAAAAATCTAGCTCTTTTGACTCTTTTTTTTTGGAATGTCAGAAAACTTCAGTTACAATATATACCCTACTTTTGAATATCACCCATTGATCTTATTGTTCTTTTTACTAGGTTAACTCCTGGGGTAACGTTGTATATGATGAATATGTCCGACCTGTAGAGCGGATTGTTGACTACCGTACCCATATTAGTGGGATTAGACCTAAGCACATGAATAAAGGTAAACATCGTGAAACTAGCACTGCATGAGTGCATGATATTTTATTTATTTAGGGGATAGCAAACTATATGGTTTATTGGGTCATGCAACACCATTCTACAATACTGCAGCCAAAGATTTCTGGGTTGTTCAGAAGGATGTAGCTGAGCTGATCAAAGGAAGAATTCTTGTTGGGCATGCCTTGCACCATGATCTTAAGGTTGTCAATGACCATAATTTGATTGTTTATGCACTTTGTGTTCTTGTGTAACGTAGTTAATGTTTTCCAGGTTTTGCTACTCAGCCACCCAAAGAAGGACATAAGGGATACCTCAGAATATGAGATTTTTCGAAGGTTAGATGATCTTGACATATATTATATTTTCTATATTGTGTACTCTTGTTAACATTACTCAACATTGTACTGACATGTGCTTTTTTTCATTTTAGGGAAGGGAAGAGGATATCACTGAAAGATCTTACTGCTCAAGTACTTCATGCTAAAATACAACAGAATGAGCATTGCCCGGTACTTTATATATATAATATTTTCTATGCAAAGTAGATTTTTTTTATTTCTTTTAAAATGTATGTCTGATTACTCTTGCTCTATTCCTAGTAATCTTTCACATGGTCAATCACTTGTACAGTCAAAACTCATAATCATTCGACTAAACTTTCTTGTATCATTTATGCTCATTACTGACTTTCCTGGCCATTTTTACACTCTTGTAGATTGAGGATGCCCGAGCAGCAATGTTCATTTACAACAAGCACAAGAAAGCATGGGAGAAGAACATGAAAGAACAATTCAGATTTAGAAAGAAGCTCAAGAAGCGTGGCAAGAAGAAATCTGCTGAAGGCAGTGGGAATGATCCTAATGTTCCCACAGTTCTTCTATAGACGATGGATGTAGGAAGCTAGTGTGGCGCATTGCCCTACCTGACATGAGATTCTCATGGAACTCAACCGAGATAGTATGCTGACCCAAGAAGTGGTGTAGCTCAATCATGATGAACTTCAACGCAATTCTCGAAAATGCGATGATTCCATGGATTCATTGCATTTCATGTAGCATTTGTTTTAGGGAAGCAATATTTCTGATGAAAATTTTGTACTTGAACATCTCTCATATTCTTATGTAATGTTACTCCATACAAATTTCTAGGCTTTGCAGCAAACGTATCCATCAATTGAAAAACGGTACAGGAGACAAGACAGGGTTACTGATAATTGGGTTCTGAGGGCTGGGGTGCCTTGTAACAACTGCAGATGTCAGAGTTCTCTGATCATGCCTTTTCCTGACTGTGAATTGATGGTTGTGCAATGGCAGGGAGTTGCTGTCCAGCAGGTGCAGGATGAACACCATCAAAACAGAGCAGGCAAACATCGGTATGGGCCCGAAGATCCACATCAGCAGTGTCGTCGCGAAGTAGAGCGCCCGGAGCCCCATCGACCAGAAGTTGCCACCTCGGATCACTGCATGCTGGATGTAGCTCGCCGGGACATCAGAATCCAGCGTGGTTATCAGGAAGCTGGCTTGGACATAGTACCTGCATCTCACAGGAAACAAGTCTGAAATTCCGAATTTGATGCCATGGTTAGTTACTAGTGCATAAGGATTTGGAATACTGGTATACGCAGAATTAGCAGCTCCAAAAATCATAACTTGAAATTTCAAAATAAAAAGATTATATTTTTGACCAGTAACTGGTAACCAGCTGGAATTTTTCTAAATTCAAAATTTAAATTTGAATACCCTTCTTTCAGGTAACCGGCCAGTTACCGAAGGTATTTTGTTCCCTTTTACTCAGGTTGGTTTCATGGATGAACAGCAGCTGAAAGGAAGCTAACCTTGCAGAGTGGATGAAGCAAGTGAAGGAGACGAGGAAGCAGACGAGGAGCGAGATGTACTTCACGGTGGCTGTCGCCTGGGTGCGGTCGCCGAATACGAGCTCCGTCATGAACACCTTGGAGGTGCTGCTCACCCATGCCCCGATGAGCGAGCCCAGCGCGATGCACAGCGACGCCAGGTTCGTTGATGCCGAGATGTTGCTGGAGATGACGCTCAGCGCCAGCCCCGTCTCGTCTGGGCTCGCCTGCAACAACAGGGTAATCAACCTCCCATCACCATGACCACAATTGATTCAAGGTGTTCAGGCTCCATCAAACTGCTGCCACATTTGACAGCGAAGTTCAGAGATTCAGGGCTCTTGCCGGAGCTGCTTTGTGGCCTGCCGGCCTGCGGTGGTTACCTGAACCATGCGTCGGACCCATGCCAGCTTGTTATGGTTCTCGTAGCCGATGACGGTGGCGGCAGGGCGGCGGAGAATCCGGTAGAGGAGGATGAGGTGGTAGCCGAACATGATCACCAGACCACAGGGCACCAGCACCAGGTCCAGGGAGCTCTTCTGCATCATCATCATCATCATCTCCCCTCCTCTCTTCAGCTTCTCCTAGCTAGCTATGTTCTCTTCTTTACTGTCAATCGCCTACCTCTCACTCTGGCTCTGCATTCTCTCTCCAACTCACATAGCCATGATAGTATTGTCTTATTGGGTTCTTGAGAATGTGATCTGATCATGGGCATGTATGATTGCGTTTTAATCTGGATTATAGTGTGTGTGCTAGTGGCAGAGTGATGGAGCTGTGTTGCTTATGGATTAATGGATAGGATTAGTACGTAGTACCAACGGTACGTGACTACGTGCTGGCTTGTCGCTTGGGATCAAAGACTTGAGAGGAGGATCACGCAAGCAAAATTCATGGAGCTTGCTTCCAAGAAAGCTTGGCAGGGAGGTGTAATTGTTGCTTGCCGGGTTACTGGATCTCCTGAGATTCTAAGATCCAAAACCAACTGGCATTAAACTAGATATCAAAATTAATAATTGATGATTTAAATATAATGCGAAATAAATTTCTATGATAGTGATGTTTGACATGTCCCTACTATATGAATGTATCGAATTAAATTATTACCGCATATAAATACTGCAACTGAACCTCCGATGCAGCTGCCTGTTAACGGGTACGGCTCACGGAGTTGTGAACCCGTTGCATCATCTCTCATGCGTCCGCGTGGAGAATTGCGTTTGCTTGCACTCAAGAACCATGGGCCTTCGCTTGAGTACATGTAGTACATACATCTCTTAGATAGACAAAATCTCAGGTCAATCCACATCCAGAAGGAGGACAATTCGGTGATTCGGTGATCAAATTCAGAATTCAGGCTGGCTGTATTTTTGGAATGCAGGTTCAGGCTTCCTCTGTTTGCTAGTCTGATTGATGACAACTGGCTATATTCAGCTCTTTACCTCTGACTAACGATATTTTGCCCAATCCCATCATGGGACAGGTTAGTACCAGCTCAAATATTTAACCTCTCAATTTACAACGTCAAAAGTAGCACATTGACAAAACTGACGGAAGTGGTACATGCATAAACACAAGATAAGAGGAAAAAAGAATCACAGGTTTGCAATCATCACATGAATACTCATCATAGTTGCCTTGAAAGTTACTGCCAGTTTTAGCATTCACTTGGTGCACATATTGCACTACCAACAAATGTTCCGTAAATCTTCTTATAATACGAATGCCAGGCTGATTCTCGGGCCGGCAGCCCTCCCACGTGGCGCGGCGTTCCCTCGCGCAGCCGTTGGATTGGAAATCAACGCACGTCCTTCGACGTCCCTGGCCACAAAAAAAAATCGCGTTCGCTTCCTCCAGAAACACTGAGAGACGACGGCGCCTCCTCCCGAACGTCGCGTCGCACCACTGCCTCTCGCGCCTGCGTCGCCCCCACCCCATCCCCACCGCCGCCGATAGCTTCGTTCCCATCCCTATCCCCGCCGTTGCCACCTCCGCCTCCACCTCCACCTCCTGCACCCCATCCTCGATCTGACCCGCCGTGGCCGAATTTGCGCCGCCGCCGCCGAGCTTGAGGGGAGAGGTGGTAGTGTCGTCAGAGCTCGTCGCTGCCGCCGAGTTCCTTCCCCATCCCCATGCGCCGCCACCAAGCTCCTCGCCCCCATCCAGCGACGAGGAGGAGGGGACAGCGTCGGAGAGGGCGTCAGGCCTGATCTGCGCTGCTGCCACTGCTTGAGGAGCCCCGTCGCCTGCCGCTACTGACCGCCGCCACCGACATCTTTGCCCCAATCCAGCGACGACGAGGAGGGGACGGCGGTGGAGAGGGCGGCTCGCCGACGCGTGAGAGGAGAGAGCCTCGCCGCGGCGTGGGAGGGAGGGAAGAGAGCGCCTCGCCAGCGAGTTCGAGGAGGACCCGCCGTGGCCGGATTTGAGCCGACGCCACCCCTCGAGGAGCCTCGTCACCCTCTTCCTCATCCGATTCGTGATGCCGCTGAGCTTGAGGGAAGAGTGCACGGTGTCATCGGAGCTCGTCGCTTCCGCCCAGCTCCTCCTCCATCCCCGCGCGCCGCCACCGAGTTCCTCGTGTTGGAGAAATTAAAAAAAAAAATACAGTGTTGAATAAAATTGATTCACTGAGTTTAATCCCCTTAGAAGTTCAATCACCTATGCAGAAAATTTAATTCTAATCACTGATCTACTTGTGATGCCATCTTGATTTTCTCTTCTCTATTTCCTTTTCTTCCTGATACTTCTCTTCTCTGTGTGTGTCGACATCGGTTTAATTGATCTTGGTCGTCGGTGTTGAGACATATAAACACCTCACGAACCCCTTCTAGTGCAATCGTCGATCGGGCACAATTAGGGTTTTGTGTCAGAGAGCGAGCGGCGTTCCGTTCTCTTCGAATTTTTTCTTTTGTATGTGCACTAGTGGGACTCGGGGGTTTCGTTCGGTTTAGGGAAAATTAGTTAAATCCACCGATCACGAATTCTATCTTTTATCTTATCTCTAAGCCGATAAAACAACCAACATTCTCCTCTTGATTTTAGAGGCTTAATTAATTTTTAAGTCTATTAAGTAAAACAGCTCTCCAAGGCAATGTGTCATAACAACTTTAAACGTTCTTATCTTATCTCTAAGCCGATAAAACAACCAACATTCTCCTTGATTTTAGAGGCTTAATTAATTTCTAAGTCTATTAAGTAAAACAGCTCTCCAAGGCAATGTGTCATAACAACTTTAAACGTAATTAAGACTACAAGACCTATAGTTTATTATAATACTTAAATAAACTCAAATTTTAACTTAGCGGGTGTTGATTGAAAAATTAATCCCCTTATTTCTAGGATCTTAGTCAAAGGCAATCACTTAATTCCATGCCGGCCACATGTTCTTTAAATAGGTTGGGAGGTAAGTCTTTGGTTAGCGGATCCGCAAGCATAAATTTAGTATTTATGTACTCAATCTTAATTGTTTGATCCTGAACTTTATCTTTCACAACATAATATTTAATGTTAATATGTTTGGCAGCTTCACTTGACTTGTTGTTACTCGTATAGAATACTGCAACTTCATTATCGTAGTATATAACAAGTAGTCTCTCAATGTTGTCAGCCACTTTTAATCTTGGGATGAAATTCTTAAGCCATACGGCCTGCCCTGTCATATGGTAACATGCTACAAATTCCGCTTGCATTGTCGACGATGCAGTAAGCGTTTGTTTAGAGATTTTCCATGAAATAGCTCCTCCCGCAAGGGTGAAAATATATCCTAAAGTGGATTTCTTTGTATCTACGCACCCCGCGAAATCAGCATCTGAATAGCCTAGGACTTCAAGCTTATTAGACTTTCTGTATGTAAACATATAATATTTAGTTCCTTGTAAATAACGCAAAACTTTCTTTATTGCCTTCCAGTGGTCCATTCCTGATTTAGACAGAAATCTGCCAAGCATTCCTGTGACGAATGCTAAGTCTGGTCGCGTACAGACTTGTGCATACATCAAGCTTTCGACAACTGAAGCATAAGGTACCTTGTCCATTTCTTTAGATTCTAACTCATTTCTTAGACTTTGGAATAATCCGAATTTATCGCCCTTCATTATTGGAGCAGGTGAAGAGGCGCATTTACTTATATTATATCTTTTCTAAGATTCTTGAGATGTAAGCTTTCTGAGATAGTCCTAGCACTCCTTTGGACCTCCTTTGGACCTGTCTCGGTGAATCTCAATGCCCAAAACATAAGATGCTTCACCAAGATCTTTTATATCAAATTTTGATGACAAGAATTCTTTAGTTTCTCACAGCAGGTTCTTATCGCTGCTTGCTAACAAAATGTCATCAACATAGAGTACTAGGATGATGAATTTACCACCTTTATATTTAACATAAATACAGTTGTCCACCTCATTCTCCTTAAATCTGGACTATCTGATGATCTGATCGAATTTAAGGTTCCATTGCCTAGACGCCTGTTTAAGTCCATAAATGGATTTATTAAGTTTGCATGCTAAATAGCCTTTTCCTTCCATAACAAAACCTTTCGGTTGTGTCATGTAAACATTCTCTTTTAGGTCACCATTTAGAAATGCAGTCTTTACATCCATCTGATGGAGTTCTAAGTCAAAGTGAGCCACTAGCGCCATGACAATTCTGAATGAGTCTTTAAGTTTCATTGTTTGTCACTTGAGGTTGAGGATCTTCATGTGAAGATTCTTCTTCATTATGTGTCATTTCAATCTGTTGAGACTCATCATCATTATTACTCTCAATACTTTCCTCAACAAAGGGTGTAGCCCCAGACGGTCCAGAATTACCCGTTGGCGGTGCTACATCGCGTGGCACATTAGGAATTATAGGGATGTTCTGAATAATTGGAATATCAGTCTCTCGGAATTCCGGAGTTTGAATATTAGCCCGAATTTCCTCAAGATTGATTTTCCTTTTGAGTGAGCTCCTCCATTTACTGTCCTCAAGGAAGACAGCATGTCTAGTCTCCACAAATTTAGTAACCCGGTCTGGGCAATAAAATCGGTATCCTTTGGATCTCTCGGGATAACTGATAAAATGACAGCTCACAGTTTTTAGATCTAATTTCTTTAATTGTGGATTAAATATTCTAGCTTCCGCACGATAGCCCCACACACGTAAATAATTAAGTGTCGGTTTTCTTCCGGTCCACAATTCATAAGGGGTCTTAGGCACTGATTTACTAGGCACTCTGTTGATTATGTGTGTAGCTGTTTTAAGTGCTTCAATCCACAGCTTAGGTGACAGAGTAGAGTGATTCAGCATACTGCGTACCATATCCATGAGTGTGCGGCTGCGTCGTTCTACTACTCTATTCTGCTGAGGTTTTCTAGGCATGGAATATTGGGCAATAATCCCATGTTGCTGGAGATACGAGGCAAATGGACCAGAAATTTGCCCAAATGGAGCGTGTTTCCCGTAGTATTCACCACCACGGTCCGATCTCACAACTTTAATTTTAGCATTATGTTGATTTCCACTTCAGCTTTAAATATCTTAAATTTCTCAAGAGATTTGGAACGGTCGCTTATGGGGTAAATGTAACCATAACGGGAATAATCATCTGTGAATGTTATAAATGAATCAAATCCATCCACAGATGTCACCGGGAACGGTCCACAAATATCAGTGTGAATTATTTCTAGTGGACTTGAGCTCCTAGTGGCTCCTTTCTTTATTGTTTTAGTGAATTTTCCCTTAATGCAATCTATGCAATGATCCGCGTCAGAAAAGTCTAAGGGAAGGAGTATCTCTTCTCTTATGAGACGTTCAATTCTTCCCCTAGAAATATGGCCTAAGCGACAGTGCCATAATTTCGACGACGTCTCATTTATCACATTCATTACTTTATCATTGCAGGCATTATTAACATTCAGGACCATATCATCCAAAGAGAGCAAGAATAGCTTATCTCACACGAAGGCGAAGCCAATCACTTTATTATCTAATTTAATGTAACATGTTCTCTTTGAAAAATAACAGTCATAACCAGTTTCTGTCAACACTCAAACAGAAATAAGGCTTCTTTTAATTGAGGGAGCAAATAAAACATTATTCAGAATTAAATTGTAGCCACTAGGGAGTCTAAGTGCTAGGTCTCCAACGGCCTTCACTTCGATCTCCGCTCCATCAGCTACTCTTAGGATTCGCTCCCCCTTTGCTACCGCCTGGACAGTAGTCAATACCTGCAATAAGTTACATACGTGCACAGTGGCACTTGAGTCAACCCACTAGGTATTAATGGAAAATTCAGAGTAAAATAACTCATTAACATTAGATATTTCATCAATCTCATTTATACCTTTCTTAGCTAGCCACTCTCGGAAGCGTGGACAATCCATCTACCAATGTCTATCTTTACTGCAAAACTTGCAATGTGGACTTGCAGTGGTGGAGGCAGCTAAAGTTTGAGACTGAGGATGCGGCTTTGCTTGAGCAGTGTTACTCCGTTAGACTTATGAGGGTGATATGGCTTCTTTCTGCCACTACTCGAGTTTTGGTCTTGATTTGTCTTCCTCTTGCCTTTAGTATGGATGAGGTTGAACTGATCTTTAAGTTTCTGCTTATCAACCTTTTATCGCTCTTCCTCTTCCACTAAATGGGAGATCAATTCTGCTACGATCCACTTCTCTTTCTGAGTATTATAATTAATCTTGAAGGGACTATAGTTAGCACCAAGAGAGTTCAATATGAAATGCACTAAGAAACCTTCAGACAATTCCATGTCCATGGTCTTTAGTGTATGTGCCATATGAGTCATCTCAAGGATGTGCTTTTTTACACCACCTTTGCCATCATACTGGCTGGTGATCAGCTTACTTATTAAGGTACTGGCATGGCTCTTAGATGAAGTCTTAAAATTCTCTTCAATGTTTGCCAAGTACGTCTTAACATCGTTTGAGTTCATAATCCCTCCAATAATTCCTAGAGCGATAGTACTCTTGATGTACATGAGAGACATTCTGTTGGACTTTTTCCAAGAGGCCACTTTCTCTTTGTAACTCCACTTGGTATTATCATAAACTTCCTGACTCATTTTGTCAGTGTACATGGGCTCCTCAGGGGAGTCCTCTCTTAGTGCTAAGTCATAGTCCAACATGCCAAGATTCAGTAGCACATCGTTCTTCTACTCAGCGAAATTTGTCCCATCAAGGGGTGTAATAATTTTAAGCTGCCCCAATGCTGAAAATAACCAATGGAAAAACATTAGCAAAAATATTGCATATGATTAATTTGCGTTGGCTCAATTAATCACATGCGATGATAGGCTCCTTTTCTAAATTTAATCACCGTTGGGCAGAAAAAATTTAGAAAATATATGAAAAAAACAGAAATAATCCTCAATTACATCACCGTTGGGCAGAAATAATTAAGGAAGCAATATTCTTAATTTATTTGACATGAAATTATAATTAACGTTGGTCAAAAATGATTTCACATCATAAATACTTTCCAGCAAAACTTCCCGTTGGTTCCATTTAACTAGAAATAATTTTCTAAGTCATCAAAATAATTTTCCATAGTTTTTCAGCATTTTTAATGGCCAAGAAAGCATATAAATGGATTTCTGTAAATAATAAATGAATAAAACCGGTGGAAAAACACTTTAACTTAATCCGGCCTTGCCCATTACTGTAGCCATGGCGCGTGCGGCCTAGGAGCCTAACAGTGCAGCGGCTGCCCGGTGCACGGGTCGGCCGCCCGATGAAGATCGAACAGCCACCGTAATCCCCGCGTCTATTTTCTTCAACGCCGTCCGATGAGCATCCGACGGCTAGGATCGGTTCTCGCCGGATAAAAAAAATCGGCGGCCGGTGGCCAAACCCTAGGTCCTCTCCCCGGCCGATCCCCTTTTCTCCTCGTCTTCTTCTCGACGTGCTCGACGAGCAAGCGGCGGCGGCGATGGCGACGACGCGCCGAGCGAAGCAGTGGCGACGACGGCCAAGCTCTCCTTTCCCGTCTTTCCTCTTCCCCTCCCACCCCAGTTCTCCTCCCCCTTGCGCAAAAGCAACACCGAGGCAAGCCTTGGTCTCGCGCAGCCGAGCTACGGCGCGAGACCGGTCTGGGACGGCGGGGTGGTTTAGCGGCGACGCATGGCGGCGTCAGCGGTGCGGCGGAGAGGGAGTTCCCGAGGCACGCACGCGGCGGAGAACACACCACGCGCGGCAACGGCGGCTACCCGACGGCGACGCACGGATGCGAGCACATCGGCAGCGAAGACGACGAACCGGGTAAGATAATCCCGATTTCATTGAATTCGCGTTGATTTTGGGTCTTATTCAAATTAGGGTTCTTCGGATTTGGGGGTTTAGGGTTTCTTGCCGAGTTAAATTTCTAACGGCTTCACTGAGGGATGATGATTGGGATTGATTTCTAAGGGGCTACGCTCTAACACCACAATGTTGGAGAAATTAAAAAAAAAATACAGTGTTGAATAAAATTGATTCACTGAGTTTAATCCCCTTAGAAGTTCAATCACCTATGCGGAAAATTTAATTCTAATCACTGACCTGCTTGTGATGCCATCTTGATTTCCTCTTCTCTGTTTCCTTTTCTTCTTGATGCTTCTCTTCTCTGTGTGTGCCGACACCGGCTTGATTGATCTTGGTCGCCGGTGTTGAGACGTATAAAGACCTCATGAACCCCTTCTAGTGCAATCATCGATCGGGCACAATTAGGGTTTTGTGTCAGAGAGCGAGCGGCGTCCCGTTCTCTCTGAATTTTTTCTCTTATATGTGCACTAGTGGGGCTCGGGGGTTTCCTTTGGTTTAGGAAAAATTAGTTGAATCCACCGATCACAAATTCTATCTCTTATCTTATCTCTAAGCCGATAAAACAACCAACACCTCGCCCCCACAAACGGCAAGGAGGGGACGGACCGCTTGATTACTTGAACATTATTTTCCCCGAGCTCGCCAGCGCCGCCCAGGAGACCATGGCCCCAGCCTTCCTCCGGTAGCTCCATCCCCTTCGCCTCCCCAACAACTTTGTTCCCGCACATCCTTCTTCTGCCTTGCTCTTCTCTCTGCCTTAGCTACCGACGGCGTTCGGATGCCTCCTCTCACAAAAACCAGCGCCTTCCTCTAACTTTCTGTGTCTCTCTCCTATATCTCTTCGAGGGGAGGAAAAAGACCTGTCAACCTAGAAGAAAAAAGGAGCAGCTCACAGTGTCACTTCAAAGGACCCGTGCGTTGGATGGGGAAACAGAGGATAAGACCGAATATTTTTACTGTATATACTCCTACACAACTGCTACAACTTTAAATTTTTTTAAGAAAAGAAGATAACTTGATACTTCCTCCGATCTAAATATAACTATTTTTTTATGTTTTTTAAAATAAATCTGGACGTAAAGATGCCTAGATACATTACTTGCATATTGTGAAGTAGTAACTTTGAAATAAAAAGACTTTACATAAAAATTTATCTTTAAAACAATGCATTAAAATTTTCTAAAAATATATAACAATATATTAGGGTTGCTAAAGTAAGAGATAAATATATTAGATTTTACTAAACGGAACGAAAATAATAATAAATATCAAAGGATACCATAAAATTCTTAAATTTGCTAATCTACTCGATTTCTTTCATCTGGCCGATCAGAGTCAGAAAGGAATCAAAATAGAGAAACACCAGTTCAGACATACAGCAGTTCACTGCTCACATTCCATCTGGCAATTTTTTTATTTTTATCCATATTAATATTTTTTATTTTAGATTACAATAAATATTAATGATATTTGTGAAAATAACTATATAAATTAACAGTTAGATTAGCCGTGGGAACACAAGATAAATTCGACACATAAGATTTCATATATATGTATGCTACCACCAGTTATGCTACCCATCTATAGTTGCAAGTGTAAAATTTTGAACTTCGATGTAAATTGGAAAGAATATTAGAACTGAAATAGATAATGTTAGGGATCGGCATGAAAAACTTAAGCCACAAACACTATGAAAAAAACAAATTTTGGACCCGTGTTTTTAGCCTAGCCTACGTGGCACTGTGACGTCACTCTAGAGTGGACTCTACTATGAATGCCTCAATGGGTCTCCATACTAGTACAACCTCTCGTCTAGAGGCACTAGAGCCTCTACTTACTCTAGAAACGGTGTAGAAGCGGTGTAGAAGCTACAAATTGTTTATGGATTTATTGTTATTGATTTTAATTTTCATAAAATATCGTTGTACCAAAAAATCAGTAAATCTATTTTATCTATAACCACATATGCATTACATTTTAGTAGAAAACTAATTAGAAATAATAATCAATTAGAAATGAAAAAAATACCAACACTATTTATTAGCCACCGGAAACCCAAAAATTAATTATTAATTGGCTATATTGAATTTTTGATTTTATCAGCCATATGCATGGGCTAACTAGTAAGCATGCCAAAGGTGCGCCAATTTTCTAGTGGCAACCTAAAATTTCTCCTGGTATGAAATAATAATAATCAAATAAACCCAAGGTTTCTCTCAAGTGAGTTGTGAAATGCATAAGTAATTAATCTGCTGAGTTGTAATTAACCGCACATGTGGGCCTGCATATTATATTTTGATTAAGAGTTAATGACAGTGCGACTTTTATTTAAATTGATGTTAGAACGTGGGTTTGATTAGTTCCCGCTAATCTAGCTGTGTGAGGACGAAATAGTTGTCGACCACAAGGACACTTTAGCCTAACCATGGTAAGTCACCATGCCCCCTCATTTAAACACGTTGTACCTATTACGAAATGCTTTGGTTTCAACTAAATGTTGTGCTAAACGGCATACCTATACTGCTTAAGCCTATCCTTGATATTGATGCCATGTACCTTTGTTGCCATGTGATACTATATGTCCCTAGTCAGTCATTGATTGATATTGCTTAGTACCCATGGTTGGGAAGGGAATGATCACTCGGGGTAGTGAGTGGTTATGGATGAGCAAGTACAGACATGTAATGCCACTTTGCAATACACATAATGAACAAAACTGATTTTGATTGGGGCAGCATGGATGATTTGGGTGGTTTCTAGAAAAGATTAACATCAACCCTGATCAATTAAGGACCGAGTCAAGAAACTAGATAGGAAACGAATAGAGTATGACCACATTTCTCATGTGGGCATAGACCTGGTGGATTAGGTGATTCTAGTAGGGCATCATCCCAATCATGGCTGGTTCTAATCACCGTGGGTGGGATTGTGATTAAAGTGAGAGGATAGTTGGTGGGTTTAAATGGCATGTCAATTAAAATGAACAATTGCTTCTCCTTCCTTGATACCTCTGTATGCAGGACTCCTTACTTCACAGGTAAGATGGCTTGGAGCGGGTGCCACAAGGCTAGTAGATCCGAAAAACTGGGCCGTGGAAAGTCTCATGTGTTGGGTGCACCATTGATTGCGAGTAAAGCATAACTCTGCTACCATGAATAAAACTAAACTATTCGAATAGCTGTACTCATGGTCAAAGGAGCACCGGTACTTGTGCTAATCTTGATTGCACTCTAAAGCTTTAAACTCAATTAGGTTAGGGATGGGTGAATGATTGGACTATCTTGAGAAGTGAGAAAGTCTGGAAGGGGCAGAAACTTGATGAATTGGTCACAAGGGTAAACTGAACCAAGTGCATCTTGGTAAGGTGGACATAACTCTTGTTGAAAGGATAACTAGTTGAATAATAGCGAACTTATTTCAGTTAAATGGCTAAGTCTTAGGCTTGTGAAATGATTTGTGAAAACTTGCTGTAGGATCAAATACAAGAATTAAGTCTACCAGAGGGGGGGTGAATGGTAGGATTACCAAAAACCAAACTTTTCGCGGAATAAAAAGTTACCTATGAACCAATGAAGTTAATTTTATTTTTATCAAGATCTCCAACCTTTTTGGAAGACGCCAGTCCGACCTTGTCCTTGCCGCCGGTCTGATCGTGTCCTTGCTACTGGTCTGACCGCCGATGATCTGGACGAAACTCCCAAACGATAATGCAAATCTTGAAGAATTATTCTCTTTATTGCATCAAGATGTGTTTACAAAGTGTATATAAAACACTTCTTTCTCTCTCAAGACTAAACCCTAGCTTTCTCTTTTCCAAACGTTATCGCTTGAGGGCCTCAACCTCTCATCTATTTATACCTAAAACCTCCTATATAAAATAGGAGTAGGACTTCTAGTCCCACTAGGACTCAAACCCTTAATTTCCTAAACAAACACAATTTACCAAAATTCTCTGTTCCAAAGCCAACTCAGACTCCCTCACATGCAGCCAGCACTATAGTAGCTAGTTGGACTACTGTAGCAGCTAGTCGAATTACTGTAGCAACGATATAGCTAAATATTTCTTCTGATTTCCTTCTTCAATTTTACTCCAAATTTATTCATGATTTTTTCGTCGCTTGCACACCCAATTTGCAAAGCCTGTTGCGAAGACCTCCTATACGATATACATCCACCGTGTGCTATCTTGTGTCTAATCTCGTCACCCAGCATTCTTGATCGTTCTGGACCTCGGCTCCTCCCTGAGTGTAGGCACGATCCTACCGTTAACCAAGATTGACCACAAGTCACCTGTATACAAATAGACAAAATAACCATTTCTGGACACAGATATCGCAACCTGACCCACATTAGTTACACATACTCACATCAATATTCACAGTTATTTTCAAACAAATCTCTTATTAAATAAATCATTTGCAAAGCCAATTATTCATCATAAAATATTAATCATGACAATGATTCTACACTTGATTCGCGTAAATAACACCAAGCTTTCCTTGAATCATGTTAGCAGTTATCATGTTGTAGTGGTGTTCTGCAATTACTTTATGTACTCATTGTGGCTTATTCCCCCTTTTCAGAAGTAGATGCTAGGAGTGATCCTTATAAAAGCACTATTGCGAGGAGGAAGAACCCAAGGAAGCGCCATAGGGACCTAACTCCCCAGGCTATGCCTGTGGATGAACGCAAGACCGCCGCAGCTTTGCTTCCACTATTGCACCTTACTCTTTTGGCTATTTTGTAATGAAGTTGACCAGATAGGTCTATTTGGGGTCCTACTCGGGCAACTCTTAAAATATTAAGGTATTGTAAGATTCTAAGATGATGCAGGTGATGTCATCAGCAATGTTATATATGTACTAAACTATTGATCCATGGATTTGGTATTGAATGCATATAAGGTTTCTAGTCTCCAAAACCTAGGTCCGACATTTTTTTTAATATGATCGTTATATCCTAATAGAAAAATAGTGGTTAAAGTTACGTACTGAAGACCAAATAAAGTCGGCAGTGTCATATATTGAAAACATGAAGTAGTATTAAGGTAGGGGGCCTTTTCTAATGGAAAGTTTAATAGAGGGTTATAGTTTTCAAGAGAGTATACTTTTAATTTTATATGAATGTTATTTTTTAATCTATGATAAAAAGTGCAAATTTTTATATAGGTTTTTTTACTTCATGTTGAAATTTTCTATTCATAGTTTTCTTAGAAAGTTATTGTACATTTTTTGCATTTCCATTGAATTCGTTTTATCATAAATCAGGAATTTTATTGCAAGAAACTTTAAACTTTCTATTGAAAAGTTCCTTTTAAAGGATAATTTCTATTTAAAGTGTGCTAAGGTGGTGCTCTCACGGGTGTATATGTGTGTAATGGTGTATATGTGCATGTCTCAAATATAATCGAAAAAAAATTGTCCTTAAAGGAATGCAAACTATACTCACTACTCAGCACCGGTCCTATCATTAATAAAACTAGATGATGCTCCGTGCTTTGGTATGGAATATATGGATGAATGTATGTGAAATATTGTAGAAATGATGGATGGAAATATATTGACAAATATGGGGATGGTAATTTGACATGCTTGCATTTAAGCTCTAGAATATAACAAATTGTAGATGATGTGACATGCTTTCATGAGCTTTAAAGTACTATAGAATAATAATTGCTAGTAGGTGATGATGTGACATATTTATATATTTAGCTTTAGAGGTAATCATTGCTAGTGGGTTCTAACTATATAGAAGGTATAGATCTGTTCTCATTAATTAGGGATCCTTGACCAAGATTAGGCCCAATCTCTTTAGAACGTTGGATCTTGGATGTACCAATTAAGAGGAATCCTATCAACTACATATCCAAATGAGACCTTAAAATGTTATCAATATCCATGCCAAGTTGACAATGTGAGCTGTCAACTGGCCAACACTAACAAATAGTTACCAAAACTGGAAGTTCCAGACTTTGAAATAGGTTCATTCAGTATGTAAAATGTTTGATGCAGCAAGCTAAAAACCAAGAAGAATTATGACAGGTCCTCAACACTAATCATGCTGTAAATCTAACTGGTGAATTATGAATGGAGCAAATTAAGATAAAGGGACACATGATGAGGTCTTAACGACTCATTGGTTCATCCATATAATGGTCAACCACACAGTATAAGGAACCTAGACTCCACATCAAAGACAACATCCAGACTCCAAACTGACACATATTGTTGAGTAACTGGTAACTAATACTGCAACAAGTTTTGATCCAGTCCAATTAAAACGCACAAGAAACTTAATTGGTCCCAATGTTTCCAACCCACACACAGCTTGCAACACTTGGCAGCAGTTTCATTCATCATTTCACTATTGCAGAAGCCCTTAGCCTTCAGTACTTAGTCGAAATCAATATAGATGGCACCTCCACAACTAATCTCGACCAACGCCGTTAATTGATCAGTTGTGAGTTCGAACCGCCAATCCACCTGAAGATGAAAGATTGACAAAATTATTAGGGTTTTAAGCTTTCAGCGATGAAACTCTAAGGCATAAAAAAGGGACACATGAAGCATAGGGATGATGCAACTGATGGTACTGACCAGATTGAGATTTAGAAACACCGTCTTTAGACTAGGTGAGTGCTGGACATATTGACGAAGAGGCGAAAACTGATCGGCAATGCACCATGCACCTAGGCGCAAGCTTCTGAGATACCTGAACATTGGACCGCTCCCATCTTGTTCCACGAATGTAAACTTCATATGTGCAAAGAAAAAATTACATGTCTTCAGGCTTAAATAGAAATGCTTTGAACACAAGAAAATTGTGGCAAAAAAGGTCATACTAAAGAGATTAATTGTCCTCCTCTGTTCAAGTATTATATACACTACATCTCATAAATATGTGTTATGGCAAAAAAAGGTCATACTAAAGAGATTCATTGTCCTCCTCTATTCAAGTGTTATATACACAACATCTCATAAATATGTGCTGAGGTAAAAGCTAGTATATACATATCATCCAAAATGGATGTTTCATGCTTTCCTTGTTATGAAAGAAATACTCACTATATTAATTTCTAAACAAGGTAGCAAATTCATTTGCACAAGTATGATCACATGAAAATGTATGATGGTAATGAAAGTAACAGAATTTCTGCATGAAAGGATCAGTGATATAGAGCAAGCAGTATAGGTACCTGTCTATCAATAGTTGACAGCTCCATACTAGTGACATTTGAAACATCAATGAGAGTGACAGTTGCAAATATCAGGTAAGAGTTTCTAGATGAAGAATTGCCCATTCGTTGATCCTTGATGCACAATGAGACCAAGCTAGGGGTACAGATGCTAATATCCTTAAGAAGAGAACAACCAATTATATCCAAATTCTTGAGTGATCTTGATGAAATTTCTGGCACCTCCATTAAACAATCTTTTAATAGCAGATTTTGCAAAGCCGGGCATGCGTTGTTTAGTGGATCAAATATCATCTCGTCTAGAGCAGCATTGGTAAGCTCCAATGTTTTCAAGTACCGAGAACTGAACCCCACTAGTTCTGGATCCAGGTAGAAAGGTTCCCATCTTTCATACTCACAAAATTTAATCACTTTAGCATTGTGCTTGATAGCATGATCTATCCAAGTGCTGGCACGGTCTATTGCAAACGAATCTAGCTGGAATGTATTCATGGGAGCATCAACATGGCCGCGACTTAGTAATAGTTTGCCAACAAAACTGCTGAATTTCTCCCTGTCCATATGAAACCAGTCTATATCAACCTTGATGCACTACAAGAGGGTCCACCGGTTAACCCACCAGTGGGATAGAACACTGGTGCGTACCGCCTCTCTCATTGACAAGAACGACATGATATGGTGGATCAAATCGTTAGGCAGTTCGCTTATCCTGTCTTTTCCGCAGGGGTGGGATGGCTCGTTGTGGCCATTTAGGGGCACCTGATTAGATAGCACGCCTGCAGTGTAGAAGTGGATATTGAGTTACTTTATTTCATTGATGAACAAGTACTAACATTGATTCAGTACATGCTCCTTAGCGTGGGTACATGATACATGATCTTGGAGAACGACATGAATAACTTGCAACAAATTTATAGTTTTTATGCGTGCTCAAGTCTAATATCATAGTGATATTACCATCTTCAATATATTTTACATAAATGATAAAAGTGTTACCCTGGCTAGTCGAGGTTTTTTTTTTTGAAAAGAAGGTAAGTAGTTAGGAGGCAAGGCACACACTTCAATCATGTGTTGCATAGCAACAACATTTGTTTATTGTTTTGCACCCAAATTATTGATGTCTAAAGTAAAAAAAAAATGAAAAGTCCTTGTATAACTCAAACAGGGACCTGAATGTAGATGTTGCAAATTATTTTCGCATACATTTTTCATGTAGATACCAGTGCAGAAGATTAGAATCATGTCTACAGTATGGGGAAAATTCACATAAGCTAAATATTCATCATACATGCATCATAAAAAACAAAAAACACTGGTGTTCAAATTTTGAAGAACTTACTGCTAGATGATTGCCCCTGAACATTTCCTTCTGCTTAGATAATTTGGCTCTGCTTATTCTTTTGATGGAGGAAGACAAATGGAGGGATTGAAGCTTCCTGAGGGATACGCAGAAAATTGTTCAACAACACAGGATATGAATCCTCCAGATCACCTTTTATCAGACTAATCCTCCGCAGATAATCACCCTATGTAATGCAAGACAGAAAAAAATTAACATCCAATTGATTCATTACTTCATGAATACCAGAGAAAGCAAACAAAGATAGCAAAGAAAACATGTCCACGATCTAGCAAGTCAAAAATAATTGCATATATTATTGAATGGTGTATGAACTCCACCGAAACAAAGCATTCACTACACAAGAATAAAATCATTATATTCTAGAATTCATCTAGAGATGCACAACTAGCTTATAAATCGAAAAGGGAACAAAAAAAATTGAAACTACGTATAAATGAACACATTAATTATATACAACCTCAGTCTTGTTGTCTTGTGTGCTACACCTAAGGAAGAGTATCAAAACATTCTTAATTAGATGAACAAACTTTGTGTAGAACATCTTGCAACCATATGTTCTGAACCAAGACTCTTGTCCTCACAGTTTCTCAAAATTGTTATAGCTCTAGGCACTTCAAGACTTCTAGCAATAAGTTTACTATTAAGGTTAATACTATTATGTGCACATCAAGATACATAGAAAAATTATGAAACTAATACCTAGGGAAATTAGATTACATAAAAAATTTATTAAGAACAAACCGTCATACATAGTCAATAGCTATTGTATGGACTCTCTCCTCTATTCTGCCAGCAACTTTCTGAAGATCAATCAATGTTGTAGGAGAAGTTGTTTGCAATATCATCTGTAGGCTGAACAATCTGCAAGTAGAATGTCGATTACTAATATGAGATATTTAATATTTCACTCTGGAACTTCCAACCTAAATAATTCAAAAGGTGGTTCTAATATAACAAGTGGTAACAAACAAGGCAATTAAGGATTTGGGCGTTGCTTGCCTTCATGCAAGAAATACATGCAGCTATCCACTATTTGAGAAATGCATCTATGCCAAATTAACATGTTCAAAATTGTACATACATTCTCATAAATAATAAATTATTTGTCCAACCAGAAGTGCCATGTTTCAGCAAGCCATTATCATGCATGCTAAGAGTTTGCAGGAGAGTATACATAACCAATAATAAGGAGAAGTTATATATACTGCAAACAAAACTGGAAGGACGTCAGAACATGGGATCATCTTTCGTTTAAGTTCTATCACCTACATTTTAACAAACCACCTAAACCTGTATATCTAAACACGTGTTCTCTACTAACATATTCTATTTTCTGGAGTAGCAGCATCATCTCAAATATTTTTGGTTGCGTGAGGAGGTGGACTCAGTTACACAACTGCATGACCCAAAGTCTCACACCATGCCTTCACCAATTCTCTCGTTGTTCTTCCTCTTCCCTCATGGTGGGGACATGTAAAAGTTTTAATGCCTAATTAAATAAGATAGCCCCAAAAATGTGACAGACCACTAGCAGATTTGGTGTAGAATCAAAACACTAGTCCCTAAAGCTTGGACCGATGCATGGAACTGGCCACAGAACTCACATGGACCTATTAACAAGCAACCTTGGTTCATTTACTAGGGTCATTTACTAAATATGAAACAACTTACCTTTTATACTTGGGTATGATCAATATACAAAGGTTTGAACCCAACCAACAATCTTTTTACCAAGAACAACGACGATTTTTAGGCGATCCTGACACTTGGATACCAAGCCACATAACTATTACTTAGATCTAGAAAACGTCAGATCAGATCTGACTACCGGTGTAATGATTGAATTAGATAATTAAAAAAGCATAACATGGATGGTGGTTTTGAATCTTAATAAATTATCATCAATTCGAAACTCTGCAATCAATTTCTCATGGCAAAAAAAAAAAAGTAAGAATAGGGGAAGAAAGAGAGGGGGGGGGGGTAGGGAGGGGGAGAGAGAGAGAGAACTCACATATCTTGTGTTACTCTATCATGAATGTCCTGTCCAAGGACCCTCAACACTGTCCTTGATGATTCCTAACTCGTCCATCACGCCGGCTAACACAAGTCTTTGCCTCTTTGGTTTCGTTAGGCAGAAGTGCTTAGAGATGGGGAAGAACAAGAAGAGGTCGATGATATATATAGGAAAAATCGAACCTTTTAGCTTTAGCTCTTGATGGGACTAGCAAAAAGAGTAACGTTTCCATGGGAGAAGGGTATGGCTCACATGACTTGACAACATTGTGCCGCTTACAACACGTGAAGTAGCTTCTAGAACCTCGCCAAAAACCTATAAAATGCTTTGAGGAAATTCCCGTCTAATACCTATGAACAAGGAGTTGTATTCTAAAGTCAATCCTATATGATAGTATGATATGGTGATTAAAAAAGGAAAAGACTGGTTTATCCTTAGAGCTATTGCATGAATACGTTTTCATCCCTGAAGTACAAAGGAAAACATTTCCACCCCAAGCTCATGAAAATGGCCACATATATATTAGGGCAGTTGTGTTCTTACCCCCTATTTTCAACTCCAATAGTGATTTTACCACTAGTTTTCCAACTTTGTGAATTTACTTTTATTTTTTTGAATTGAAGCTTGTGCTTGTCCCCATTCCATTAAGAGGATTTAACAATGTGGAATTTTTGTTAAGCTTATGCTTGCCCTCATTTTTCTAAGCTGAATATGTGAAAATTCACGTTGAAATGGGAGAAAAAAATACAAAGTCCTTAGAAAAGTAAGGACAAATATGCAACGGCATACATGTCATTGATACCATTAGGTCATCTTTAATAGAACGGGGGCAAGCACAAGCTTCAGTGAAAAAAATGAGGGTAAAACCACAAAGTTAGAAAAGTAGGGGTAAAATCAACATTGGAGTTCAAAATAGTGGTAAGAACACAATTGTCCCTATATATTACCGCCCGAACTATCCAATACGTGGTTGTAAGTGTTGATGGGGTAGTCTGATAAGCAAAAATAGCAAATAAATAAAAAACATGATGGGCCCACATGCCATTTGTACATCAACCCCATACTCTTATCTCTCTCCCCCCCCTCCTTCTATCCATGGCAGTGCACATCTCAACATCAAGGAAATACAACGTCAAGCGCCTTTCTCGCCATTTTCCACCACTTTACTAACCATGAGGACGATAGTATGGGAGTGAAGGAAGCTATAAGAGTGCAAGGAGCTTTAGGAATTGTCATAGAGGCAAAGAAGCGCAAGGCAGCCTCTCTGGAGAACTGATGGGGGCCAGAAGTTCACCGTGAAGCCAATGTTTTCCTCAAGTTTAGCAACCATTGGTCGTGTTTGATACACCACTCCCAGCAAGCCAAATCAGGCCTAGTTTCCAGTTAATCTGTCATGCTTATTTTTAAGCTACCGTGGGAACATATTTATAGTCATAGTAGTTTGCTCGAGGATTAATTGAAACCAGACAAAATATGTTATCTAAATATTATGCCTTTCACAATTATTCCATCTCTCAGGAACACAATGATAACTTCATTTGTGTCAGTGTTATGGATATGGTATACCTCGTGGATACGGATTTACCTTTACCGGGAATACCATACACCTAATTTAATACGGAAAGATCTCTCTAAGTTTGGATAAAAATACAAACAAAGAAGGAAATTGGCCTCGAAGGACTAAGATGATAAGGTTTTGTCTGCCTGTATCTAAACCGGTGTCCCTATATTCTACTTAGACAAGAAGACACTTTCTGCTATAAATACATAGCCTCCCATGAGGAAGGACATCGAATCATAAGCCATAGACTACTCCACATCGAGTCTGTTCCACGGAAAAAACTTTTTGCTAGCTACCGGCTACATCTTGCCGCTTAGGCTGCCTACATTGGTTTGATAGGCTAGGTTAGATAGCTTGTTTCTGATCTTGTACAAGATGTGATACACCCATCATAAATACATATAAATATGAGTATAACTATTACCTACTGTGAGGGTCCAAACTTATATAAAAATCCTTGTGTCCTGCTCTTCTTTCTACATCTTCATGTATATATTGGCATCAGCCAAACCCTACGTCTATAAATACTATAGTTGGGTATAACTTATTGACAGTTGCAACTTAAATTAAAAGAAAAATTTAGCCAAAAATTAAAACATTTGAAAGAAGTTGTACCAAACGAGATGATCACAATTAACTCCTCACATTCCTTTCTCAATCTGCCGTGACATTTATTAGCACCATCAGAATACATCACATGTTTTTAGATGGCCCTTACAGGATTGCGGCCTGCCCAATGTAGGTAGGTTTATAAGGCCTTGAATGGACCAGATTGTGGTCATATACTAGATACTACTCCAATATTTTACTTTCCAATACTAGAATTTGACATCTTGATTGTTAGCAAATCCTATGTTAAACTTGAGCTTTGTTCTTTGTTCTTCCATTTAGTGGATTCCTGCAGTGTGTCAAAGTTTTGTCGTTCGAGCCTGTTGTCTCTGTGTGTTTTTTTTTCTCTTTTTTTTTTTTTTTTGCTTCTGGTTGCAGCCAGAATATATTGAAGGGATGCACGTAGTTCACATCGTGGCCTAATGGAGTGACCGCGCACTCCACGTGTGGGATGGCACACCTTATCAAGGGACATGGGGCGCGCACATCTCGGCCACCTTGGCCACTTACTGTTAATTCCTGAATAAAAGGAAGAAAAAGCCAGAAAACGCTGTGGTGGGACTAAGCAGCACAAAAACTAGTATCTGCTCTTCTTTGCTCTGTTCTTTTTCATTGGCATTTCGTCGAACCCTTCCCGTTCACTCACATTGCTGGTGTTCGACAGTGGTCTTGGGCTGATTGCCAACGTTGATCAGCCAAAAATGGCGGGGGTGCAAATTCCTCTAGTTCTTAAAAAAGGGAAAAAAGTAATGGCACGTGGGCTAGTTGATCTGTTCCTGACTAATAACATGTGGATGCAAAATTACAAGGGATACCACCAACCAGGTTGGATAGACCTGGTTTTTGAAAGGCGTCCAGGGTGAAAATTAGACTCTGGTTAATTTCGAGGGACCTAAAACATGTATTATCATTCGAGAAAAGCCATTTAATTCTATCAAACAGACAAAATGTAGATAGAAGTTTGAGAGGTACAATCATCTGTAGGAGTTTGTTAATTTGTTTGTTTATTTTTGACCAAGGAACAGTATTGGAGGTCCCTATGGTTGTATCATATAGATAGGGAAAAAATGTACAAGGAGCAAAATAATTTGCAGCCCTCACCGAGCGTTCGTGGATGATTAAAGTGACTAGCAAAATGTTACTCCCTCCATCCTAAAAAAATTTTACTTTTAACATCCTCCATCTGTCTCACAAAGATTTCATTTCTAAGTTATACCTACTCCCATGCGCATTTAATTGGAGCAAATAAATTGCAACTATGAGTACTAATGAGGGGCACCTTGGTCATTTCACCACACTACTAATTAGAACTAGAATTGCTAAAAATAAAGTTTTCGTGGGATGGAGTGAGTAGAAAAGAGATATGTAGCTTCGTACGCCTAAGTAAATGTAGTCTTAGGAGTCCTCCTTAAGAAGGAATCTCCAATTGCCCCGATATCACTTTCTAAGTTGCTTTTGTAGTTTCCCAATCCCATCCCAATATACAACCTTGACATATGTGTCCATCTATCAATGATAAAAAAGTCCCCACCCCTCACCCCCGGATGTCCCATCCCTAGTCACCATCTCCTTTCCCCACCGGTGCTAGCTCTCTCCTTGCCCCCACCTCCTTATCCCCTTCTCATTCTCCTCCCAGAGGCAAGGTCGACGAATCTAGCATCATGGAGGCAGTAGGCGATGGATCCTATAGTGTGGAGGCGACGCCCGCCAGATCAGCCCTCCATGTATCGTTGTCCAGTGCGTTAGGGAGGAGGAGGAGAGCGGCGTCCCAGGACTATGAGGAGGGTGGGGACCGCTAGATCTACCACCTGTGTTGCATCCTCCAGCGCGTTGGGGAGTAGGAGACTAGCGACGACGTGCTATGGTCGGGGTGGTAGAGTCTGGGCCTCGGGGCAGTGGCTTCTAGGGCTCGGGCGGCATAGCCTGTGGCTAGGCTCAGGCGGGAGGGAGAATCCTAGGGGTTGGGGTGGCACCAAAATTATTGAGAGAGTTCCATCTGAGCTATTGGGGGACTGTTGGAGTATAGAAATCCTTGATATTGGCTGTTTTTAGGGGATGGAGAGGATATTGGGGGACTGCTTGAGATGTTCTAAGATAAGCTAGGATTTTACCATTTGTGTATATATATATATATATATATATATATATATATATATATATATATATATATATATATATATGTTCAGGAGCAGATTTGTGAGTCTCAAACTCCTTATATTGTTGAACATGTCCTCACACAACTTGTCCAGGGTGACCTGATCTTTCCTCCTTTTGCAAAGTTTGCCAACGCTGCACAAAAAATATTGCTTTATACAGCACAAGTATATTGGATTGATCTCACGTCATAATAGCTCCCTTCAATATATTTTGCCAACTATTCAAATGAACTAATTGCCTCGGTTTTTAGAAGTACAAGCGTTGCATGTAGAATTTGATTGATAGGAAAAGCTAAGCAAGGCAATCTCTCTCTCCCATGCCCCTCTCGAGCTTTTCTGAACAGCCACACGAAAGCCTCTTCTATCCAGCCCCTTTTCCTCCTTGTCTCTAGCAGCTTGCCATCGGTGAAGGAAGAGAGAAGTGTGGGGCCCCTCCTCTTCCCTAGTGGAGTAGGTTGTAGATCTAGGGACGATTTTAGCCTAGGACACTAGTGTTAAGGGAGATCATGTGTATGTATCCTGTGGTTTGAACTTACTGTTTATTTGATATTTATACGTGACGATGATCTATAGCATAATAGAGAGGACATCAGAGATTTTCTAATCCAAATTCGACCCTATGTAGATCCATCAGGTTATGCCTGTTTGTCTGGCTAGTCCATTCTTCTCCTCTTTTTTTTTTTTGTAAAGAGCAAGAGCTCCATCAGCAATCGACGTTCTTGTCTGCACTGCTCCAGCCAAGGAAGGCCTCAATGGTGTCTTTTTCTCCGTATGCCTTCTGTTTGGTGCTGGTATGGTTTGCATCCGTCGCTTATAGCCGGGAGAAAGGCAAATTTTCTATTCTTTTCAAATAGGTTGCATCGACCGTTCCTTGCTTCTTCAGTAACCTCTCCACTTTAGCAACAGGTGTTGCTAAAGATTCACCGATGTCTATGGTTGCCATAACCTCCACCTCTTGGAGACCCCGATTGGGACCATGCAGCTTAGACTACATCTCATGTAGTTCACCACTGTTCTTCATGCTTGCTGTCGTCGCTCCTTCAGATCTGATCGCACCATTGTGGAGCTAGTGAAGTGAAGGACTTGATTGCTTTTTCATATCTTTAGAAGTCCTCTCCAAAATTGTTAGTCAATTTGTAATTTGCTCTGGATATAGGGGCCTCAATGTAAAACTTACTGATCTCCCAGCCTTTTTAACATATATTATCTGAGGAGTCTAAAAAAAGACAGGAAAAGCTAAAAAAATGTGGTTTTGTGTTGAAAAAAAAACCACAAGGATAAGATTCGCAACTCGAGGAATGGCATTTCTTCGTGGATTGAGTATACGGCAGGCATCGTTTGCCAGTATTCAGATTTCAGCAGGTGATGCCGTGATGGTTTACTGTCTGAAGATGAAAGTGATCACCGACGATCGAACACAATATTTTTTTCAGAAATTTAATCACCATACTAAAAACACTCCATATCCAGTACATTCTGGTCAACATCTGCCGTAACAATTATGCAACCACATACAAAAAAAGGAATTTTTACACAAAATTCTGCACATGTTCTAACAGGCAATAACATTTTTTAATCCCTACGGCTACCCTAGATAATGAGTTGATCACCTGACACGCCAAAGAATCCAATTAATCATCAATAGATGAACAGTGAGCTAATGGTGTATCACTATTCAGTCTGTTCTCACACGGGAAGGCGGAGCAGCGTCTCCGATCTGTGCGCGCTACGGCTCGGCCCAAGAAGGCAGCCACTAAACCTCTCCTCGCCGCCACCACCATCCACCTCGCGCTCCGGTGAGCTGTTGCGGCGCCGGTACGCTGCCTCCACGTCGTCGAGGATGGCGGACACCTCAGCCACCCGCGGCCGGCTGCGCCCGTCGTTCGCTACGCACGCCAGCGCCACCCTGGCCGTCCGCGCGAGCAGACGGGACTCCGGCTTGTCGGCTGGCTCGCCAGCACGCTCGTCGAGCACCTCGGCCAGCGCCGGCGGGCCGGCGCGTATCAGTGGGAGCGCCCAGTGCGCCAGCCGGCCGCCGTCCCATTGCCGGCCGGTCAGGAGCTGGAGCAGCACCGCGCCGAACATGTATACGTCGTTCTCCGCGCGGGCGTCGAGGCGGCCAGCGTCGGCGTCGCCATCGTCGTGGAGGAAGGTGGACAGCCCGTAGTCGCTGACCCTGACGCCGTACGGGCCTCTCGCCTCGGCGGCCGCGTCGACGAGCACGTTCCGTGGCCAGACGCGGCCGTGCGCCACCCCGTGTGCGTGCAGGTGCGCCAGCCCGCGCGCCGCGCCGGCGGAGACCGCGGCGCGCTCTGGCCACGAAAGCAGTGGCTTGTCGTGCGGCGCCCCGGCGCCGTGGAGGAGGGCGTCGAGACCAACTGACCCGGCGGACGCGCGCTCGACGATGAGGACGCGCTCGCCGGGGCCCTCGGAGAGGCCGACGATGCTGGCTAGGTTGGGGTGAGGAGGCACGGCGAGCAACCTGACCGCGGCGGGGAAGCGGCACCCCCCGGGCTCCCCGAGCACGAGGTGCGGCCGCATGCGCTTGGCGGCGAGCCCCGGCGCCGCCGCGTAGACGGTGAAGTGCCTCCCCTGCCCGATCACCCTACTCGGGTGGAACCCGTCGGTGGCGCGCTCCACATCAGCAAGCGGGATCACCGGCAGCGCCATCGCGACCGCGACGGCAGCACCGTCGCCATCACCACCGGCGCCGCCGCCCGCTCTCGCCACGCGCTTCTTGCGCCAGAGCAGAAACAGCGCGACGGCCAGCGCGACGAGCGCCGCGGCGGCGACAGCGACGACGGCGTGGTGGAGGGCATCCTCGACGGACTCCCGCATGGCCTAGTGAACGGATTAGGGCTTCGCTGCCTCCGCCGCCGAGGACATGGACGACGGGAGCGACGCGCATCGGGCGTCGGTGTCACCTAGATGAGGTTAGATGTTTCGTGCGAGAGGATTATAAGTGGGATTAAGTAGCACGCTAAGTCGCACGTACGTAGGTGATTATAAACTACAAATGGGTCAAATCTGCTAGGCGTACTGAAATGTGATCTAAGTATTTATTGGTGGCTGACATGGTTGGAACGGTTGTCTAAGCATAGTTTTACTATACGTATATATATACTGTACGTGATTATAAACTACAAATGGGTCAAATCTGCTAGGCGTACAATGGAATGCCATCTAAATATTTATTGGGTGGCTGAAATGGTTGGAACGGTTGTCAAGCATAGTTTTACCATACGTATACTGTACGTGCTTATAAACTACAAATAGGTTAAATCTGCTAGGCGTAAAATAGAATGTCATCTAAATATTTATTGGGTGGCTGACATGGTTGGAACGGTTATCAAGCATAGTTTTACTATACGTATAGATATACTTCATCATTGTCATCGTTGTGGATTTATATTATGATATTTTTTTGGGTACTTGTCGTATCTTCTAAGGACGAAAATAAATATAATTATGAGTTTAAATAGTTTTTAATGAAATTGACGAGCAGTTAAGCTTACTGTGTTGAATATATAGAATTTATATTTCTGATTCACACTTACCATTTGTGTTTTCTTGAAGAATCTATATTTATGTTCGATTGTTTGTTTGTTCCTACATCTGAACCCAACTAAGATATCGAAAATAGAAAAAAAAATTCCCAATAAGAATATGTATAGGTTAACCTCTGCACGATGGTGGTGATTCATATACAAGAACCTGCCAAGTTATCCATTTTAGTCCCAGCCAAAAAGTCATGTTCTAATTCAACAATGTAAATGCAAATTAAGATTGTCCTATGGCCCCCAAAAACCATTGCAACTCTCATTGCAAAATTTGGAACTTTGCCAAAACTTAAGCGGAAGGATAATTTCTTGTAACACATTTTGAACTGACAAAAAACTTTGAAGCTGTGACTATCTAGCTAGCTTTTCAGAGTGTGCATTAGAGAGAGATCCTGGCGAAGCTAGCTCCTGTCTTTTGTGCAAAACATCCAATTAATTAGACAGAGATAAGCATGAACATTTTATGATAATATAATCTAGTGCAAATGTAAAAGTAGCATATCATAGCAATAGGCCGGGGTTTGGATACCCAATCATACGTCAACCCAGGACCAAATTCAAGTTAGGAATCGGAAGTTTGTATTTTTATGTTTGTATTCATGCTCCCAACACTTGAACAGGTATTAGTGGTTATAACTAACATCATCCATTGGAGTTTCTTAAGGGAAGAGCAGGTCAAGAGAACTGATAGCTGTTAACTTCACTCTGAAACTATGTCAACGCAAGAACAATAGTGCAAAGGTGAACTTAATTTAATTTGGGCGAAAACTTAGTTGAACAAACAAAGTATAAGTCTTGGTTCTTATTTGAACCTCCCTTGGTTTGAAATTTAGGGAATGCACGTAAGCTTTGCGCATCATTTGTATTAAGATTTGACGGATGGGTTTGAATTTATAAGGTGTATTTTTTTGTCACTAAGCATTTGGATCATGTTATAATAAGGTGTATCATTGTGAAGTTCAGATCAAGAGAATAGTGACAATAAATGACTACGGTAATTAACATCCTAGCGCTAATATGTTGGTACTAAAGCAGAGCATTTTTTTTTAGATTTTAAGCAGTGCCTCAGCAATAGATTGGCTCAATTGTAAACAGAGGAGGAGGTTAAGTGGTATCAACGTGCTAAAGTTAAAGACCTGTTGGAAGGTGACTCTAATACTAAATATTTTCAATTGGTAGCCAATGGTAAACATAGAAAGAAAAGAATTTTCCAATTACATAATGAGGATCAGGTAATAAGGGGTGATGCAAATTTGAAATCGCATACCACAACTTACTATAAGAGTCTCTTTGGGCCACCTGAGTGTTAGGTTACGGGTAGGGTATAAAAGTGCAAAAATAAAATTTTCTACTGTGTAAACCAGGAAACCATACGAGTAAAATATTAGGGATCGTTACCACTCGACGCACAGAGAAGCAAAAGTAGAGTCGGAGTAGCTCGATTCGACAAAGCGTGCACCGACGTAGAGGAAATAGTCGATCTACGTAGCCTGATCGTCACCTCCTTGCACGAGCGTCTCCTCCTCTCACGATCACTTTCTCATGTTCTGCACCGATCAACGCCGCAACGCAGCAGCGTCTCTATCGGTATTCACATGTCCAGGGTTAGAACACCGTGCGTGGAAGCGCTAGCGCCCGCGCACGGCTAGGGTTTGACTCGTGGGGAGAGGTGCGGCTAGGTTTTTGTCACGAAGTGATACTTTCCACCACGCCTCGCCCCTGAATATATATATATATATATATATATATATATATATATATATATATATATATATATATATATATATATATATATATATATATGTATGTATGTATATATGTAGCATCTAATTGGGCCTCGCAGGCCCATTAGGAACTCTATTCGGATCCCTATCCAAACTAAACCATATTCGGATCTCTATCCAAACATTTTGTTCCAACCCGTTAAGTGTACGACCCTATACGTTCATGTGTACTCGGTTGCAACCTGAAAACAACATTTTGGTCCACATGTCAATAGCGGTCTCTAGCAAGGCACATTGACCCGCTGGATGCACACAAAGATCATATCGGCTGAACCTATAGTATATACATGTATGTCACACCCTGAGATTTCCCCCTTAATAAAGCCACACAAAAATATACCTAAGAAAATACTCAAAGAAATTATTTAAATAAGGCAATGGAAATTAACCAATGGTGAAAATACAAAAAATCAATCTACCATGGCTGGGAATATTTTTCTTATATTCCTCTTGCCAAAATACACTAACAGGATTTTTATTGGAATTTTTAGAGCACTGAGAGTATTTTTAATAAATCAAAATGTGTTATCGAAATTAAAAATCTCCTGGAAATTATTTTTCCTTTTTCTTTTTCTTTTTTCTTTTCCTCCTGGGCCACGGCCCGTCCCTGTTCTGGCCTACTCCCGTGGCCCAACTCCCCGCGCGCCTCCTCTCCTCTCCCCCGCTGACCGCTAGTGTGGAGGCCATAGCTCCCGGGTACCTCATGAGAAGCTGTTGGGCCACTCGGACAGATGATGGGTCTAACCTTGTAATTAGGGAAACAATAGGACTCGGCATACATAATCTTGTACGGCAAGAAAAGAATATAGTCCTAGTCGGGCACATTGTATTCCTAGAAGGAAATCCCTTAGTCGGAGTCTGACTAGGATTCCTACTCTCTAACCCTGTCCCCCGGTATATAAGGGGAGGCAGGGCGTCCCCTGAGGGCAAAAGGAAAGAGAATCATAGCGCAAATCTCACTAGAGAAACCGCAAAGACAATACACCACAACTGGACATAGGGTATTACTTCATCTCGAGGGCTTGAACCAGTATAAATTATTTCGTGTTTCTTTGCAATCCATCAAGTTTAGGTCTCACGAGTAGCCCCATATTATTATTGCCGATACAAAACATCGACAGCTAGTGTGCCAGGTAGGGGCATCGGCGAGATGATCTTCCACAAGCCTGATGGATCCAATCACCGGAGTCGACGGCATCAACTTCTCCCCTAGGGAAACAATCACCTTCGGGAGCCTCGACTTCATCGCCGACAAATTTGGCAACCTCATCCTGTCCTGCTCAGACACGATCCGATCGGCCAGGGACCAAGCCGACTCGGCGCTGGTCGGCCCACGTAACGCTGCGGCAACCCTCGTCAACTTGCTGCAGCAATCTTCAACATGCCCGGGTCTTGGGACAACTCTTTCTTTCGGTGTTCGACTGGACTCGGCCTCAAGCCGGCCGAGATTAAGCTAAGAAAAGAAGAGATCGTCAATCTCCTATTCGGACTTGGTGATGCCACAGATATCTTCAATCAACATCCGATGCTTTAAACCCAATCCCCTAGAGTTTGACTCGGATATGGCCCAAAGCTGCTCGAGATTGGATCTAGGGAGGTTGGGGTCGTTATTACCCCCCTCAACTATTCTGACTCCGACTCTAAGTCGGACAGCAGTTCGGTAAGCTTCTCTCCGCCACGTGAAATCTTTATGATATCCAAAGGTTTAACTCCTACTCAGGAGACACGCTGACTATGAGAACAACAAGAGGAGGAAGCCAGCCGACTACGAGAACAACAGGAGGAAGCCAGCCGACTACAAGAACAACAGGAGGAAGATGCAAGATGCTTACAGGCCGAGTGCAATGCCCGCAACGATGATCTGCGCAAGGCTGCGCGGACTGCTCAACAAGATATCCTCCAGAACCGAGTCGGCGACCACAATGTTTTCGTAACTCTTCAACAGAACGTTGTGGCCGCTGCAATTCTACTAGATACACTGCAATTTGGGCCTGATGACCAGGCCACCCCGACGATAGCAAGGATTAAAGCCATGATCACCGCTGTTGCATGCCAGCACGTCAACAGTCGGGCGACACACTCATACCGACTAACAAGTCGGTTTCTTCAACATCGATCTCATCTGCCTCAACGCGACACTGAGCGGCTGGCTCTATTCAGCCGCACATGGAGTCACGCCATACGTCACTCGGCAACCACAATAATGACCGGCGGTGCCGACATCAAGACAACCGTTGGGATAACCAGGACGTCGAGGCCGACTACGACGTGATCTTCGGCAAGACATCAACGCACGACACTGCGAACGCGAGGAAGATAAGCATTGCCTATTAAAAGACGAGAATGAGCGCTTCGGCCTCCACCATGAGCGGTTTCACTACCGTAGTCGAAGTCGGAGTCCTCACACAGATGAAGGTGTACTGGCCTTCACCGACGAGCTGCAACAAGTCGACTAGCCGTCAGGTTTCAAGCAGACTGGAATTGAAAAATATGACAGGAAGACCAACCCCGAGTCCTGGCTCACAGTTTACACTCTGGCGATTCGAGCAGCCGGAGGAGATCACAAGGCTATGGCTAACTACCTCCCAATTGCTCTAGCCAACTCGGCGAGGACATGGAGAACAGGACTTCCTAAGAGATCAATCAGCTCCTAGGGAGAACTCCGGGAACACTTCATCGTCAATTTCCAAGAAACGTACGAGAGGCCATCTTCTGAGTACGATCTGTATTAGTTGCATCAAAGGAAGAACGAGTCTCTTCGTGATTTTATCAAGAGGTTTTTTGAGAAGAGGAATTCAATCCCAATGATCAAGGACGAGGTCGTTATCGCCGCCTTTCAAAAAGGAGTCAAAGACACCCGTTCATCGCTAAATTTACTCGGAAGCCTCCCAATTCTGTCAAACCTTTGTTCGACATGGCGAACAAATATGCTGACTCAGCCGACGTTGTTGCTGAGGCCCTTGATGACAAAAAGGTCACGCCAACAGAAAGAGCGGAAGGACACCGATGACATGGCCCCGACTAAAGCCGGGAACCGCAAACGCAAGTCGGATGACTTCATTGTGGCAGTCGGTCACAACTGTCTTCGACCTCCAAGAACTAAAGATTATCAGAATGACAAGTGACATGTTCGGTGGCTCACAAGCTCAAATGCAAGGATGGTATCCCCACTCCCAACTTGTGCAATACCGAATAGCTAAGTTGCTTTCTGATAAACATTTTTTTCCTCACTCGGCCTTGCCAATGCCGCAGCAGCTTACACTAAATAGGTGTATATTCTGCGCATTTTCTGTTTTTACTCTTAATGATTGCAAAAGTACTTGAGTAGCATAAATTTCGATCCGTGAAACTTTGTTCTATGAAAGACGAACTCAAGTTACCCAAAATGCGTGTCTGGGAAAGAGCCATGAGTCGACTCCCGATGTTAAGGGGCTATGACTAGTTGGACAGAGTGTTTAAACGTAGGGGGTCAACTACTCGGGGAAATTAATATCAATAAGAGGAAGAACATATATTTACATCTATTGTAAAATACATAAATTTTCTTCGGGTGATTGTTTTCTTCGTCAGATGCTTACATGCTTAGCCAAAAATTGCCCTGAGCAAAAATTCTTCCAGCTAGCATGATGCTGAAGAGTCTAATTTCCGTGTAGTATACTACTCGGGAAAGATTAAAAGGTTAAAGATCTTTGACTTTATGTTTAATTGTTTCAAATTAAGCACAAAGTCGGGGGTTACACCTAATAGGTGTGCCTATTCGGTGCACACTACTCATATTTCTCTATGAAGCCCTTCGTAGCCTCGTTGCCAGTTGACATGAAGCAAGACTCGGGAGAAGAAGCACTCGGACAAAGAGTATTCAGGAGTAATGCACTCGGGAATTCTTCACCGTCGAGAATGGGCACTCGGCATCCGCTGTGACTCAATTATGAAGGTCTCAAGGGTTGCTATGGAGGCTATGGGCCCCCGGGTACCTCATGAGAAGCTATTGGGCCACTCGGACAGAGGATGGGCCTAACCTTGTAATTAGGGAAACAATATGACTCGGCATACATAACCTTGTACGACAAGGAAAGGATATAGTCCTTGTCAGGCACATTGTATTCCTAGAAGGAAATCCCTTAGTCGGAGTCTGACTGGGATTCCTACTCTGTAACCCTGTCCCTCGGTATATAAGGGGAGGCAGGGTGCCCCCTGAGGGCAGAAGGAAAGAGAATCATAGCGCAAATCTCATCAGAGAAATCTCAAAGGCAATACACCACAACTGGACGTAGGGTATTACCTCATCTCGAGGGCCTGAACCAGTATAGATTATTCGTGTTCCTTTGCAATCCATCAAGTTTAGGTCTCACGAGTAGCCCCATATTATTATTGCCGATACAAAACATGACAGCTAGACCCTGCCCGGCAGCGCCCGTGCCCCTCTCCCTCTCTCCCTCCCGCTGACATGTGGGACCAAGGCCCACATGTCAACCCCGTCTTCAACCTCCGGCCAAATCAGCCGGAGGGGATCGGCTCTCGCCCGCCGTGCGATTTCGCCTCGCCCCGAGCCTGCGCGCCCTAGCCCCCGATTCAAATGACGTGGACTCAGTCATCGAGCCGTTCCCCCACGTTCCCCGCCCCTCTCGCCCACTCTCGCAGGAGAACCTCGCCACCTACCCCACGGCCGCTGCTTCCCCCTTTCACGAAATTCGGCCACGATCTCGAGGTTCCCAAGCTATTTAAGCCCTCCCTGTGCCCCTTCACCCCTTTTCCCTCAACTTCGCGAGCCCCTAGCGCCCTCCAACCCCCTCAGTGCCGTGATCCCGAGCCACCGCCGTATTTTGCTGACTCCAACCAAGCACTGCCCCCGTTGTAGCCGCCACCGCGCTTGTCTCTCGGTACCATCGGCTTTGCCCAACTCCGGAGCACCTAGGCCGCTACCCCCGCGATCTCCATCGCCGCCGGAGGCTCATGCTCCCCGTCATCCCCTTTAGTGAGTACTTATGTCGGCCGTCGGCCGCGGAATTTCACTGTTTCGCTCGGGAATTTCTCCCCTTAACCCGCTCTGCACCATCGCTAGGACCTCCCGCACCTCCATCACCCCTTTGCGCCGCCGGAACCCTGTCGACGTCTGTGACATCCTGGCCCAATTAGGATCTGGCCTATGTGGCCCATGAGTGCTGTGTGCACTTGATTAGTATCACCTTGCTAGTTGAGCAAGAGTTGAACCAACTTATAAGACCTTGTCCCTCCAACCATAGCACTTCTGGGTTAACCCTTTTACATGAAGCGAGTACGAAAGTGTAAGTGGGGTGCTATGTGTAAGTAGGCTCGCTCGTCGGATGGGCTGGGCTGCGCGGTTTTGGAGGGAAAGCTATTACAAATGGTATCAGAGCCGACCCTCGCGGTTGCACGTATGGGTCAGTGTGCGGGCATATGGCGCATGACGCATGTGGGCTCTGTGTGAGGCACATGGCATGGCATATGACGCCGGCACTGGACGTACGGACATGCACTAAGAGGGGGTGTGTTCTTGGACATTTGCCTATATGCCTGTGTGGCTATGCAGGTAAGTTGGACCGGCGGGGACGCCAGCTCCTTTGAGGGGGGGTGTGTGTGACATCCTAGCCTAATTAGGATCTGGCATATGTGGCCCATGAGTGCGGTTTGCACTTGATTAGTACCACCTTGCTAATTGAGCAAGAGTTGAACCAACTTATAAGACCTTGTCTCTCTAACCATAGCACTTCCGGGTTAACCCTTTTACACGAAGCGAAGACGAAAGTGTAAGTAGGGTGCTATGTGTAAGTGGGCCCGCCCGTTGGATGGGCTAGGCTGCGCGGTTCTGGAGGGCAGGCTATTACAACGTTGCCATCTCGAAGCTTTGTCACCGCCAACCTCTCTTCCTAGCCGCTAATCGCCGTTCTCCGGCTGTCGTTGAACTAGGTGAGGCTCCCATTTGATTCCCTTTCTCCTCTGCCACTTGACGCTGCTATCCGGGGGCCGGATGGTTGCCGGCGGCGACCATTGGGCCACTCGCCCCTTCGCGGCGCGGTCACGCCTACGGGGCCGAGCCCCTTTCATCCTGCGCCGTCCGATCTACCTCGGGGTAGATCGGGGCTAGCCGCGTGGTGCCCATCTGCCTGTGCCTTGCCATGTCGGCGCCATGTTGGCGCCGCGTCGGCTCTTCGGCCCGCTGTGGCTGCCACGTCGGCGGCCACGTGGCCTGATTCCGTTGGGCCGCGGTGGATGCGGTCCACCATGCACCATCCTCCCGGGCATCGCTGATCGGTGAGGCCCACCTGTCGGCGCCGGTCTCCTGGTCCGCTGATGCCATAATCCCTTTTAAATGCGCAATAAATCGTTTAGGGATTAATTTTGTAAAGTAAAAACACAGAGAACCTTTAAAAATTCATAACTAATTCATATGAGCTCTGATTAATTCCATTCAAATTTCATTAAATCCAAAAAAATGTCAAGAATCCATTAAAAATAGTTTTAGCTCATGTTTCAGTGTTCACATGTACTGTTTTTAATTGTTTGTGCTTTGATTGCTATAGAAACCGACGTTTCCAACCCTTCTGTGCACTACGAGGTCATTGCAGAGTTTGCAGAGCCGGAGCATGGCAAGTTACATAGTTTTCTTGAACATATTGCACCTACTTTATACAAATTATTTGCTTTGAATAAATAAATGTGTATATTTTCATTATTTCATGTGGGAATGTTTAACATATATATATATATATATATATATATATATATATATATATATATATATATATATATACAGTTTGATGTCTATAGCTTGACCACCCTTTATACCTTTGTAGCCTGGGTAACAACTTGAGTATAGGACATTTCTAGGATGCTTAGCCATGCTTAGACTCAACTAGCTCAACTTGGGAATAAATACTCACTACTACCTTTGTTGTTCGACTTTATGTTGGAGGATGGAACTTTGGACATGGATACTTATATAACTAAAATTTGACCCCAGTGGTGGGCTGTGGGTGCATGGTTTTGCTGGTCGCACTCATAGCAATTAAGGACCGGTTTGCGGGAACCCCTTGAGCAGTTATTCGTACATACCATAAGCTAGCGTGGGCAACGGCTGGGCTTGTAGCGTAACTTCTCCCTCTCCTAGGCACTGTTAGTAAGGATGGGCGTGATGGAGTTGGGTCGGCTCGGGGTCAAGTTGATCGGTTTCCGGATCCATCGTGGCGCAAGGGAGGTAGCCTGGCTGATATGGTGTGCCCTGTCGGCAGGTGCAACCTCAGCATTGTGTGGCTAGTTAGGGTGGAGTTGCGTGAACGGTCCTGTCACAGCCTCTCGCGGGGTGTCATGGTGACACGCTGGCACACGGGAACGTGTGTGGGGCTGCGTCTTGTGTGTACAGTTGTACACCTCTGTCCAGAGTTAAAATTTATTCGAATAGCCGTGCCCGTGGTTATGGGCGTTTGGTCATGACTCACCGTGATTAGTCTCATCTTAATAAATTGACTTAAAATATGCTGTAGGGATAGGATGGATGTTTGGGCCTGGTCAACATGGTGTAGCGTTGATCGGTGATGGATTAATATTGCTTAATTAAATAACCTTTAACCCGTTTGCGAACTACTATTGTTTGCGATTGCTTCTACACAAATGAATCCAAAGCCTATCTTTGTCTCCCGTACATTGTGCATAATTGTGGGTGTGACTTGTTTAGTACTATGGGTGGTACTCAGCCTTGCTCCCTTTTCCCCCCTTAGAGATGGAGTACCTTTCCGATGAGGATCATCAGGAGAATTAGGCTGGATCCGCCATCGAGCTGCCTATGGAATGGAGGCCTCCGCATGGCTAGCTATATATAGGCTTTCTTTATCGTTTTCTGCTGTGTTTATGTAAGGTAATTTTATTCTGTTTGTAAGACGCACTCTGTATGGCAACTTAGTATTGTGTATCTTGACTTTCTTGAATAGGAATTTAATACACATAAATGTTCAGAATTCTGGTTGTGAATTTCTAGGCGTTACAATGTACGAACCCTCTTTGCCTCATGATATCGATTAAGTTCAAGGCGAAATGTATGCCATCATTTCAATAGCTCAATCATTCACTCGACCATGTGATGGATTACTCAACTCATGATTGACTCCTCAATCACTCGACATGTCCATGCACTTCAGTAGTCCATTACATCGAGGGGCCTAGAGATATCTCTCCATTAACTGGGAGGGGCAAATCTCATCTTGATTATTCACTCTACATGTTTTATAGCAAACCCATAGACTAGTTTTATAACTACCCAGTTATAGAGTAGCATTTGACAGCCCCAAAGTTAGTCACTACACATGTTGGGAACCATGATAATCTCAGGTATAAGAGTTCTACACCAACACTACTTGAGACCACCTGATGGCACATCATATATAGCTCTTACAGTGTCTTAAGTTGGGTCTATCCAACAACATGTTCTCTAACATGTGTCCACATTATAGATTTAGTATCTTCATACCATGATCCACAAGACATGATCATTAATCAATACATGTGCTGATCTTAAAATCATATCCGTTTCATATATGATATATAATCAGAAATCATTTAAAAATACTAACATATTACATAAAGAGTTTCATGAATAAGTCACATACTCATTGATCAATAATAAGTTATCTATGTTAAGGAACACTTCATTCATAAATTCATAAACATAGTAGTGATACAATCATCTCTATGATTGTCTCTAGGGCATATCACTAACACTGAGAATTCACACTTTGTCGATGTTTTACACCGGCAATATGAATATAGGGCTACTCGTTGGATCGAAACTCGGTGGACTGCAAAGGAATACAAGGAGTTTAAACTGGTTCAAGCCCTCAATGTGAGGTAATACCCTACGTCCAGTTGTGGTGTATTTCCTTTGAGGATGTATGACTTGATCTACCCTCAGGGGGCGCCCTGCCTCCCCTTATATACTAGGGGACAGGGTTACAAAGTAGGAGTCCCAGTCAGACTACAACCAAGGGATCTCCTTCTAGAGATATAACTTGCCCGACTAGGAGTTTATCTTCCTTATCATACAGGGTTAAGTCTACCGAGTGATATCATATATCTAATTACAAGGCTAGGCCCATCCTCTTTCCAAGTGGCCCATATGCTTGTCGTGAGTTACCTGGGGCCCATGGCCTCCACAGCAGCCTCTGAGACCTTCATAGTTGAGTCACAGCTGATGCCAAGTGCTCATCCTCCACGGTGAAGTATTCCCGAGTGCATTGCTCCTGAGTACTCTTTGTCCGAGTGCTTCTTCTCCCGAATCCTGCTTCATGTCAGCTGGCAACGCGGCTATGAAGGGTTCTATGTAGAAACATGAATAGTATGCGTCGAATAGGCGCACCTATTAGGTGTAGCCCCCGACTTTGTGCTTAATTGTGAAACAATTAAACATATAGTCAAAGATCTTTAACCTTGTAGTCTTTCCCGAGTAGTGTGCTACTGGTATATGAGACTCTTCGGCATCATGTCAGCCGGAATATTTTTAAGTCTTTCCCGAGTAATATATCACTCGAAAGTTAGACTCTTTAGCTTCATGTCTGCTGGAATGATGGCAATTGTTGGCCAAGCATGTAGGCCAAGTACCACTTTATGGATTTCAACCCAATATGTGGTCATGTGTACTTGAGAGATACCTGCATCTCCAATTTTAATGGAAACCAGCTTGTGATCCTTATAAGGATATATCCTCAATACCTGGTAAACAATGCAGATACCTAAATGTATACACTCGGCTGTAGGCTTAGCAAGAAGCATATCTGATTATTTGATCGGTTTCTGTGAGTAGCACTAGCACTGTGATTTTAACACAGCCAGTGAGCGGTCCCAATAGAGCGTGCTACTGTAGAAACTCATATCTTGTGTCCCAGTACCGAATTTGTAGGCTCAAGCTCACTTATCGGCACAGGCTCTATAAAGACAGGCAGAGAGAGAAATGATTCTCTCATCTTCTCCAATCCACCAATTGCTTCGTCTTCCAACTTCCGCACCGAAATTTTGCACCTTGCCTCGCTAGGGTTCGCCATTGCTAGCTCTTCCCTCTCGAAACTCGGGTGATCCTGCTCCTCCGCATCCATTCCAAGCCCCCAATAGCATTTCCCCCAAATCTTCTCGCCCTTAGCAATGCCGAGAGCTTCAGAAATCCCGGAGGTGTCTGATGAGACCTGGCTGACTTCGGATTGCGACTTGACTAAGTTGAAGTACTTGGAGAGGCAGCTGAGATTGCAGAGCCATGAAGTCATCCATTGGCATCCGGCTAAGGGGGAATCGATCCCGGTGCCCCAATTTGGTGAGACTGTAGTCTTCGCCTCTTTCTTTGACCGAGGTCTGTCTCTTCCTTCTTCCGATTTTTTGCGCCAACTTCTTTCTTTCTATGGGCTAGAGTTGGTGAATCTGAATCCCAACTCCATCATGCAAATCTCAGTCTTTGCAACTCTATGTGAATGCCTTCTAGGTGTGGAGCCCCATTTCAATCTGTTTAGATATCTATTCCACATCAAACCTCAGCCCTCCAAGAACAAAGTCCAAGTAATAGGAGGAGCCGGCCTCTAGCTTGGGAACGAGATGAAAAAGATATATCTTCATGTTCCTCTGAAAACTTCCCTTAAGGGCTGGCATAAATAGTGGTTCTATTGTTCCGATCTCGAACCACGCCTGCCCCTCTTTACTGGTTTGCCTCTGCAGGTCGTGTCCAGCTGGTCATCTGTGCCAAGCTTTGAGGAGATGGGCCAAGTATATATGTTTATTGATAAGATTGACAAGCTGAAGGGCTCTGGATTGACTGGTCCCTGGGTGGCCAGACGTTTCCTGACCCGGCGTATTAGGCCATTGAAGCTAAGAAGCCATTTTGGCTGGGATTACTAGGGGAAAAATGATCCCAGCCGAGAATACCCAAATCTGATTGATAAGCACAAAGTGACTGATATTTTGCTTAGTTATTTCGCCAACAGGGTGGTTGAAACTGAAGATGCAGAGCACGCCACCATGGCTTATAGCCTAAAAAGGCTTCGTCCAAAGGTAATATTGAAATGCTGGTTGCTGAATTACTATCATTCTGTGATGAATGCTTGTTGATGTGCATCTTGGATTGCTCTGCAATGTATGATGTATGTTGTTTGAATCACTTGCAGGAATGTGAGGAGTTTGATGATGACTCCCAAACTTTATCGGCCGTCCAGTCGAAGAAGAGGCCATTGAGTCCTTCCGCTGCCCAGCCCAGCTCCAAGAGAGCTGGGAAAAAACTTGTCGAACACCCGGGCAAGAAGAGAACTAGCAGGCTGAGTGCCACAACCGGGAGCCTGAAGATTAAAGACACCACCAGCGTAGCTCCTAGGCCACCAAGTCCGAGGCCATCGCCTCCAAGCCCGAGACCAACACCCGGCTCAGCAACATCGAGCCCAAGACTGGTGCAGCCGAGTACAAGATCAACAGTGTCGAGCCAAAGAGTGGTGCCACCGAGTGCCTCGGCGCCCCAGTCGGCCGTACCAGAGACCAGGCTGACCAAGAGCAAGATGCCACCGCCGACTATTGAGCCAACGAGCCCGATAGCCAGCAGCTCTCCATTGCTGACATCAGGAGCCCCCTCGTGGAAGTTCAAGTCCTCCAAGAGGTAAGCGGTCTTGAGTCTTCTAAAAATCTTGATTAGTGTAATAATGTCTTGATACTTGACTCATCATGCAGGAGGTGAGTAGACGTAGATCTGAAAAGGACTACGCCGACTGCTGTGGAGGCCATGGGCCCCAGGTACCTCACCACCAGCATATGGGCCACTCGGATAGAGGATGGGCCGAATCATGTAATTAGAGATAAGATAGCACCCGGCAGACTTTACCTTGTACGATAAGGAATAGCAGTCTTAGTCGGATAATTTTCTATCTCTAAGAAGGAAATCCCTTGGCCGTATCCGGCTGGGATCCTTATCATGTACCCCTGTCCCCTAGTATATAAAGGGAGGCAGGGCGCCCCATGAGGGCACGGAAGATCATTGATCACAAACCACCTCAGAGGAATAACACCTCAACTGGACGTAGGGTATTACCCCGCATTGAGGGCCTGAACCAGTATAAATCTTCCTTGTGTTCTTCTGCAGTCCACTGAATTTACCTTCGCCGAGTAGCCCTATAGTTTTATTGCCAGTGCAAAGCATCAACAGTTGGCGTGCCAGGTAGGGGCTCCGGTGAATTCTTCATCAGCAAATTCGATGGATCCAACAAACGGAGTCGACGGCAACAAGTTCTCCCCCGGAGACAAGATTTCCTTCGGAAGCCTCGATTTCATTGCCGACCAGATCGGCAACCTTACCTTGGTCGGAACAGATCTAATCTAGCTGCCCGAGGAGCCAGCCGACGTAGCGCCAGTCGGCCCACAGTACGCCGCGATCTCCTTCCACGACTTACTGCGGCAGTCCTTCACATCGCCAAGCATCGGGACAACTCTCTCCTTCGGCGTCCGACTTGCGCTAGGCCTTGAGCCAGCCCGGGTTGGGCCGAGAAGGGGAGAGATCGTCAATCTCCCACACGGACTCGGCGACACTGCGGATTTACATCCCGCACAACAGACCCGATCTCTTGCGATTCAGTTTGGACACGGTCAGTGCCGTTTCAGATTGGATCTAGAGAGATTGGGGTCGTTCTCACTCCGATAAACTACTCGGAGTCCGACTCCAAGTCGGATAACGGTTTGAACGCCAGTTCGGACTCCAGTTTGGCGAGCTTTCTCCTCCCCCGCGAGATCTTCATGGCTTCAACACCACCCTCCGAGGTGCGCCGACTACAAGAGGAGCAACAGGAGGAGGCACGCCGATTGAAACAACAGGAGGAGGCTGATCGCGAGGCTCGTAACGACGGGCTGCGCAGAGCTGGGCGAGCAGCCCAGCAGCAGATTCTCCAAACTAAAGTTAGCGATCACGACGTCTTCGTCACGCCGCAATAGAATGTTGTGGCCACCGCAACTCTGCTGGACACGCTCCAGCTCAGGCCTGATCACTAGGCCACCCCAACTATCGCCAAAATCAAGGCAATGATCACGCCGCTGCTTGCCAACAGCAACAACAGTAGTCGGGCGACACCCTAGTACCGACTAACCGGTCGGGATCTCCAGCAGCGGGCTCGTCCACATCAGCTCGGTGTCGGGCGGTCGGCTCAAGTCGGCCACGCGAGGAGTCTAGGCAAACTACACTCGGCAATACCAATAACAACAACCGGTGCCATCACCAGTATGATCGCCGGCCTAATCAAGACCTCCGAGAGCGCCTACAACATGACCTTCACCATACTATCAGCGCCCGGCGCTGCGAACGACGAGAAGATGAGCGCCGCCGATTGGAAGATGAAAACGAGCACTTTGGCCTCCATCACGAGTGGTTTAACCACTGTGGTTGAAGCCCGAGCCCCCATGAAGACGAAGGCATCCCAGCTTTCACTCGGGAGCTACAGGATGTCCATTGGCTGACTGGCTTTAAGCCCACTGGGATTGAAAAGTATGACGGCAAGACAAATCCCGAGTCCTGGCTCACCGTATATACCCTAGCAGTTCGAGCTGCTGGGGGCGACAACAAAGCCATGGCTAACTACCTCCTAGTCGCGCTAGCCGACTCGGCGAGGACATGGTTGACAGGGCTCCCAAGGCGGTCGATCGATTCTTGGGGAGAACTCAGGGATCGGTTCATCGCTAATTTTCAGGGGACTTACGAGAGGCCGTCTTCAGAGCACGATCTTTATCAGCTGCACCAGAGGAAGAATGAGTCTCTGCGAGATTTCATCAAGAGGTTCTCCGAGAAGTGTAACAAGATCCCAATGATCCGTGACGAGGCTGTCATCGCCGCCTTCCGCAAGGGAGTAAAGGACGCCCCATTCATCGCGAAGTTCACTTGGAAACCACCGCCGTCTGTCCGGGCTCTGTTCAACATGGCCAATAAATATGCCGACTCGGCTGAAGCGGTCGCAGAGGCCCTCGACGAGAAGGAGTCCCGACAGAAGGACCAAAAGGCGAAAGCCGACAACGAGCCGTCTCAAAACAAATCTGGCAGCCGCAAGAGGAAGTCGGACAACGAGGTGGCCAACATGGAGTGCACTCGGTCGCGGCCCCAGTGGAATAACGACTACCAGAAAGTCATGAGCGGGCCATGCCCCTTCCACCCCAAGGGCAAGCACGCGGCCAAAGATTGCTACATGCTGAAGAAGTTTGCCTCTGAGCAAGCTTCATCATCTGGCGCCGACAAGGACAAAGACAAGCCAGATCAGGGTCCGGCCGATGATTTCCAAGATCCTCAGGCCAAGCTCAACCACATCTTTGGAGGGCCATCCACGTACGAGTCCAAGCGCAAACAAAAGCTAACAGCGCGCAACATCAACACGGTCTCTACGTCGGACACCCCCTAGTACCTGCGCTGGTCAGAGATGGCCATTACCTTCAATCGTGCAGATCACCCAGATCGGGTTTCTCACCCGGGACGTTACCCACTCGTCCTGGACCCGGTTGTCAGACACATCAGGCTGAAGAAAACCCTCATCGATGGAGGTAGCGCGCTCAACATTTTATTCGCCAAGACTTTGGACGAGATGAAGATTCCTCGTTCAGAACTACGGCCAAGTACTGCGCCCTTCCACAGGATAATTCCCGGCCTGTCATCAACTCCACTCGGGCAGATAACCTTGCCGGTAACCTTCGGCACGCAGGATAACTTTCGCACGGAAAACGTCTGTTTCGAGGTTGCCGACTTCGAGACCGCGTACCACGCGATACTCGGACGGCCGGCACTTGCCAAATTTATGGCGATACCGCACTATACATATATGGTGCTCAAGATGCCTGGGCCAACAGGAGTCCTCTCCCTCTGCAGCGACATCAAGCAAGCCTTCACCTGCGACAAGGAGAGCTACGAACTGGCTCAATCACAAGAGGCGGCAGTCGGATGCGATAGCATTCGGCAAGCCGTCACAACTGAAGTCGAGCAAGATCAAGTTTCAGCAAAAAAGGCAGCGAAGTCAGGAATTTCAGCGGACTCTGACACGAAGAAGATTCTCCTAGACCCTTCCGACCCCTCCAAGACTGCCCTAGTCGGGACTGGACTCGACCCCAAATAGGACGACGCGCTCGTCACCTTCCTACAAGCCAATAAAGATATCTTCGCATGGAAACCGTCCGACATGCCGGGCGTACCAAGGGAGGTGATCGAGCATGCCCTAAATATGAAGACAGACGCCAAGCCAGTCAAGCAACGACTGCGGTGCTTCGCTCAAGACCACAAGGATGCGATTCGGGAGGAGATTACCAAGCTCCTCGCAGCCGGGTTCATCAAGGAGGTCTATCACCTGGATTGGCTGGCTAATCCAGTTCTGGTTCGGAAGAAAAACGGTAAATGGCGCATGTGCATTGACTACACCGATCTCAACAAGGCGTGCCCCAAGGACCCATTCGGTCTTCCTAGGATAGATCAGGTGGTAGATTCCACGGCTGGGTGCGACCTACTCAGCTTTCTCGACTGCTACTCGGGATACCATTAAATCAGCTTGAGGGAGGAAGATTGCTTAAAGACATCTTTCATCACGCCGTTTGGAGCGTTTTGCTACATCACAATGCCATTCGGTTTGAAGAATGCTGGAGCAACCTATCAACGGGCAATCCAGCGGTGCCTACACACTCAGATCGGGCACAACATGGAAGCCTACGTCAATGATGTGGTGATCAAGACAAAGTCCAAAGAAGACCTCATTCCTGACTTGGAAGAAACCTTCCACAACCTTCGAAGATTCAAGATGAAGCTAAACCCGGAAAAGTGCGCCTTTGGTGTGCCATCCGGAAAGTTACTCGGCTTCATTGTCTCGCATCACAGCATCGAGGCCAACCCGGAGAAAGTCAACGCCATAACGAACATGGCACCCCCGACTAACCTCAAAGACGTCCAGAAGCTGACAGGCTGCATGGCGGCACTCAGCCGGTTTATTTCCCGACTGGGCGAACGGGGTATGCCCTTCTTCAAGCTACTCAAAAAGGCGGACAACTTCCAATGGACTCCGGAAGCCCAGCAAGCCTTCAAAGACTTTAAACAATTTCTCACATCACCTCCCGTGTTGGCGTCACCTTTGCCCTAAGAACCGCTAATGCTAAATCTGGCGGCAACTACTCAGGTAGTCAGCACGGTGCTGGTGGTTGAGCGATCCGAACAGGGTCACATTCAGAAAATACAACGGCCAGTCTACTTTGTCAGCGAGGTCCTTGCCAACTCGAAGATGAGATATCCGCAGGTCCAGAAGCTGCTATATGGCCTACTCATTACAGTCCGGAAGCTGGTGCATTATTTTCAAGCACATCAAGTCACGGTGGTCATAGTGTTTCCACTCGGGGATGTCCTTCATAATCGCGAGGCCACCGGCCGAATCGCTAAATGGGCACTCGAGTTGATGGCATTCGATATCACCTTCCAGCCACGGACAGCAATTAAATCACAAGCTCTAGCCGACTTCGTGATCGAGTGGACAGAAGTTCAACTGCCTACATCAACAGCAAAGCTAGAGTACTGGACAATGTACTTCGACGGTTCTCTACGGATCGGTGGCCCCGGGGCTGGAGTCATATTGACGTCCCCCACTGGCAAAAAACTGAAGTACGTTCTACAAATCCACTTCCTGGCTTCCCACAACGTCGCCGAGTACGAGGCACTTGTTCACGGGCTCCGCATCGCTATATCACTCGGCATACGTCGACTGGTTGTGCGTGGGGATTCTCAACTCGTGGTAAACCAAGTCATGAAAGACTGGACTTGTCTCGACGATACCATGGCGGCATACTGTCAGGAGGTCCGCAAGCTGGAAAACAAATTCGACGGGCTGGAAATAACACATGTCCTGCGTCAATTCAACGACGCGGCAGACGAGCTGGCAAACATGGGATCCAAGCGAGAAGCAGTTCCGACTGGAATCTTTGTCGAGCAACTCATGGAGCCATCAGTCAAGAAGAAACTGGCGCCAGAGCAGTCGGGAGGCGAACCTACCCCGGCCACAAATGAGGTGCTGCAAATATCTCAAGACTGGAGGACTCCTGTTGTCAAATTTCTCCTGGACGATGAACTTCCAGAATATCACAGTCAAGCCAAGCAGATAAAGCGTCGAAGCAAAAGCTTCCTACTAGTCAGAGAAGACCTGTACCGAAGGAGCGCATCCGGTGTCCTCATGCGTTGCGTCACCACTGAGGAGGGCAAGCAGATTCTACAGTCGATTCACTCGGGCATATGTGGCAACGATGCTGCATCCAGGACGTTAGTCGGAAAGGCTTACCGGCTGGGATTTTTCGGCCATAGCAGTAAAAGACGCCAAGGACATTGTTCGCAAGTGCGAGGGTTGCCAGTTCTACGCAAGACAAACAAATCTCCCAGCCCAGGAACTCCAAACCATCCCTATTTCTTGGCCATTCGCAGTATGGGGGCTCGACATGGTCAGGCCCTTCAAGAAAGCGCTAGGAGGGTTTACACATCTATTCGTCGCGGTGGATAAATTCACCAAGTGGATTGAGGCTAAACCCGTTGCAACAATTACAGCGGCACGAGCAAAGGACTTCATCATGAGTATAGTATACCGGTTCGGGGTCCCTACCCGCATCATCACCGACAATGGTACTCAGTTCATGGGCGGCGTATTCCATGACTTCTATGAAGATTTCGGCATCAAGATCTACTACGCATCTGTGGCACACCCGTGGAGCAACGGGCAGGTCGAACGAGCCAACGATATGGTCTTACAAGGCATCAAGGCCAGAATATTGGACCGACTACAACCATATATGGGCCGGTGGGTACAAGAACTCCCGTCTGTTCTGTGGTCTCTCAGAACCACAGTTCGTCGGGCAGCAGGGCATTCCCCTTTCTTCCTGGTCTACGATGCCAAGGCTATGCTACCGACAGAGTTACAGTTCGGCTCTCCGCGAGTCCGGGCTTTCTCAGAAGATGTTTCAAACAATACCCGACTGGTCGAGTTAGATCAGTTGGAAGAAGCAAGAGACACCGCAACAATCCAGTGGGCAAGATATCTTCAAGGCCTACGTCGCTACCACAATCGCAATGTCCGTGGCCGCGCCTTTTTGGTTGGGGATCTCGTTCTGAGGAAAATACAAACCACCAAAGACAGGCACAAATTATCCCCAATTTGGGAAGGGCCGTTCATTATAGCCGAGGTCACACGGCCAGGCGCCTACCGACTGAAGACCGAAGACAGTGTCCTCATCAACAACTCATGGAACATAGAACAACTACGTCCTTTCTATACCTGAGTTTTATACTTTTTCATGTGTACAGTTTCTCTGACTCACTACGCCGCTTGCATCAACCGAGTAGTGAGTCGGGGGCTGCATGTATATATGTGCTGTCAATAATATACGAGCTCGTCCTACTCAGTCATGAAGCTTTACTACGACTGTCACCTTTGCCCGAGTACAGCTTCTTACTTTGAACGTTTTTATTAAGTTCTAACAGAATAACTCGGCACAGACCGCACGGTCAAGTAAAGCTAATGACGATTGAGTACATAAGCTTAGTGGCGTCGCACATATATTTACACATGTTTCTTCACAAAAGTGTATACATACCGACTACATAATATGTTGCCCTTACAACCCAGGTCTCGGGTAATTACCTCAGCAGTCGGCTTCGCCTGGGCAATCAGCTCCAGCGCCTCCTCGGGCGTCGTCTCCTCGGCAAACCCCTCCCCAATGGCTTCAATGTCTGCCCTCGGGTAGATGGATTTGGTCATCGCCAGGGTTTGGGCCACGCCGGCAACAACATGCTCATCCAAGTACTTCTTCAAGGCACTCGGTGCATTCTCAAGACGCGCCTCTACTTGGGGGATCCTGCTGCAACTGGTTCCCACAGGGCTGGGATCTATGAGGTCAAGGAGCCCTTTCACGGACCCGACAGGGCTTCCCGTGACTCCCCTGATCACTCTTATCTCCTCTGTGTAAAACGATACTGGCCTAGACGTTGGCTCTCATGTCTGCCCAGGTCCGCCGGCAAGTAAACTTGTCAGGCTCGGTCGCAGATAGAATGACTAATGAATTGGTTAAGATCATGGTCAGGTGGAGGACTTACTTTCATAGTCGGCCTCCTACCCGGCCACGGTCTTCTCTAGTTCGGCTTTTCCTTACCGAGCTTGACGACGACCTCTTTCAACTCAGCCTTCTCCCGATCAAGCTCAGTGTTGGCCTTTGTCAAGTCGGCCTTGACCGTCTCAAGCTTGGCCTGGGCTCCTTCGGCCTCCTTCAGCTGGGATTCCCTCTCTGTTCGGGTCTTTAACTCCGCTTCGAGGGCTACACGATAGATTAGCCAAGAGCTCAACCGTGCAGTCATGACATGACTGGGCAGTCGGGAACATCGCAGCTGAATGAATACGTCGATGGTTCAGTCGGGAAGGCGCATTCGGGGAATTTACCTCTGATCTCTCCGGCTAGGGCCCAAGTCTCCCCCCTGAGCTGGTCGGCGCCACTCTTCAGCCAGGCTTCCCTCCCCACGTGACGCTCCTCCATCTCGGCCTTCAAAGCCCGGAGCTATTCCAATTCCGCGAGGTGGGGAGCCATTTCGACCAGGATTTCTGTCATCGCCTCATTGAGGTCAACAAGCTTCTGCTCAGGGTAAAAAACAAATCAAGGATGGAGTCAAACGTCAAAACGAGAAGATCACCATGAATGCCACAAGAATCATACCCAACCCTCGGACCCGCAATGATAGCGGCGCGAAGCAAGCTTTCGTGTTCCCTTCTCGTGACAACTTCATCAAGCCTGAAGCTCTTCACGGTCCCGTCAGGCGCTGTCCAGGTGAATGTTCGGGGCATCCTACGCGGAGGAGCTTCAATCCGAGGCAGGTTCGGGATCTCTGGCAGCGGCGATGATGACGACAACAACCACAACGGGGTCCGGCCTCCACGCCGCCGTCCTCCGCAGCCTCGGGGATTGACTCGGGGGCTCCAACAGCGGCCTCTGCGGCGGGCGACGCTTCAGGGGCTGGGGCCTCAACCTCAGCAACTGCCTCTTGGTTGGGTGGCGACGGCGACCCTGCAGTCGGGACCACCTCAGTCTCCGCGACTAGGCTGGCTACCGGCTCAGCGGGTGTGTTCGCGGCCGCCTGGCTCAGCTGGGCAGGCTCTTCAAGGGGAACGGTCGGATCGGTCTCCTTGAGATTGATATCGGCCCGCTTCCTGCATGACGAAACAAGACATCAAAACACTACAGCAACACGCAAGGATTCCAGAAGATCCGGAGCAGCATACCTTTTGGAGAACTTTAGTTTCCTGCCGGGCGACCTGGGTCCTGATGGAGCGCTACCTCCGGTCATCAGCCCGGCCGGTGAATTGGTCGGCGCCACAGTCGGTGGTGGCATATTAGCTCGAGTCGGCCCCGGTTCGGGTGTGGCTGGCTTGGGCGCCCCCGTCCTCGGCAGTGTCTGCTCTGGCTGGCCCCTCGGCGGTGCTGTTGCCGGACTCGGCAATGTTGGGCTCAAACCCATAGATCTCAACCTTGGGCTTGATCGCCTGGGCGCCGCGGTGACAGTGTCCTTTATCTTCAGGCTTCCTGCCATGGCACGCGGCGTCATGGCCCCCTCGCCCCGATACAGAATCGGCTTCTTCCCCGCTCTCTTGGAGTCGGGCTGGGTAGCAGAGGGGCTCCTCGGCCTTTTTTTCGATGCAACAGCCGACAATGGGCGGGAGTCTTCATCGAATTCTTCGTGCCACTACAAATGAGTCAACAAAATACATCACGCAATGCTCAACAATCACAGTTCCAAAGGCATTCATCACAGAAGAAGATTAAAGGTTACCTTGGTCTGGGGCCAAATGAAGCTATAGGCTGCGACCCGGCGGTTATCGTCTTTGGTCACGATCACCCCTTCGGAGAAGTAACCGAATAGGGTTTCGGTCACTACGCCCTTGCTGGCCAACTGGTTGCTTACTCGGTCAGGATCATTTTTGCCTTTAAAGGCCCAGCCAAATGCACTCCTCAGCTTCAGCGGCTGGATGCGCCGAGTCAGGAAGCGACGAGCCACCCAAGGTCCTGTTAGGCCAGCCTTTTTGAGGTCATCTAACTTCACCAACAATTGATGTGCCTGGCCCATCTCCTCAAAGGATGGCTCTGCTGACCAATTTGGTGAAACCACGGGCGGCAAGCCGGTAAATGGGCGCAAGGAGGGAGCCAGATCTGCGCAATAGAACCACTCCTTGTGCCAGCCTTTCAGAGAAGATTTCAAGGGGAGATCAAGATATGTCTTTTTCCTATCGCTCCTTCAGCTGGAGACCAGCCCCCCCCAATTCACACTAATATTATTCTTGGAGGGTTGGGGTTTGATGTGGAACAGATGTCGGAAGAGAATAAAATGGGGTTCAACACCCAAGAAGCACTCACAGAGAATAACAAATATGGAGATCTAAAGAATCGAGTTGGGGTTCAAATGCACCAACTCCAGCCCGTAGAAGTCAAGGACACGGCGGAAGAAATCAGAAGATGGAAGGCACAAGCCCCGATCGAAAAAAGAGGCGAAAACTACTGTTTCACCAGGTTGGGGATTTGGGACCGACTCACCCTTAGCCGGCCGCCAGCAAATCACCTCTTGGCTGGGCAACTTCAGTTGACTCTCCAGCAACTTCAGCTTCACCGAGCCGCAATCTGAAATCGGCCAAGCACTCTCCGGCGCACCCGCAAGATCCGAAGCTTTCGGCATGGCTGGAAGCGGCAAGATTTGGGGAAAAACGAATCGGGGGCTTGGAACAAACAAAGAGGATTGGAATCGCCCGAGTTCGGGTGGGGAATAGCAGCAGCTAACCCTAGCTTGGCGGGAAGCGAAAAGTTGGGCACGAAGGTGGAAGACGAAGCGATTGGATGATTTGGGGAAGATGAAGGAATCTTTTTCTCTCTCCCCGCTTTTATAGAGCCGATGCCGGCTAGATAGGCTTGGGCCTACACAGTCAGCACTAGGCCATCAAGATATGAGTTCCTACCATAGCATGCTCCATGTGGGGCCGCCCGTAGGCTGAGTTGAAATCATAGCGCTGGTGCTACTAACAGGAGCCGATGAGGTAAACAGATATGCTTCATGAGAGCCTTATTGCTAAACATATATGTTTGGGTATCTGTTTTATCCACCAGGTCTCGAGGATATATCCTTATAAGGATCAAAAGCTGGTCTTCATTAAAATTGGGGATGCAGGTATCTCTCTCGAGTACACCTAACCACGTTATGGATTTCTTTTCATAAAGTGGCACTCGGCCTACATGCGTGGCCACCAGTTGCCATGAACAACGTTATTCCAGCCGACATGACGCTGAAGAGTCTAACTTTCAAGTAGTGCACTACTCGTGAGAGACTATAAATATCTTTTCCCGCTGACATGATGCGGAGGAGTCTAACTTCTGAGTGGGACGCCACTCGAAAAAGACTATAAACCCCCTTTTTCTAGCTGACATGACGCTGAAGAGTCCCATATACGAGTAGCATCCTACTCGGCAAGACTATAAACACATATTCCGACTGACATGAAGTCGAAGAGTCCTACATACGAGTAGTTCCCTACTCAGCAAGACTATAATGTTTATTCCGGTTGACATAAAACCGAAGAGTCTCATACACCAGTAATAATCTACTCGGGAAAGACTTCCAGGTTAAAGATCTTTGACTTTATGTTTAATTGTCTTCACAATTAAGCACAAAGTCAGGGGCTACACCTAATAGGTGCGCCTATTCGGCACATGCTATTCATATATCTCCATGAAGCCCTTCATAGCCTCGTTGCCAGCTGACATGAAGCAGGACTCGGGAAGAAGACTTACTCGGACAAAGAGTACTCGGGAGCATCGCACTCGGGCAATCTTCACCATGGAGGACGAGCACTTGGCATCACCTATGACTCAACTATGAAGGTCTCAGGGGCTACTGTGGAGGCCATGGGCCCCGAGTACCTCACCACTAGCATATGGGCCACTCGGATAGAGGATGGGCCGAACCATGTAATTAGAGATAAGATGTCACCCGGCGGGCTTTACCTTGTATAATAAGGAAACATAGTCTTAGTCGGATAGGTCTCTATCTCTAAAGAAGAAAATCCCTTGGCCGTATCCGGCTGGGATCCTTATCATGTACCCCTGTCCCCTAGTATATAAAGGGAGGCAGGGCGCCCCATGAGGGCAGACGGAAGATCATTGATCGCCAACCACCTTAGAGGAATAACACCTCAACTGGACGTAGGGTATTACCTCACATCGAGGGCCTAAACCAGTATAAATCTTCTCTGTGTTCCTCTGCAATCCACCGAATTCACCTTCACCGAGTAGCCCTATAGTTTTATTGCTGGTGCAAAGCTTCGACAGATTGACGATCTCTCCCCTTCCTAGTCTGACCCGGGCCAGCTCAAGGCCGAGCCCGAGCCGAACACCGAAGGAGAGAGTTGTCCCAAGGCCCGGCAAAGTAGAAGATGGCCACAGCAGATCAACGGGGGTTGCTGCGGCGTCATGTGGGCCAACTAGCGGGGAGTCGGCCGGTTCCTCGGCCTATCGGATTAGATCTGACTTGGCCAAGGTGAGGTTGCCGAGCTGGTCGGCGGTGAAATCGAGGCTTCCGAATGTAATCGTGTCTCCAGGGGAGAATCCGTTGCCGTCGACTCTTGTTGTGGAATCCATCGAGCTTGAGGTTGATCTCGCCGAAGCCCCTACCTGGCGCGCCAACTGTCGATGTTTTACACTGGCAATATGATTATAGGGCTACTCGTCAGATCGAAACTCAGTGGACTGCAAAGAAACACGGGGAGGTTTATACTGCTTTAGGCCCTCGATGTGAGGTAATACCCTGCGTCCAGTTGTGGTGTATTCCTTTGAGGATGTATGTTCGCTTCTATGAGCTTATGCCCTTAGGGAGCGCCCTGCCTCCCCTTATATACTGGGGGATAAGGTTACAAAGTAGGAGTCCCAACCGTATTACAGCCAAGGGATCTCCTCTTAGAGATATTATTATCTACCCGACTAGGACTGTATATTCCTTATCGTACAAGGCAAAGTCTGCCGGGTTCTATCATATCTCTAATTACAAGGCTAGGCCCATCCTCTTTCCGAGTGGCCCATATGCTTTTCGTGAGGTACCCGTGCGCCCCATGGCCTCCACACAAAGATAGAGATTTGCAAGATTGAGTTGGGATTCAGATTCACCAACTCTAGGTCGTAGAAGGCAAGAAGTTGGTGAAGAAAATCCGAAGACGGAAGAGAAAGGCCTCGGTTGAAGAAGGAGGCAAAAACTACAGTTTCATCACCTTGGGGAGCCGGGATTGATTCCCCTTCTGCCGGACGCCAATTGATGACCTCATGGCTCTGCAGTCTCAACTATCTCTCCAGATACTTCAGCTTAGTAGACCCACAATCCGAGGTCGGCCAAGACTCATTAGTCATCTCCGAGATTTCTGACGCTCTCGGCATGGCTCAAGGCTAGGAAATTTGGGGGAAATGCGATTGAGGACTTGGAATGGACGCGGAGGAGTGGGATCGCCCAAGTTTCAAAGGGGAAGCGCTAGCAATGGCGAACCCTAGCGAGGCAACAGGCGAAATTTTGGTGCGGAAGCTGGAAGACGAAACGATTGGTGGATTGGAGAAGATGAGGGAATCTTTTCTCTCTCTCCCCGCCTTTATAGAGCCTGCACTGATATGTGGGCTTGGGCCTGCGAATCTGATAATGGGCCACCAAGATATGAGCTTCTACAGTAGCACGCTCAATGTGGGCCACTCGCTGGCTGTGTTAAAATCACCGTGCTGGTGCTACAAATAGGAACCGATTGGATAATCAGACATGTTTCATGAAGGCCTAATTGCTGAACACATGTGTTCGAGTATCTGTATTATCCACCAAGTATTGAGGATATATCCTTATAAGGGTCACAAGCTAGTCTTCATTAAAATTAGGGATGCAGATATTTCTCAAGTACACCTGACCACATATTGGATTAAAATTCATAAAGTGGTACTTGGCCTACATGCTGGGCCAACAATTGCCATGAGAAATATTTTTCCAACCGACATGATGCTGAAGAGTCTAACTTCCAAGTAGTATACTACTCGGGAAAGACTATAAACAATTCTCCCGGTTGACATGAAGCTGAAGAGTCTAATTTCCAAGTGACATACTACTCGAAAAAGACTATAAAATATTTCCGGTTGATATGATACCGAAGAGTCTCAGATACCAATAGTACACTACTCGAGAAAGACTACAAGGTTAAAGATCTTTGACTTTATGTTTAATTATTTCATAATTAAGCACAAAGTCAGGGGCTACACCTAATTGGTGCGCCTATTTAGCGTACACTATTCATATTTCTACATGGAGCCCTTCATAGCCTCACTGCCAGCTGACATGCAGCAGGACTCGGGAAGAAGAAGCACTCGGACAAAGAGTACTCGGGAGCAATGCACTCGGGCAATCTTCACCGTGGAGGATGAGCACTCGGCATCAACTGTGACTCAACTATGAAGGTCTCAGGGGCTGCTGTGGAGGCCATGGGCCCCGGGTACCTCATGACAAGCATACGGGCCACTCGGACAAAGGATGTGCCTAGCCTTGTAATTAGAGATATGATAGAGTTCGGTAGACTTAGCCTTGTACGAGAAGAAATATACAGTGTTAGTCGAGCAAGTTATATCTCTAAGAGGAGATCCCTTGGCCGTAGTCCTGCTGGGACTCCTACTTTGTAACCCTGTCCCCCAGTATATAACGGGAGGCAGGGCGCCGCCTGAGGGCAAGATCATCAAGATCAAATCATACATCCTCAAAGGAATACACCACAACTGGACGTAGGGTATTACCTCACATCGAGGGCCTGAACCATTATAAACGCCCCGTGTTCCTTTGCAGTCCACCGAGTTTCAATCCGATGAGTAGCCCTATATTCATATTGCCGGTGTAAAACATCAATAGTCAGACAACAGTACGACAAGCTTCTCTTCGCCACGTGAAGTCTTCATGGCGTCCAAGGGCTCAACTTCCACTCAAGAGGCACGCCGACTACGTGATCAACAAGAGGAGGAGGCCCACCAACTGCGAGAACAACAGGAGGAAGACGCAAGACGCTTGCTGGCCGAGTGTGTTGCCCGCAACGACGATTTGCATAAGGCTTGGGCGGACTGCTCAACAGCAAATCCTCCAAACTCGAGTCGGTGACCCCGATGTTTTTGTAACCCCTCAAAAGAACTTTGTGGTCGCTGCAACTCTGTTGGATACATTGCAGTTTGGTCCTGATCACTAGGCCACCTCGACGATAGCAAGGATAAAAGCCATGATCACCGCTGCTGCATGTCAGCAGCATGAACAGTCGGGCGATACTCTCATACCGACCAACCAGTCGGCTTCTCCAACGGCTGTCTCGTCTGCCTCGACATGATGCTAAGTGGCCAGCTCCAATCAGCCACACACGGAGTCACAACACATGCCACTCGGCAACCCCAACAATGACCAGGGCACCAACATCAAAACGACCGTGGGGACAACCATGATCTCCGAGGCCGACTACAATGTGATCTCCGGCAAGACATCAACACACGGTGCCGCGAATGTGAGGAAGATGAGTGTTGCGGACTAGAAGACGAGAATGAGCGCTTTGGCCTCCACCACGAGTGGTTTCACCACCGTAGTCAGAGTCGGAGCCCTCATATAGACGAAGGAGTACCAGCCTTCACCCAGGAGCTGCAACAGGTCGGCTGGCCGTCAGGTTTCAAGCCGACTGGAATTGAAAAGTACGACGGGAAGACCAACCCCGAGTCCTGGCTCATAGTTTACACTCTGGCGATCCGAGCAGCTGGAGGAGATCACAAAGCCATGGCTAACTATCTCCCAGTCGCTCTAGCTGACTCAGTGAGGACATGGCTAACGGGACTTCCCAAGCAATCAATCGGCTCCTAGGGAGAACTCCGGAAATGCTTCATCGCCAATTTCCAGGAAACTTACGAGAGGCCATCTTCCGAGTATGATCTGTATCAGTTGCATCAAAGGAAGAACAAGTCTCTTCATGACTTCATCAAGAGGTTTTCTGAGAAGAGGAATTCAATCCCAATGATCAAAGACAAGGTCGTCATCGCCACCGTCCGTAAGGGAGTCAGAGACGCCCCGTTCATTGCCAAGTTCACTCGGAAACCTCCCACTTCTGTCAAAGCTTTATTCGACATGGTGAACAAATATGCCAACTCGGCCGATGCAGTTGGTGAGGCCATGGATGACAGGAAGGAGCCAGCCGATGATGCTCAAGATGCCAGGACCAGCCGGAGTTCTTTCCCTTCGCAGCGATGTCAAGCAAGCCTTCACCTGCGACAAGGAGAGCTGCGAGCTAGATCAATCTCAAGAAGCGATAGTCGAGCGCAATAGCATCCGACTAGCCTCTACAAAGCAAGCAAGGATGATCAAGTCCTGGCATTCGGGAGGAGATAACCAAGCTCCTTACAGCCGGGTTCAACAAAGAGGTCTACCACCCAGATTGGCTGGCAAACCCAGTCTTGCTCCGGAAGAAGAACGGTAAATGGCGCATGTGCGTCGACTACACCGACTTAAACAAGGCATGCCCTAAAGACCCATTTGGTCTACCTAGAATAGATCAGGTGGTAGATTCAACTACGGGGTGCGAACTTCTCAGCTTTCTCGACTGTTACTCAGGATACCACCAAATCAGCTTGAAGAAGGATTGCCTGAAGAGTTCTTTCATCACGCCGTTTGAAGCATACTGCTATGTCACTATGCCGTTCAGGTTGAAAAACGCTGGAGCAACGTATCAATGAGCAATTCAACGGTGTTTACATGCTCAACTCGGGCACAATGTGGAGGCGTATGTCGATGACGTGGTGATCAAGTCAAAATCCAAGGAAGGCCTCATCACCGACTTGGAAGAAACTTTCCAAAGCATTCAGAGATTCAAGATGAAGTTGAATCCAGAAAAGTGCGCCTTCGGTGTACCATCTGGAAAGCTACTCGGCTTCATCGTATCACACCGAGGCATCGAGGCTAATCCAGAAAATATCAACGCTATCATGAACATGGCACCTCCGACTAGCCAGAAGGACGTCCAAAAGCTGACTGGCTGCATGGTGGCACTCAGCTGATTCATCTCCCGACTTGGTGAACGGGGCATGCCCTTTTTCAAACTATTGAAGAAAGCGGACAATTTTCAATGGACACCCGAAGCCTAGCAAGCCTTCGAAGACTTCAAAAAATTTCCTCACATCACCACCAGTGTTGGCATCACCCATTGTCGATGCCATGGGCCCCGGGTACCTCACCACCAGCATGTGGGCCACTCGGATAGAGGATGGGCCGAATCATGTAGTTAGAGATAAAATAGCACCCGGCAGACTTTGCCTTGTACGATATGGAAAACATAGTCTTAGTCGGATAAGTTTCTCTCTCTAAGAGGGAAATCCCTTGGCCATATCCAGCTGGGATCCTTATCATGTACCCCTGTCCCCCAGTATATAAGGGGAGGCAGGGCGCCCCTCAAGGGAGAGGAGATCACGAGATCATCGATCGACAAACACCTCAGAGGAATAACACCACAACTGGACGTAGGGTATTACCTCACATCGAGGGCCTGAACCAGTATAAAATCTCTTTGCATTCCTCTACAATCCACCGAGTTTCCCCTTGCCGAGTAGCCCTATAGTTCTATTGCCGGTGTAAAACATTGACAGTTGGCGCGCCAGGTAGGGGCTCCGGCGAGTTTCACATCTACAAGCTCGATGGATCCAGCAACCAGAATCGACGGTGACAAGTTCTCCCCTGGAGACATAATCTCTTTTGGAAGCCTCGATTTTATCACCGACTAGATCGGCAACCTCACCTTGGCCGAAGCAGATCCAATCCAGTCGGCCGAGGAACCAGCCGACGTTGCGCCAGTCGGCCCACAGGACGTCACAATCTCCTTCAATGATCTACTGTGGCAGTCCTTCACTTCGCCGAGCATTGGGACAACTCTCTCCTTCGGCGTCCAACTTGCGCTAGGCCTTGAGCCAGCTCGGGTTGGGCCAAGAAGGGGAGAGATCATCAATCTCCCGCACAGATTTGGCGACGCTGCGGGTCTACATCCCGCGCAGCAGACCCGATCTCCTGTGATTCAGTTTGGACACGGCCAAGTGCCATTTCAGATTGGATCTAGAGAGGTCGAGGTCGTTCCTACTCCAATAAACTACTCGGAGTCAGACTCCAAGTCGGATAACGGTTCGAACGCTAGTTCGGACTCCAGTTTGGAGAGTTTCCTCCTCCCCCGCGAGATCTTTATGGCTTCAACACCACCACCCGAGGTGCGCTGACTACAAGAGGAGCAATAGGAGGAGGCGCGCCGACTGCGACAATAGGAGGAGGATGACCTCAAGGCTTGCAATGACGGGCTACGCAAGGCTGGGTGAGCAGCTCAGCAGCAAATTCTCCAGACTAAAGTCGGCGATCACGACGTCTTCGTCACGCCACAACAGAATGTTGTGGCTGCCGCAACCTTGCTGGACACGCTCCAGCTCGGGCCTGATCACCATGCCACCCCAACTATTGCCAAGATCAAGGCGATGATCACTGCTGCTACCTGCTAGCAACAACAACAGCAGTCGGGTGACACCGTGGTACCGACTAATCGGTCGGGATCTCCAACAGCGGGCTCATCCACGTCAGCACGACATTGGGCGGCCGGCTCAAGTCGGCCACGCGAGGAGTCCAGGCAAACGTCACTCGGCAATGACAGTCAGCGGCGTCACCAGTATGACCACCGGCCCAACCAAGACCTCCAAGAGCGCTTGCAACATGACCTTCGCCACACCATCAACGCCCGGCACCACGAACGACACAAAAACGAGCGCCGCCGACTAGAGGATGAAAACGAGTGCTTCGGTCTCCATCACGAGTGGTTTAACCGCCATGGTCAAAGCCCGAGCCCTCACGAAGACAAAGGCATTCTAGCTTTCACCCGGGAGCTATAGGACGTCGATTGGCCGACTTTGTTTTAAGCCGACAGGAATTGAAAAGTATGACGGCAAAACAAATCCCGAGTCCTGGCTCACCGTATATACCCTAGCAGTTAGAGCTGCTGGGGGTGACAACAAAGCCATGGCTAACTACCTCCGAGTCGCGCTAGCCGACTCGGCAAGGACATGGCTGACAGGGCTCTCGAGGCGGTCGATCGGTTGCTGGGGAGAACTCAGGGAGAAGTTCATCGCCAATTTTCAGGGAACCTACGAGAGGCCATCTTCTGAGCATGGTTTGTATCAACTACACCAGAAGAAGAACTAGTCTCTACGTGATTTTATCAAAAGATTCTCTGAGAAGAGCAACAAGATCCCAATGATCCGAGACGAGGCCGTCATCGCCGCCTTCTGCAAGGGAGTAAAGGATGCCCCGTTCATCGCAAAATTCACTTGGAAGCCACCACCCTCTGTCCGGGCTCTTTTCAACATGGCCAACAAATACGCTGACTCGGCTGAAGCGGTCGCAGAGGCCCTCAATGAGAAGAAGGAGTCCCGACAGAAAGACCAGAAGGCGAAAGCCGACAACGAGCCGTCTCAAAACAAGTCTGGCAGCTGCTAGCGGAAGTCGAACAACGAGGTGGCCAACAAGGAGCGCACTCAGTCGTGGCCCCAGCGGAATAACGACTACCAGAAGGTCATGAGCGGGCCATGCCCCTTCCACCCCAAGGGCAAGCACGCGGCCAAAGACTGCTACATGCTCAAGAAGTTTACCTCCGAGCAGGCTTCATCGTCTGGTGCCGACAAGGACAAGGACAAGCTAGACTCGGGCCTGGCCGACAACTTTCAAGACCCCTAGGCCGAGCTCAATCATATTTTTGGAGGGCCGCTCGCGTACGAGTCCAAGCGCAAACAGAAGCTATCAGCGCGCGACATCAACACGGTCTCTATGGCGGACACCCCCCAGTACCTACGCTGGTCAGAGATGGCCATCACCTTCAACTGCGCAGATCACCTAGATCGGGTTTCACACCCGGGACGCTATCCACTCGTCCTGGACCCGGTCGTCAGAAATATCAAGCTGAAGAAAACCTCATCGACGGAGGCAGCGCGCTCAACATCTTATTCGCCAAGACTTTGGACGAGATGAGGATTCCTCGTTCAGAATTACGGCTGAGCACTGCGCCCTTCCATGGGATAATTCCCGGCCTGTCATCAACTCCACTCGGGCAGATCACATTGCCAGTAACCTTCGGCACGCGGGATAACTTCTGCACGGAAAATGTCTGCTTCGAGGTCGCCGACTTTGAGACTGCGTACCACGCGATACTCGGACGACCGGCACTCGCCAAATTCACGGTAATACTGCACTACACATATGGTGCTCAAGATGCCAGGGCCAGCAGGAGTCCTCTTCCTACGCAGCGATGTCAAGCAGGCCTTCACCTGTGACAAGGAGAGCTACGAATTGACTCAATCACAAGAGGCGGCAGGCGGGCACGACAACATCCAGCAAGCCGTCACAGCAGAAGTCGAGCAAGATCCAGTTCTGGCCAAAAAAGCAGCGAAGTCAGGAATTTCAGTGGACTTGAACACAAAGAAGACCCCCCTGGACCCTTCCGACCCCTCCCAGACTGCTCTAGTCGGGACCGGACTCGACCCTAAATAGGAAGACGCGCTCGTCACCTTCCTCCAAGCCAACAAGGATATCTTCACGTGGAAACCGTCCGACATGCCGGGTGTACCAAGGGAGGTGATCGAGCACGCCCTAAATGTGAAGACAGACGCCAAGCCAGTTAAACAACGGCTGTGCTGCTTCGCTCAAGACCGAAAGGATGCTATCCGGGAGGAGATTACAAAGCTTCTTGTAGCCAGGTTCATCAAAGAGGTCTATCACCCGGATTGGCTAGCAAACCCAGTTTTGGTCCGGAAGAAAAACAGTAAATGGCGCACGTGCGTCGACTACACCGATCTCAACAAGGCATTCCCCAAGGACCCATTTGGTCTTCCCAGGATAGATCAGGTGGTAGATTCCACGGCCGGGTGCGACCTACTCAGCTTTCTCGACTGCTACTCAGGATATCATCAAATTAGCCTGAGGGAGGAAGACTGTTTAATGACATCTTTCATCACGCCGTTTGGAGCGTACTGCTATATCACAATGCCGTTCGGTTTGAAAAATGCTAGAGCAACCTATCAACGGGCAATTCAGCGGTGTCTGCACACTCAGATCGGGCGCAACCAGAAGGACGTCCAAAAGTTGACAGGCTGCATGGCGGCACTCAGCCGATTTATTTCCCGATTGAGCGAACGGGGTATGCCCTTTTTCAAGCTATTGAAGAAAGCCGACGACTTCCAATGGACTCGGGAAGCCCAGCAAGCCTTCGAAAACTTTAAACAATTTCTCACATCACCTCCCGTGTTGGCGTCACCTATGCCCCAAGAACCGCTAATGCTATATCTGGCGGCAACCACTTAGGTAGTCAGCATGGTGCTGGTGGTCGAGCGATCCGAACAGGGTCACATCCAGAAAATACAACAGCCAGTTTTCTTTGTCAGGGAGGTGCTTGCCGACTCGAAGACGAGATATCCGCATGTCTAGAAGCTGTTATATGGCCTACTCATGACAGTCCGGAAGCTGGTACACTATTTCCAAGCACATCAAGTCACGGTGGTCACATCGTTTCCACTTGGGGATGTCCTTCATAATCGTGAGGCCACCGGACGAATCGTTAAATGGGCACTTGAGTTGATGGCGTTCGATATCACCTTTTAGCCACGGACAGCAATTAAATCACAAGCTCTAGCCAACTTCGTGGCTGAGTGGATAGAAGTTCAACTACCTACATCAACAGCGAAGCGAGAGTACTGGACAATGTACTTCGACGGTTCTCTACGGATCGGTGGCGCTGGGGCTGGAGTCATATTGACATCCCCCACCGGCGAAAAACTCAAGTACGTTCTACAAATCCACTTCCCGGCTTCCCACAATGTTGCTGAGTACGAGGCACTTATCCACGGGCTCCGTATTGCAATATCACTCGGCATACATCAACAGGTTGTGCGCGGAGATTCTCAACTCGTGGTAAACCAAGTCATGAAAGACTGGACTTGTCTCGATGATACCAGTTCGCAAACTGGAAAACAAGTTCGACGGGCTGGAAATAACACATGTCCTGTGCCAATACAACGACGCGGCAGACAAATTGGCAATTATGGGATCCAAGCGAGAGACGGTCCCGACAGGGATCTTTGTCGAGCAACTTATGGAGCCATCAGTCAAGAAGAAACCGGCACCGGAGCAGTCGGGAGGCAAACCTAGCCCGGCAACTAGTGAGGTACTGCACACATGTCAAGACTGGTGGACTTCTATTATCAAATTTCTCTTGGACGATGAACTCCCAGAAGATCACAATCAAGCCGAGCAGATCAAGCGTTGAAGCAAAAGCTTTCTACTAGTCGGAGAAGACCTGTACCGAAGGAGCGCATCCGGTGTCCTCATGTGTTGCGTCACCACCGAGGAGGGCAAGCAGATCCTGCAGTCGATCCACTTGGGCATATGTGGCAACCATGCTGCATCCAGGACGTTAGTCGGAAAGGCTTATCGGCGGGGATTTTTCTGGCCCACAACAGTAACAGACGCAAAAGAAATTGTTTGCAAATGCGAGGGTTGCCAGTTCTACACAAGACAAACCAATCTCCCAGCCCAGGAACTCCTAACAATCCCCATTTCCTGGCCATTTGCAGTATGGGGGCTCGACATGGTCGGGCCTTTCAAGAAAACGCCAGGAGGGTTCACACATCTATTCGTCGCAGTGGATAAATTCACCAAGTGGATTGAGGAAAAACCTGTTGCAACTATTACAGCAGCACGAGCAAAGGACTTCATCTTGAGTATACTATACAGATTCGGGGTTCCTAACTGCATCATCACCGACAACGGTACTCAGTTCACGAGCGGCGTATTCCAAGACTTCTGCGAAGATTTCGGCATCAAGATCTGCTATGCATCTGTGGCACACCCACGGAGCAATGGGCAGGTCGAACGAGCCAACGATATGGTCTTACAAGGCATCAAGACCAGGATATTTGACCGACTACAACCAGGGCCAGTGGGTACAAGAACTCCCATCTGTTCTCTGGTCTCTCAGAACCATGGTTAGTCGGGCAACAAGGCAATCCCCTTTCTTTCTGGTCTATGGTGTTGAGGCTATGCTACCGACAGAGTTACAGTTCGGCTCTCCGCGAGTCTGGACTTACTCAGAAGACGTCACAAACAATACCTGATTGGTCGAGCTAGATCAATTGGAAGAAGCAAGGGACATCGCAACAATCTAGTTGGCAAGGTATCTTCAAGGCCTGCGTCACTACCACAATCGCAATGTCCGTGGCCGTGCCTTTTTGGTCGGGGATCTCGTCTTGAGGAAAATACAAACCACCAAAGACAGGCACAAATTATCCCCAATCTGGGAAGGGCCGTTCATTATAGCCGAGGTCACACGGCCAGGCTTCTACCGACCGAAGACCAAAGACGGTGCCCTTATCAGCAACTCATGGAACATAGAATATCTATGTCCTTTCTATACCTGAGCTTTATAATTTCTCATGTGTACAGTTTCTCTGACTCACTGCGCCGCTTGTATCAACCAAGTAGTGAGGCGGGGGCTGCAGGTATAAATGTGTTTTGTCAATAATATACGAGCTTGTCTTACTCTAGTTATGAAGCCTTACTACGACTCACGTTTGCCCGAGTACAGTTTCTTACAATCAGCGATTTTATTAAGTTCTGACAGACTAACTCGGCGTAGACTACACAGTCAAGTAAAGCTAATAATAACTGAGTAATAATTCAAAGCTTGGCGGCATTGCACATATATTTACACATGTTTTCCATAAAAGTTTATACATACTGACCACATGATATGTTGCTCTTACAGACCCAGGTCTCGGGTGATTATCTCAGCAGTCGGCCTCGCCCGGGCTATCAGCTCTAGCGCCTCCTCGGGCGTCGTCTCCTCCGCAAACCCCTCCCCGATGGCTTCAATGTCTGCCCTCGGGTAGATTGATTTGGTCATCGCCAGGGTCTGGGCCACGCCGACAATGACATGCTCATCCGAGTACCTCTTCAGGGCACTTGGTGCATCCTCAAGACGCGCCTCCACTTGGGGGATTCGGCTGCAGCTGGTTCCCACAGGGTGGGGATCCATCAAATCAAGGAACCCTTTCACGGACCCGATGAGGGCCTCCCGTGATTCCCTGATAACCCTTATCTCCTCTGTATAAACCCGATATTGGGCCTGGGCATTGGCTCTGAGGTCTACCCGGGTCCACCAACAAGTAATCTTGTTAGGCACGGCTGCAGATGGAATGATTAAAGGATTGGTTAAGATCATTGTCGAGACGGAGACTTACTCACCTAATTGGCCTCCTACTCGGCCACGGTCTTCTCCAGTCTGGCTTTTTCTTCGCCGAGCTTGATGGTGGCCTCTTTTTACTCGGCCTTCTCCCGTTCGAGCTCGGTGTTGGCCTTTGTCAGGTTGGCCTTGTCCTTCTCAAGCTCGGCCTTGACTTCCTTGGCCTCCTTCAGCTGGGCTTCCCTCTCTGTTCGGGTCTTTAACTCGGCTTCGAGGGCTGCACGACAGATTAGTCAATAACTCAACCTTGCAGCCATGACATAACTGGGCAGTCGGGAACAACGCAGCTGGAGAAATACATCAATGGTTCAGTCGAGAAGATGCATTCGGGAGATTTACCTCTAATCTTCCCGGCTTGGGCCCAAGTTTCATCCCTGAGCTGGGTGGCGGCATCCTTCAGCCAGGCTTCCCTCCCTGCGTGGCGCTCCTCCATCTCGGCCTTCAATGCCCGGAGCTGCTCTAACTCCGCGAGATGGGGGGCCATTTCGATCAGGATCCCGGTCATCTCCTCATTACGATCAACAAGCTTCTGCTCAGAGAGAGAATAGGTCAAGAACGGAGTCAGACGTCAGAACAGGAAGACCACCAGGACTCCACCGCAAGAATCATACCCGAACCCCCTCGGACCCGGCAATGGCGGCGCGGAGCAAGCTTTCGTGTTCCCTTCTCGCCGTGGCCTCATTGAGCTTGAACCTCCTCGCGGTTCCATCAGGCGCTGTCTAGGTGAACATCCGGGGGAACTTACGCAGAGGAGCTTCAATCCGAGGAAGGTTCGGGATCTTCGGCACTGCAACGACGACGACGATGACGACCATGACGGCGACGGGGTCCTGGCCCCCACGCCGGCATCCCCTGCGGCCTCGGGGGTTGACTCGGGGGCTCCAGCAACGGCCTCGGCAGCGAGCGTCGACGCAGGGGCTAGGGCAGCAGCCTCAGTAACTGCCCCTCGGTCGGGTGGCACCAGCGGCCCCGCAGTCGGGACCACCTCAGTCTCCGTGACTAAGGTGGCCACCGGCTCAACGGGTATGCTCGTAGGCGCTGGCTCGGCTGGGGCGGACTCTTCAAGGGGAGCGGTCGGAGCGGTCTCTTTGAGATCGATATCGGCACGTTTCCTACAGAGTCGGTACTGGGCCACCAAGACATGAGTTCCTACAGTAGCATGCTCCATGTGGGCCGCCCGCAGGCTGAGTTGAAATTATAGTGCTGGTGCTACCAACAGGAGCCGATGAGGTAAACAGATATGCTTCATGAGAGCCTTATTGCTAAACATCTATGTTTGGGTATCTGTTTTATCCACCAGGTCTCGAGGATATATCCTTACATGGATCACAAGCTGGTCTTCATTAAAATTGGGGATGTAGGTATCTTTCTTGAGTCACCTGACCACGCCATGGATTTATTTTCATAAAGTGGTACTCGGCCTACATGCGTGGCCATCAGTTGCCATGAGCAACATTATTCCAGCTGATATGACGCGGAAGAGTCTAACTTTCGAGTAGTGCACTACTTGGGAGAGACTATAAATTTCTCATTCCCGCTGACATGATGCGGAGGAGTCTAGCTTCTGGGTGGGACGCCACTCGGGAAAGACTATAAACCCCCTTTTCCAGCTGACATGAAGCTGAAGAGTCCCATATACGAGTAGCATCCTACTCGGCAAGACTATAAACATGCATTCCGACTGACACGAAGTCGAAGAGTCCTACATACGAGTAGTTTCCTACTCGGCAAGACTATAAAGTTTATTCTGATTGACATGATACCGAAGAGTCTCATATACCAGTAGTATACTACTTGGAAAAGACTATCAGGTTAAAGATCTTTGACTTTATGTTTAATTGTCTTCACAATTAAGCACAAAGTCGGGGGGCTACACCTAATAGGTGCGCCTATTCGGTGCACACTATTCATACATCTACATGAAGCCCTTCATAGCCTCGCTGCCAACTGACATGAAGCAGGACTCAGGAAGAAGACTCACTCGGACAAAAAGTACTCGGGAGCATTGCACTCGGGCAATCTTCACCGTGGAGGATGAGCACTCGGCATCAGCTGTGACTCAACTATGAAGGTCTCAGGGGCTACTGTGGAGGCCATGGGCCCCGGGTACCTCACCACCAGCATGTGGGCCACTCGGATAGAGGATGGGCCGAATCATGTAGTTAGAGGTAAAATAGCACCCGGCAGACTTTGCCTTGTACGATAAGGAAAACGTAGTCTTAGTCGGATAAGTTTCTCTCTCTAAGAGGGAAATCCCTTGGCCATATCCAGCTGGGATCCTTATCATGTACCCCTGTCCCCCAGTATATAAGGGGAGGCAGGGCACCCCTCAAGGGAGAGGAGATCACGAGATCATCGATCGACAAACACCTCAGAGGAATGACACCACCTCTGGACATAGGGTATTACCTCACATCGAGGGCCTAAACCGGTATAAAATCTCTTTGCGTTCCTTTGCAATCCACGAGTTTCCCCTTGCCGAGTAGCCCTATAGTTCTATTGCCGGTGTAAAACATCGACACCCATGCCCTAGGAACCAATTAGGTAGTCAGCACGGTGATGGTAGTCGAGTGATCAGAGTTAGGTCATATACAGAAAATACAAAGGCCAGTCTACTTTGTCAGCATGGTCCTAGCCGACTCCAAGATGAGATATTCTCAAGTTCAAAAGATGTTATATGGCCTACTCATCACTGTCCGGAAGTTGGTGCACTATATTCAGTCGCATCAAGTAACTGTTGTCATATCATATCCACTCGGGGACGTCCTACGCAATCATGAGGCCACTGGCCGAATCACTAAATGGGCACTCGAGTTGATGGTGTTTGACATCATCTTTCAGCCACGAATAGAAATCAAGTCTCAAGCTCTAACCGACTTCGTGGCCGAGTGGATAGAAGTCCAAACGACTACAAACACGGATAAGCTAGAGTACTGGATGATATACTTTGACGGTTCTCTACGGATCAGTGGCACAGGGGCAGGCGTCATGCTCATGTCACCTACTGGCGTAAAACTTAAGTATGTCCTCCAGATTCACTTTTCGGCTTCCCACAATGTTACCGAGTACGAGGCACTTATCCATGGGCTCCACATCACCATATCACTTGGCATCCACCTATTGGTCGTATGCGGAGATTCTCAACATGTGGTCAACCAAGTCATGAAGGACTAGACATGTCTCGACGATATTGTGGCGTCGTATTGTTAAAAGGTCAAAAGGCTGGAAAACAAGTTCGATGGGCTGGAGATAACTCATGTATTGTGACTACAGTAATAGATGCTAAAGACATAGTTCGCACATGTGAGGGATGCCAATTCTATGCAAGGCAAACACATCTTCTAGCACAAGAACTTCAAACAATTCCAATCTCTTGGCCCTTTGCAGTTTGGGGGCTTGACATGGTCTAGCCGTTCAAGAAAGCGCTAGGAGGGTTCATATACTTGTTCATCGCGGTGGATAAATTCACAAAGTGGATTGAGGCAAAACCCGTTGCTATCATAATAGCGGCACGAGCAAAAGATTTCATCATGAGTATTTTATACCGATTTGGAGTTCCTAACTGCATCATAACAGACAACGGTACTCAATTCACTGGCGGTGTGTTTCAAGATTTCTGTGATGACTTTGGCATCAAGATCTGTTATGCTTCTGTGGCACACCTACGAAGTAATGAGCAGGTCGAGCGTCGCAATGGCATGGTCTTACAAGCTATCAAGGCTAGGATATTCGACCGACTACAACCATATGCAGGGTGGTGGGTACAAGAACTCCCATCTGTTCTCTGGTCTCTAAGAACCATGGTTAGTCGGGCAATAGGGCAATCCCCTTTCTTCCTAGTCTATGGTGCTAAGGCTATGTTACCAACCGAGTTAGAGTTCGGCTCCTCGCGAGTTCGGGCCTACTCAGAAGACAAATCATAGGAAGACCAACTGGTCGAACTCGATCCGTTGGAGGAAGCAAGGGACATCGCAACTATCCAGTCGGCAAGGTATCTTCAAGGCTTACGACGTTACCACAATCGAAATATTCGTGGCCACACCTTTTTGGTGGGAGATCTCGTTTTGAGAAAAATACAAACCACCAAAGACAGGCATAAACTATCCCCTTTATGTGAAGGGCCGTTCATTATCGCTGAGGTGACATGTCCAGGCGCCTACCGACTAAAGACTGCAGACGGTGCCCTCGTCAGCAACTCATGGAATATAGAACAGCTACGTCCTTTCTATACCTGAGTCTTGTATTTCTTTTATACATATGTATAAGTTTTTTCTTTTTCTCTGACTCACTACATCGCTTGTCCCGACAAAGTAGTGAGTCGGGGGGCTGCATGTACTATGTGCCTTGTTAATACAATCCGAGCTTATTTTATCTAAGTTATGAAGTTCTAGAATGATTATGCTAGGTTTGCCCAAGTATAGCTTTTAGAGGAGAACATTTTTCTTAAGTTCCTAACGATCTACTCGGTGTAGACTACATAGTCAGGTAAAGCTAATGACGAAATAGAATAACCAAGTACTCAGCAGCATTTTACAGGATATTTATACAAGCTTTTACAAGAGTTATATATGCACCGACTGCATAATTGTTTTGTTCTTACATACCCAGGTCCTTGGCTATTGCCTCCGCAGTCAGCCTCACTTGGCTAATTAGCTCTAGTGCCTCTTCGAGAGTTGTCCCCTCGGCAAAACCCTCACCAATGGCCTCAATGTCTACCCTAGGGTATATTGACTTGGTCATGGCAAGAGCTTGGGCAATGCCAATGGCTACACGCTTATCTGAGTACTTTTTCAAGATACTCAGGGCTTCGCTTAGGCGTGCCTACAGCTAGGTTACGATACTGGAGCTAGTCCTAGGATGGAGAGGTTCCACGATGTCCAGGAGCCCTTTCACAGATCCAACGAGGATTTCAAGTGACTCCTTGACAATCTTGATTTCCTCCGCAAAGGTGCTAAACTGGATTTGGGCATTGGCTTTGGAAGCTCTTCAGATGCATCAACAAGAATACTTATTAGCCGAGACATGTAGTCAGAGCAACAAGCAGTCGAGTCAAGATCATTGTCAAGCAAGAGACTTACTGGCATAGTCGGCCTCCACCTTGACTTTGGCTTTCTCCACTTCGGCTTTAGATTTTTCTACTTTCTTCAGCTTGTTATCTTATTGTTTTTTCTCCTCTGCTTGGGCCTTAGATCAGCTTCGAGGGCTGCAAATCAGAACAGTTAAGAACTCAAGATTGCAGTCAAAACTCAACAAGGTAGTCGGGAATCAACAAAGCTGGAGAAATCTACTCAAGATCTACTCGGTCTACTCAAGATCTACTCGGGAGGATAACACAGAAGACTTACTTCTGATCTTTTTGGCTAGTTTTCACGCCTGGAATTTCCACCCAAAATTCCAAACGCTTACATGTGTATTCAATCCTCGTCTAGGAATCAGCCGAGGTACACAATGACAAATTCGATAACAAAGTACAAATCTATCTTGAATAAAGTGACGAATGTATAATTACTACAAAGGCAGATGGAACCTCTCAAGCAAATAAAAAGTCTTCACAATGGAATTAACTAGCGATAGTGACGTCTCCATAATCCACAGGCAAACTTGACTTGGATCCAGCCTAGTCCTCCAAATCTTCGCCTTCACTGTAGTATTCTTCTTCTGATGATTTGATATTGCAAGGTGAGTACATGGAATACTCAACAAGCCACATAGCAAATATGCAAGTGCACAGGATAGCAAAGGATGGCATATAGGGCTAATTTGCATAGACAACATTTAACTAAACAGTTAAGAGAGAATTAAAACAGTACAACAGTTAAGCAGTATTAAATCAACACTGTACAGCCCACATGGCTACACAGGCCCAAACCATCCCAATCTAGATGTCTCATATCTCATTTAAACATTAATTAATAAATGAGACTAATCACAAAAACATCATTCAGCTCGCCCATGACCGCGGGCATGGCTATTCGAACAGTTTTACTCTGGCCAAAGGTGTACAATTTTACCCACAAGACACAACCCCGCAACATGTCACCATGCGCCTTGGTACCACCACAATACCTCGGAAAGGAGTTCTGACAGGACTCTTCGCATAACATGTCCAATAGAATGACCACCCCCAAGTCCTCAGTAGAGGTGGCCCAACCTCTAGGCTAGAGAAACTCTTAGCTCCCAAACATATGGTCTTATTGGCACTGCCATTGTGGATTTATTGACACTACCACCTATCAACTAAACACACCATGGTGTCTCCTCCTGGGACATGCTACACTACAAGTCTAGCCGCTGCCCATGCTGGCTTGTGGTTAGTACGGTAAATGCTTCACAACAGTAGCTCCTGAACTGGTCCTTAACTATCATGAGCACCACTAGCAACAAAACCAACCTGGTGCTCACAACCCACCATTCATTCATGTTTTAGTTGCCCATTAAGAATCAGTCTCACCCGGCCATCGTCGTGAACAGAACCATCGCCATTTTGTGTAATCATATGTGATTAACAACCTTTATGTGATTATATAGTTTCTAAGCTGAGCTAAGCAACCTAGAATTATTTTAGCTAACCAATATTTCAGCTAGCTAGTCATATTAATCCCATAGGTACAAAGGTAGGTATCAAAACAACGGGATGTAAACAAGGATCAGGGTTTCCCTTCCCGATGTCATTCTAAAATAAATGCACTTTTGAATTAAAACAGAGATTTAAATCCTAGGATCAACATGCTCAAAGGGTTGTGGATCTGTGCGACTTGCCTTGCTGCTCCGCAAAGTCTTCCGAACCCTCCTCGGTGTAAACCGGCTCTTCAGGAACGTCCGAAACTATAAGCAAATAACAAAATGAGCAAAAAAAGTACATAAGCACATAGCAATAGCACATGTGAATATTTTTTAATGGATAGATCTCAATTTTTAAAGAATTTTGAGACTTGAACGACCTCAATCCGATTTTGTATGAATTAGTAATGATTTTTGGAAGTTTTAACCGATTAAAACCTTTTACAGGAATTATTAAAGTATTAATGACACAATAATGAATTAATTTTGAAAAAGAAAAAGAGATTTATTGTGTCATCAGAGAATGGTCCACCATAGACTGAGTCCATGGGATCGGTCCACTAGGTTTGACGGTTAGGATGGATTGGATCAAGATCCAATGGCTCGGATTATACCCAATCGTGGCGCATAGATGAGCAACACCTGGTGCCGATCTGGCAGCCACGGGGATGGAGGGGTGACACAGCGGCTAATGGGGCGACGACGTGGACATAAGTCGATGGCGGCAGCTCGGGCGGTGAGGCTCGGCGGCGATCCCAGGTATGGCGGCGGCTGCGGTTTGTGCCAGAAGGACGAGCTCGACGAGGCGATCTTACCTTGCAGGTACTCGGCGATGAACAGCGACGGATTGACCACCGGTGATGAGAAAAAGCAGCGGCGACCTTTGGGTACTCGGTGGAGATCTTCGGGTACTCGGTGACGACTGTGCTCCGGCGGGGAAGGGCGGCTTCCGAGTGGCGGACTAGGTGCTGCCCTACCAGGGGAACACGTCTAGGCTGTTGGCGAAGGGCGGCGATGAACCGAGCAGCAGCGCGGACTCGGATGGACTTAGCGGCGGCGGCAGCGGCGCTGGGGTCTTACCGTGGCTGGGGCTCTCTAGGGTGTTTAGGGTTAGGGCAAGGGCAGCGGCGGACTGAGGGGAGGACGGTGGTACTTATAGGATCGCCAATCGGAGGAGTTTGAGGCGGATAAGGAGGCTATGGCGGTGGCACACTCGGGCGGCGGCGGACTCCAAGTCGATCTTGAGTTCGAGCTCAATCCCGAATCGTTTCACGCCAGGTTTTGAGGGGATTGGCGGCGGGGATAGAGGGGAGGATTTCCCCTCAACAAATTTGAGGAGAGGAGTGGGGAGACCGGATTTCTCGCGGGGAGGGCGGTGGCTGACTCGGGCTCGAACTCGGCTTGGGAAAGACGAAGACCCCGATAGGTGGGGTCCACCTGTCGGCAGGGAGAAGAAAGAGAGAGGGAGAAGTGGGCCGAGCTGGGCTGCAGGCGAGGGAGAGGGAGAGGAGGGGAGATGGGCCGAAATTGGCTCATGGCCTCGGGAGGAATTTTAAAAACCTTTTTCTAATTATTTATTCACTGATTTGGTTTTCTATTTATAAAAATACTTCCATAGCTCAAATAATTGCCAAAAAATCCAGGGACTACAAGAATTAAAGAAATATTTAATAAAATTTTCTCTGGCCCATTTTTACTTTGAAATTTATTTAGGATTTTTATTAGCCACTCCTTTAGGCTTTTAATTATTTTTTGAAAATTATATTTTCGCAGGTATTATTTATTAAGTAGTTTTTAGGGTGTGACACTAGTGCCTAGTTTTCGTCCCTGAGCTTATCAACCGATCCCCTCAGCCATGTTTCCCTCTCTTGGCTAGTCCGCTCCAGGTTGTCCTTGGCTACCTGGAGCTGGCCCAGTCGTTGGAGATGGGGAACGAGCTCGATCAGGACCTTATTTATCTTCTCTGAGCGATCGACGATCTTCTGCTCAGAACAAAACAGAAGAAAATAGAGTCAAATGGCAGAGTACTAGATCAATGGAAACTGTCTAGAACTCAACATGACAAGATTTGCTACATACTTGGACTCCACTAGACGCGGCGATTGCGGCACATAGAATATTTTCGTGTTCCCTCGAGGCTGCTTGTTCGTCGTGCTCGTAGCTCTCTGCAACTCCCTCGGGGGTGACCCAATGGAAAGTTCTTGGGAAGTTGCGTGGAGGGCCTTCGAGCCTGGGGAGATATACTTCATTAGAAGACAACGATGATATTGATGGCGATGGAGTCCTGGCTCTGAACTCGACGGCTGTAGGGGCTTTAGTGATCTGCTCGGGGGCTAGAGCAGCAACTTCAACCCTTGCTTCCTAGTTGGCCGGTGCTGGTGATCCTGCTATCAAGACTGCTTCAGCTTCAGCAGCTGGGGTAGCCTCTGCCTAGGCAGGTGCAAATGCTGTAGCAGGCTTGGCCGGGATTGGCTCAGTGACAAGAGCTGCTGGCATAGTCTTCTTGGGACCTATGTCAACTCGCTTCCTGCACAATATGTCAAATATCAAGATACTATCACATCATTCAAGATTCTTAGAAGATTGAAGATTGCTTACCTCTTGGAAGTCTTGAACTTCCATGAGGGAGCTCCAGAAGCTATCGGCGAAGGGCTTGATGGTCTGCTCGGCAACGGAGAGCTGCTGGCTGTTGGGCCAGTCGGCGCGGCAGTCGGCGGTGGCAATTTGGGTCTAGTTGGCTCTGTTCTTAGCACAGCCGACTGGGGTGTCGAGGTACTCGATGGTGCTGCCCTTGGGCTTGATGTTGCTGACCTTGAGCTCGACGGTGTTGGCCTTGGGCTCGATGTTGCTGACCTCGGGCTTGGAGACTCTGGTTTTGGGCTTGGTGGCCTGGGAGCTAAGCTGGCAGGGTCCTTGATCCTCAAGCTCCCCGGTGCTGCACTCAGCGTGCTTGTTTTCTTCTTGCCTGGGTCTTCAAATGGTTTCTTCCTAGCCCTCTTGGAGCTGGGTTGGGCAGTAGAAGGACTAGCTGGCCGTTTCTTCATTTTGGTGGCCGGCTGGTTTTGGGAGTCATCGTCAAACTCCACACAATCCTGCAAGTGTTTCAACGACATACATCATGCATTGCAGAATAATCCAAGACAGATATCCACAGACATTTGTCACGGTAGGATGAAGATTCACTATCAATTTTTCAAGATTACCTGTGGCTGAGGCCTGTTCTAGCTATAGGGTGTGGGGGCGCGCTTTGTATCCTCGGTCTCCACTACCCCGTTGACAAAAAAGCCGAGCAAGGTATCGGTCCTAGGATCATCCTTGCCCTGGTAATCCCAACCAAAGTGGCTCCTAGCCTTCAGAGGCCTGGTGCAGCGGTTCAAGAAACACCTTGTCACCCAGGGACTAGTCAGCCCTGAGCTCTTCAGGAGATCTATCTTCTCCATTAGTTGGTATACTTGGCCCATTTCTTCATAGCTTGGCATTGAAGACCAGCTAGGCAGAACTATTGGTGGAGAATCAATGAAAGGGGGCAGAGAAGGTTTGAGATTGAAGCAGTAGAACCATCCTCTATGCCAGCCCTTGCGGGAGGTTTTCAAAGGAACGTGGAGATAGATTTTCTTCATTTCATTCCTAAGTTGGAGACCAGCTCCCCCAATGACCTAGATTTTATTTTTAGATGGCTGGGGCTTGATATGAAAAAGATATCGGAAGAGATTGAAATGGGGCTTAAACCGTAGAAAAGCTTCACACAAGGTGGTGAAAATGGAGATTTGAAGGATAGAGTTGGGATTCAGATTCACCGACTCTATTTAATAGAAGGACAGAAGTTGACAAAGGAAATCCGAAGAGGGGAGGGCAAGACCGCGATTGAAGAAAGAGGTGAAGACGATGATCTCACCAGATCTAGGTGCCGGCATGGATTCCCCTTCTGCAGTGCGCCAATGAATGACATCCTGACGCTGCAACATTAATCGCTTCTCCAATAGCTTCAGCTTTAGCGAACCGCAGTCTGACATCAGCCAAACTCCCGTAGACATCTCTGGGATCTCAAATGGGGCTCTCAGCATTGCTCGGAGTGAGAAGATTTGGGGGAAATGCTTGTGGAGGTTTGGGATGGATGCAGCAAAGCAGAATCAAGCGAGTCTCGAGTGGGGGAGCGAGCTATTGCGAACCCTAGCGAGGCGGAGCACGAAATATGGGCGCAGAAGCTAGAAAACGAAACGATTGGCGGATTGGAGAAGATGAGGGAATCTTTTCTCTCTCTCCCCGCTTTTATAGAGCCTGTGCTAATAAGTGGGCTTGGGCCGACAAATTTAGTACTAGGCCACAAGACATGAGTTTCTAAATGACATGCTCTATTGAGCCGACCGCTGGCTGTGTTAAAATAACAGTGCAGATGCTATTTACAGAAACCGATTAAATAGTCAGATATGCTTTATGAAAGCCTAATTACTAGACACATGTGTTCAGATATCTGCATTATTTACCAAGTACTGAGGATACATCCTTATAAGGATTGACAGCTGGTCTCCATTAAAATTAGGGATGCAGGTATCTCTCAAGTACACCTGACCACATATTGGGTTAAAATCCACGAAGTGGTACTCGGCTTACATGCTTAGCCAACAATTGCCCTGAGCAAAAAATATTCTAGCTGACATGATGCTGAAGAGTCTAATCTCTATGTATTATACTACTCGGGAAAGGCTAAAAGGTTAAAGATCTTGTACTTTATGTTTAATTGTTTCACAATTAAGCACAAAGTTGGGGGCTACACCTAATAGGTGCGCCTGTTCAGCACACACTATTCATATTTTTTCCATGAAGCACTTCATAGCCTCATTGCCAGCTGACATGAAGCAGGACTCGGGAGAAGAAGCACTTGGACAAAGAGTACTCGGGAGCAATGCACTTGGGAATTCTTCACCATGGAGGATAAGCACTCGGCATCAGCTGTGACTCAACTATGAAGGTCTCACGGGCTGCTGTGGAGGCCATGGGCCCCGGGTACCTCATGAGAAGCATTTGGGCCACTTGGACAGAGGATGGGCCTAACCTCGTAATTAGGGATACAATAGGACTCTGCATGCATTACCTTGCACGATAAGGAAAGGATATAGTCCTAGTCGGGCACTTTGTATTCCTAGAAGAAAATCTCTTAGTCGGAGTTCGATTGGGATCCTACTTTGTAACCCTGTCCCCTGGTATATAAGGGGAGGCAGGGCGCCCCCTGAGGATAGAATTACCATATCAGAATCACCAAATCAGAGCGCATACAATCTCAAAGGCAATACCCCACAACTGGACGTAGGGTATTACCTCATCTCGAGGGCCAGAACCAGTATAAATTGTTTCGTGTTCCTTTGCAATCCATCAAGTTTAGGTCTCACGAGTAGCCCCATATTCTTATTGCCGATACAAAACATCGACAAGACCGAAGATGAGGAAAGAGCCCCCAAGCCCTACTGCAAGGGCAGGCCTCAGCCAAAGGTAACTTGCTATGTTGCTGTGAGTTTGATATCCATCTGTGATGAATGCCATGAAGGTTGTTCAGCTCTGCAGTATGTAATAGATAATATCCAAACATTTGTAGGACTATGAAGAATTTGATTCTGATTCCTAAGACCAATCAGCCGTGGGATCCAGGAAACGCCCAACTAGCCCTTCTGCCGCCCAATCCAGCCCCAAAAGGGCTGGGAAAAGACCAGCAACTTACCAGGGCAAAAAGAAGAATGTGCCAAGTAAGGCACCTAGAAGCTTGAGAATTAGGGACACCAGCAGCACCGCCCCCAGGCCTTCTAGCCCCCGGACAACACCGCCGAGTGCCACCACCCCCCAGTCAGCCGCGTCTGGCACAGCACCGACTGGGCCAAGCTCACCTCTACCGACCGTGGCACCGATAAGCCCAACAGTCGGCAGTTCCCCACCGCCGAGCAGGCTGTCTAGCCCCTCGCCGACCTCCTCCGCCCCCAGCGCAGCAGGGTGGAAATTTAAAACTTCTAAGAGGTATGAAAATCTTCAATCTTCAAAGAGACTTGAACATTCTTGCAATATCTTGAAGGTTGTATGTTTTCTAGTAGGAAGCCGAGTGACGCTGACCCCAAGGGGGCAGCGCCACCAACCTCCATGGCAAATCCTGCCCCAGCTGAGCTAGAAATAACCATGCCGTAGGCCGAGCAGGAGATCGCCCCAGCCCCTGAAGCTAAGGTAATCCCACCATTTGAGCCTCAAGTGCCAGCCAGCCAAGACGTCGCGATTGAAGCCCTAGTCCCTGAGCCCGTCCAGGAGGCCATGTCGCCAATTGAGCCAAGGCCTAGGACTCCATCACCTCCGCTGTCGTCTTCTTCTGATGAAGGCAATCTCCCCCGGCTCGAGGCTCCCCCTCCAGTCTTCCCCCGGACATTTTTACTAGGTTACTCTAGAGGGGGTAGCTGAAAGCTTCGAGCATGATGAGCAAGCGGCCAAGAGAGAAAGGGTGAACCTGATGTACGCTGCCATCGCTGTGACGAGGGGGATCTATGTACATGGTTACTCTTGCTGTGTCTGCTAATTGGTGATTCCTCAGGGTTTTGCATCCTTGTTGTTTGTTTTGCTTGACTTCAATACTTCTTGAGCAGAAGGTAGTCGATCGGTCAGAGAAGATGGGCAAGGTCCTGACCAAACTCACCCCTCAGCTTACTCAACTCCAACAGCTCTGAACTGCCAAGGAAAACTTGGAGAGATCCAGCAAGGAGAGGGAGGAGCAGCCGAGGTCGTTGGTTGACAAGCTCAGGGATGAAAACTGGGCCTAGGCGGAGACAATAAGAAGTAAGATTCCCTTTTGCCCGAGTGAACTTGAGTAAATCTTCTAGCATTATTGAGTCTTGAATGTCTTCTTGCTATAGTCCTCGAGTCAAATCTCAGTGCCCTGTCCCAAGAGATAGAGCTCTTGAAGAAAGAATTGAAAGAGCTCGAGAAGGCTAAGTCAAAAGTGGACGCCGACTATGCGAGTAAGTCACTCGTCCGACTGCATGCTTGACCCAGTCAGGCATCTTGGTTTGCTGATGTTCTTGTCTATGTGTAAACAACTTCCAAGGCCAACTCGCAGATCCAATTTGGCGCTTTTGCAGAGGAGATAAAGGTCATAAAGGAATCACGGTAGATCATTGTTGACTCCGCGAAGACCTTGCTTGACATCATATAACCGCACCTGGTTGGATCCAGCTCCAGTTCGATTGCTCAAGTAGTGGAACGCCTCGAGGAAGCTCCAAAAATCTTAAAGAAGTACTCGGATGAGCACGTCGCCGTCGGGATTGCCTAGGCCTTGGCTATGACCAAGTCTCTCTACCCCTGGGTAGATATTGAGGCTATTAGTGAAGGCTTTGCCGAAGGGACTACTTCGGAGCAGGGCTTGGAGCTGATCAACCAAGTTAGGGCAACTGCAGAAGCTATAGCCAAGGGCCTGTCGATGTAGACAAAAATATTTATGTAGTTGGTGTTCACCAAAAACAATATGTGAATATTGTAAATATTTTTGCTATTTGTCATTAAGTATTGCTGAGTACTTTCTGCTTCTGAGGCATCATTAGCTTTACCCGACTAGATAGTTTACACCGAGTGAATTGAGATTAACTTAATAAAAATTGTTGACCTCTCAGGATTATATTTCGGAAAATTTGATGTAGTTGTTGTAAAGCTTCATGACTCAGACAAAACAAGCTCAGACTTTATTAACAACAACAGGCATGTATTGACATGTAGCCACCGACTCACTACTCAGTTGGAACAAGCAACATAGTGAGTCAGAGTAACTAACATTATTTATATGTACAAAAGGAGTACAAAACTCAGGTATAGAAAGGACATAGTTGTTCTATGTTTCATGAGTTGTTGATTAGGATGTCGTCTTCTGTCATCAGTCGGTAGGCGCCTGGACGTGTCACCTTAGCGATAATGAACGGTCCCTCCCAAAAGGGTGACAATTTATGCCTATCTTTGGTGGTTTGAATTTTTCTCAAGACGAGATCTCCCACCAAAAAGGTGCGGCCATAAACATTCCAACTGTGATAAAGACGCAAGCCTTGAAGATACCTTGCTAACTGGATGGTTGCGATGTCCCTTGCTTACTCCAACTGATCTAGTTCGACCAGTCGGTCTTTAGTTGATTTTGCATCTGAGTGGGCCCGAACTCGTGGTGAGCCGAACTCCAACTCGGTTGGTAACACAGCCTCAGCACCATAGACTAGGAAGAAAGGGGATTGCCCTATTGCCCGACTAACCGTGGTTCTTAAAGACCAGAGAATAGATAGCAGCTCTTGCACCCACTGCCCTACATATGGTTGTAGTCGGCCGAACACCCTACTCTTGATACCTTATAAGACCATGCCATTGGCACACTCAACCTGCCCATTGCTTCGTGGGTGAACCATAGAAGCATAATAGATCTTGATACCGAAGTCATCACAGAAATCTGGAAAACACCGCTGGTAAACTGGGTGCCGTTGTCCGTTATAACGCAGTTGAGAACTCCAAATTGGTATATAATACTCATGATGAAGTCTTTTGCCCTTGCCGCTGTTATGGTAGCAACGGGTTTTGTCTTGATCCACTTTGTGAATTTATCCACTGCGACGAACAAGTGTGTGAACCCTCCTGGCACTTTTTTGAACGGCCCAACCATGTCAAGCCCCCAAATGCAAAGGGCCAAGAGATTGGAATTGTTTGTAGTTTTTAAGCTGGAAGATGTGTTTTCCGTGCAAAGAATTGGCATCCCTCGCATGTCCGAACTATGTCTTTAGCGTCTGTAACCGTAGTCGGCCAGAAGAAACCATGTCTGTAAGCCTTTCCAACTAACGTCTTTGATGCAGTGTGGTTGCCGCAGATGCCCGAGTGGATGGATTGCAGTATCTGCTTGCCCTCCTCAGGTGTGACGCAGTGTATGAGGACTCCTAATATGCTTCTTTGATAAAGGTCCTCACCGATTATGAGGAAACTTTTGCTTCGACGTTTGATCCGCTCGGCCTCATTGCGATCTTCTAGGAGCTTGTCTTCCAAGAGGAACCTGATGATTGGAGTCTACCAATCTTGAGAGATGATTAGTATTTCATTTGTTGCCAGGGTAGGTTCAGTCCCCGACTGCTCGCGTACTAGCTTTTTCTTAACTAACAGCTCCAATAGTTGCTTGACAAAGATTCCAGTCGGGACCACTTCTCATTTGGATCCCATGTTGGCTAACTCGTTTGCAACTTCATTATATTGGTGCAGTACATGTGTAATTTCCAGCCCGTCGAACTTGTTTTCCAGCTTTTGTACTTCTTGACAATATGCCACCATGTTGTTGTTTAGACACGTCCAGTCTTTCATGACCTGGTTGACCACGAGTTGAGAATCCCCGCGTACTACCAGTCGGCGGATGCTGAGTGATCTGGCGATGTGGAGCCCATGGATAAGTGCCTCATACTTGGTGACGTTGTGGGATGCTAGAAAGTGAATCTGAAAGACATATTTCAATTTTTCTCCGGTGGGTGACGTCAGTACGATGCTAGCCCCTGCTCCGCCAATCCGTAAAGAACCGTCAAAATACATCGTCCAGTATTCAAGCTTGTCCGTTGGTGTAGCCATCTGAACCTCTGTCCACTCGGCTATGAAATCGGCCAACGCTTGTGACTTGATTGTTGTCCAAGGTTGAAAGACGATGTCAAACGCCATCAGCTCGAGTGCCCATTTATCGATTCTGCCAGTGGCCTCGTGATTGTGCAGGACGTCCCATTACAATGTGACGATTGTGACTTGATGTGACTGGAAATAGTGCACCAACTTCTAGACAGTTATGAGTAAACCATAGAGCAGCTTCTGAACTTGGGGATATCTTATCTTGGAGTCGGCTAGGACTTCACTGATGAAGTAAACTGGCCTCTGTACTCATTGTATATGCCAAGGCTCTGCCCGCTCTATGACAAACACCGTGCTGACTACCTGGGTGGTTGCCACCAGATATAACATAAGTGGTTCCTAGGGCATAGGTGATGCCAATACCGGTGGTGACGTGAGAAACTTCTTGAAGTCTTTGAAGGCTTGTTGGGCTTCGGGTGTCCATTGAAAATTATCGGCTTTCTTCAGTAATTTGAAAAAGGGCATGCCCCGTTCACCGAGTCGTGAAACAAATTGGCTGAGTGCCGCCATGCAGCCGGTCAGCTTCTGTACGTCCTTCTGGCTAGTCGAGGGTGCCATGTTCAAGATAGCGTTGACTTTCTTTGGATTACCCTCGATGCCTTGATGTGATATGATGAAGCTGAGTAATTTTCCCGAAGGTACTCCGAAGACGCACTTTTCCGGGTTCAACTTCATCTTGAATCTCCAAAGGCTTTGGAAAGTGTCCTCCAAATCAACGATAAGGTCTTCCTTGACTTTGGTCTTGATTACCACGTTATTGACATACGCCTCCACATTGCGCCCGAGTTGAGTGTGAAGACACCGCTGGATAGCACGTTGATATGTTGCGCTAGCATTTTTCAACCCGAACGGCATAGTGACATAGCAGTATGTTCCAAATGGCGTGATGAAAGAAGTCTTTAGGTAGTCCTCCTCCATAGGCCCCGGGTACCTCATTACTAGTACATGGGCCACTCGGATAGAGGATGGGCCGGATCATGTAATTAGAGATAAGATAGCACCCGGCAGGCTATACCTTGGATAATAAGGAAACATAGTCTTAGTCGGATAGGATTCTATCTCTAAGAAGGAAATCCCTTGGTCGTATCTGACTGGGATCCTTATCATGTACCCCTGTCCCCTAGTATATAAAGGGAGGCAGGGCGCCCCTCAGGGCAAGGACAACAAGAGCAACCAGATCATTGATCTATAAACACCTTAGAGGAATAACACCTCAACTGGACGTAGGGTATTACCTTATCCTGAGGGCCTGAACCAGTATAATTCTCCTGTGTTCCTCTGCCATCCACCGAATTCACCCTCGCCGAGTAGCCCCGTAATTTTATTGCCGGTGCAAAGCATCGACAGTTGGCGCGCCAGGTAGGGGCCTCCGGCGAATTCCTCATCTGAAGATTCGATGGATTCAATCAACGGAGTCGACAGCAACAAGTTCTTCCCCGGAGATGCAATTACCTTCGGAAGCTTAGACTTCATCGCCGACCAATTCGGTAACCTCACCCTGGCTGAGGCAGATCCAATCTTGCCAGCCGGGGAACCAGCCGACGTTGCGCCAGTCGGCACACAGGACACCGCCGTCTCCTTCAATGACTTCCTGCGGCAGTCCTTCACATCGCCGAACATTGGGACAACCCTCTCCTTCGGCGTCCGGCTTGCGCTAGGCCTTGAGCCAGCCCGAGTTGGGCCGAGAAGGGGAGAGGTCGTCAATTTCCTGTACAATTCCGGCGACGTTGCGAGCCTTTCCCTCACGCAGCAGACCCGATCTCCAGCGATTCAGTTTGGACACGGCCAAGCGCCGTTTCAGATTGGATCTAGAGAGGTCGGAGTCGTTCTCACTCTGATAAACTATTCGGAGTCCGACACCAAGTCTGATAGCGGTTCGAGCACTAGCTCGGACTTTAAATCGGCAAGCTTCCCCCTCTCCCGCGAGATCTTCATGGCTTCGACACCACCTTCCGAGGGACGCCGACTACAAGAGGAGCGACAAGAGGAGGCGCGCCGATTACAACAAGAGGAGGCCAACCGTGAAGCCCGTAATAACGAGCTGCGCCAGGCAGGGCGAATCGCTCAGCAACAGATCCTCCAAACCAAGATTGGCGACCACAACGTCTTTGTTACACCACAACAGAACGTCGTGGCCGCAGCGACTCTGCTGGACACACTCCAGCTCGGGGACGATCACCAGGCCACCCCGACTATCGCCAAGATCAAGGCGATGATCACAGCTGCTGCCTGTCAGCAGCAACAGCAGTCGGGCGACACTGCTATACCGACCAACCGGTCGGGTTCTCCGGCGGCAGGCTCATCTACATCAGCACGACGCTGGGCGGCCGGCTCCAGTCGGCAATGCGAAGAGTCCCGACAAACAACGCTCGGCAATACCAATAATGACAACCGGTGGCGTCGCCAATACGATCGCCGACCCAATCAGGACCTCCGAGTTCGACTGCACCGGGACCTTCGCCACACCATAAATGCCTGACGCGAAGAACGCAAAGAAGATGAACGCCGCTGACTGGAAGACGAAAACGAGCGCTTCGGCATCCACCATGAGCGACTACATCGCCAAGATCGGAGTCGGAGCCCTCACGAAGATGAAGGCATCCCAGCTTTTACTCGGGAGCTACAGGACGTCTTGTGGCCGACTGGCTTTAAGCCCACCGGGATCGAAAAGTACAACGGCAAGACAAACCCAGAGTCCTGGCTAACCGTTTACACCCTGGCAGTCCGAGCTGCTGGGGGCGGCAGCAGAGTCATGGCTAACTACCTCCCAGTCGCGCTAGCTGACTCGGCGAGGACATGGCTGACAAGCCTCCCGAGGCGGTCGATCGGTTCCTGGGGACAACTCAGGGAGCGGTTCATCGCTAATTTCCAGGAGACCTACGATAGACCCGCTTCGGAGCATGATCTTTATCAATTGCACCAGAAGAAAAACGAGTCTTTGCGCGAATTCATCAAAAGGTTTTCCGAGAAGCGCAACCAAATCCCAACTGTCAAAGACGAAGCCGTCATCGCCGCCTTTCGCAAAGGGGTAAAAGACGCTCCGCTTATTGCAAAATTCACTCGGAAGCCACCATCCACAGTCCGGGCGCTCTTCGACATGGCCAATAAATACGCCGACTCGGCCGAAGTGGTCGCCGAGGCCCTCGACGAGAAGAAGGAGCCCCGACAGAAAGAACAGAAGGCGAAAGCCGACAACGAGCCATCTCAAAACAAGTCCGGCAGCCGTAAACGGAAGTCGGACAACGAGGTGGCCAACATGGAGCGCAGCCGGTCGCGGCCCCAGCGGAACAACGACTACCAGAAAGTCATGAGCGGGCCATGCCCCTTTCACCCCAAGGGAAAGCACGCGGCCAAAGACTGCTATATGCTCAAAAAGTTTGCCTCCAAGCAGACTTCATCGTCTGGCGCCGACAAGGACAAAGACAAGCCAGACTCAGGTCTGGCTGATGACTTCCAAGATCCTCAAGCCGAGCTCAACCATATCTTCGGGGGACCACTCGCATACGAGTCCAAGCGCAAACAGAAGCTTTCAGCGCGCGACATCAACACGGTCTCCACGACTGACACCCCCCAATACCTGCGCTGGTTAGAGATGGCCATCACCTTCAATCGCGCAGATCACCCAGATCGGGTTTCCCACCCGGGACGCTATCCACTCGTCCTGGACCCAGTCGTCAGAAACATCAGGCTAAAGAAAACGCTCATCGACGGAGGTAGCGCGCTCAATATCCTGTTCGCCAAGACTTTGGACGAGATGAAAATTCCTCGTTCAGAACTACGACCGAGCACCGCGCCCTTCCACGGGATAATTCCCGGCCTGTCATCAACTCCACTCGGGCAGATAACTTTGCCGGTAACCTTCGGCACACGGGACAATTTCCGCACAGAAACTGTCTGCTTCGAGGTCGCCGACTTCGAGACCGCGTACCACGCGATACTCGGACGACCGGCACTCACCAAATTTATGGCGATACCGCACTATACATACATGGTGCTGAAGATGCCTGGACCAGCAGGAGTCCTCTCCCTCCGCAGCGACGTCAAGCAAGCCTTCACCTGTGACAAGGAGAGCTGCGAATTGGCTCAATCACAAGAGGCGGCAGTCGGGCGCGACAACATTCGGCAAGCCGTCACAACAGAAGCCGAGCAAGATCAAGTTCCGGCTAAAAAAGCAGCGAAGTCGGGAATTTCAGCGGACTCTGACACGAAGAAGATCCCCCTAGACCCTTCTGACCCCTCCAAGACTGCTCTAGTCGGGACCGGACTTGACCCCAAATAGGAAGACGCGCTCGTCACCTTCCTCCAATCTAACAAGGATATCTTCGCGTGGAAACCGTCCGACATGCCGGGCGTACCAAGGGAGGTGATCGAGCACGCCCTAAACGTGAAGACAGACGCCAAGCCAGTCAAGCAACGGCTGCGGCGCTTCGCTCAAGACCGCAAAGATGCCATCCGGGAGGAAATTACCAAACTCCTCGCAGCCAGGTTCATCAAAGAGGTCTACCACCCGGACTGGTTGGCAAACCCAGTTCTGGTACGGAAGAAAAAGGGTAAATGGCGCATGTGCATTGACTAGACCGACCTCAACAAAGCATGCCCCAAGGACCCATTTGGTCTTCCTCGGATAGACCAGGTGGTTGACTCAACGGCATGGTGCGACCTACTCAGTTTTCTCGACTGCTACTCGGGATACCATCAAATCAGCCTGAGGGAAGAAGACAGCTTGAAGACATCTTTCATCACACCGTTCGGAGCGTATTGCTATATCACAATGCCGTTCGGTCTGAAGAACACGGGCGCAACCTATCAAAGGGCCATTCAGCGGTGTCTGCATACTCAGATCGGGCGCAACGTGGAAGCCTACGTCGACGACGTGGTGATCAAGACCAAGTCCAAAGAAGACCTCATCGCTGACCTGGAAGAAACCTTCCAAAACCTTCGAAGATTCAAGATGAAGTTGAGCCCGGAAAAATGCGCCTTCGGTGTGCCATCCGGAAAGCTACTCGGCTTCATCGTCTCGCATCGCGGCATCGAGGCCAACTCGGAGAAAGTCAACGCCATCAGGCACATGGCACCCCCGACTAACCTCAAAGACATCCAGAAGCTGACAGGCTGCATGGCGGCACTCAGCCGACTCATTTCCCGACTGGGCGAGCGGGCATGCCCTTCTTCAAGCTACTCAAAAAGACCGACAATTTCCAATGGACTCCGGAAGCCCAGCGAGCCTTCGAAGACTTCAAACAATTCCTCACATCACCCCCGGTGTTGGCGTCACCTCTACCCCAGGAACCGCTAATGCTATATCTGGCGGCAACAACACAGGTAGTCAGCACGGTGATGGTGGTTGAGCGATCCGAACAGGGCCATATTCAAAAAATACAACGGCCAGTCTATTTCATCAGCGAGGTCCTTGCCGACTCCAAAACGAGATATCCGCAGATCCAGAAGCTGTTATATGGCCTACTTATCACAGTCCGGAAGCTGGTGCATTATTTTCAAGCACACCAAGTCACGGTGGTCACAGCGTTTCCACTCGGGGATGTCCTTCATAATCGCGAGGCCACTGGCCGAATCGCTAAATGGGCACTCGAGTTGATGGCGTTCGACATCACCTTCCAGCCACGGACAGTAATCAAGTCTCAAGCTCTAGCCGACTTCGTGGCCGAATGGACAGAAGTCCAACAGCCTACACCAACAGCAAAGCTAGAGTACTGGACAATGTACTTCGACGGTTCTCTACGGATCGACGGCGCCGGGGCCGGAGTCATATTGACGTCCCCCACTGGCGAAAAACTGAAGTACGTCCTGCAAATCCACTTCCCGGCTTCCCAGAACGTCGCCGAGTACGAGGCACTCGTTCACGGGCTCCGCATCGCTATATCACTCGGCATACGTCGACTGGTTGTGCGCGGAAATTCTCAACTCGTGGTAAACCAAGTCATGAAAGACTGGACCTGACTCGACGACACCATGGCGGCATACTGTCAAGAGGTCCGCAAGCTGGAAAACAAGTTTGACGGGCTGGAAATCACACATGTCCTGCGCCAATACAACGACGCAGCAGACGAACTGGCAAACATGGGATCCAAACGAGAAGCAGTTCCAGCTGGAATCTTTGTCGAGCAACTCATGAAGCCATCAGTCAAGAAGAAACCGGCACCAGATCAGTCGGAAGGCGAGCCTACCCCGACCACAGATGAGGTGCTGCACATATGTCAAGACTGGAGGACTCCTGTTGTTAAATTTCTCACGGACGACGAACTCCCAGAAGATCACAGTCAAGCCGAGCAGATAAAGCGTTGAAGCAAAAGCTTCCTACTAGTCGGAGAAGACCTGTACCGAAGAAGTGCATCCGGTGTCCTCATGCGCTGCGTCACCACCGAGGAAGGCAAGCAGATTCTGCATTCAATTCACTCGGGCATATGTGGCAACCACGCCGCATCCAGGACGTTAGTCGGAAAGGCTTACCGGCAGGAATTTTTCTGGCCCACAGCAGTAACAGACGCCAAAGACATCATTCGCAAGTGTGAGGGTTGCCAGTTCTACGCAAGACAAACAAACCTTCTAGCCCAGGAACTCCAAACTATTCCCATCTCCTGGCCATTTGCAGTATGGGGGCTCAACATGGTCGGGCCTTTCAAGAAAGCGCCAGGAGGATTCACACATTTATTCATCGCAGTGGATAAGTTCACCAAGTGGATTGAGGCTAAGCCCGTTGCAACAATTACAGTGGCACGAGCAAAGGACTTCATCATGAGTATACTATACCGGTTCGGAGTCCCTAACTGCATCATCATCGACAACGGTACTCAGTTCGCGGCGGGCCTATTCCAAGACTTCTGCGACAATTTCGGCATCAAGATCTGCTATGCATCTGTGGCACACCCGCGGAGCAACGGGCAGGTCGAGCGAGCCAACGGTATGGTCTTACAAGGCATCAAGGCCAGAATATTCGACCGACTACAACCATATGCGGGCCGATGGGTACAAGAACTCCCATCTGTTCTTTGGTATCTCAGAACCACGGTTAGTCGGGCAACAGGGCAATCCCCTTTCTTTCTAGTCTACGGTGCCAAGGCTATGCTACCTACCGAGTTACAGTTCGGCTCTCCACGAGTCCGGGCCTACTCAGAAGACGACTCCAATAATATCCGACTGGTCGAACTAGATCAGCTGGAAGAAGCAAGAGACACCGCAACTATCCAGTCGGCAAGGTATCTTCAAGGCCTACGCCGCTACCACAATCGCAATGTCCGTGGCCGCGCCTTTTTGGTCGGGGATCTCGTTCTGAGGAAAATACAAACCACCAAAGACAGGCATAAATTATCGTCAATCTGGGAAGGGCCGTTCATTATAGCCGAGGTCACGCGGCCAGGCGCCTACCGACTGAAGACCAAAGACGGCGGTCTCATCAGCAACTCATGGAACATAGAACAGCTACGTCCTTTCTATACCTGAGTTCTATAATTTTCATGTGTACAGTTCCTCTGACTCACTACGCCGCTTGTATCAACCGAGTAGTGAGTCAGGGGCTGCATGTATATATGTGCGTTGTCAATAACATACGAGCTTATCTCACTTCGGTTATGAAGCCTTACTATGGCTGTCACGTTGCCCGAGTACAGCTCCTTACTCCGAACGGTTTTACTAAGTTCTGACAGACTAACTCGGTGCACACTACACGGTCAAGTAAAGCTAATGACAACTGAATAATAAGCTTGGCGGCATTGCACACATATTTACACATGCTTGTTTACACAAGTTTATTCCGACCACATAACTTTCTGCCCTTACAGACCCAGGTCTCGGGTAATTATTTCTGCAGTCGGCTTTGCCCGGGCGATTAGCTCCAGCGCCTCCTCTGGCGTCGTCTCTTCGGCAAACCCCTCCCCGATGGCCTCAATATCCGCCCTAGGGTATATGGATTCGGTCATCGCCAGGGTCTGGGCCACGCCAGCGATAACATGCTCATCCGAGTACCTTTTCAAGGCACTCGGTGCATCCTCGAGACGCCCCACTATCTGAGGGATTCTGCTGCAGCTGGTTCCCACTGGGCGGGGATCTATAAGGTCAAGGAGCCCTTTCACGGACCCGACAAGGGCCTCCCATGACTCCCTGATCTACCTTATCTCCTCCATGTAGAACTGATACTAGGCCCGGACATTGGTTCTCATGTCTGCCCAGATCAGCCGACAAGTAAGCTTGTCAAAATCGGCTACACACAGGATAACTAATGGATTGGCCAAGATCACAGTCAAGTTGAGGACTTACTTTCGTAGTCGGCCTCCCACCCAGCCACGGTCTTCTCCAGTTCAGCCCTCTCCTTACCGAGCTTGACAACGGCTTCCTCCAACTCGGACTTCTCCCGGTCAATCTCGGTGTTGGCCTTTGTCAGGTCGGCCTTGACCTTCTCAAGCTCGGCCTTGGCTTCTTCGGCCTCCTTCAGTTGCGATTCCCTCTCCGTTCGGGTCTTTAACTCCGCTTCGAGGTCTGCACCACAGATTAGCCAAGAGCTCAACTGTGCAGTCATGACACAACTGGGAAGTCGGGAACAACGCAGTTGGATCAAGATACCAACGGCTCAGTCGGGAAGATATACTCGAGGATTTTACCTCTGACCTTCCCGGCTAGGGCCCATGTCTCCGCCCTGAGCTGATCGATGCCACTCTTCAGCCAGGCCTCCCTCCCCGCATGACGCTCCTCCATCTCGGCCTTTAAGGCCCGGAGCTGTTCCAACTCTGCGAGGTGGGGAGCTACCTCGACCAAGATCTCTGTCATCGCCTCATTGCGGTCGACAAGTTTCTGCTCAGGATAAGAGACGAATCAAGGACGGAGTTAGACATCGGAACACGAAGATTACTAGAGCTTTACTACAAGACTCATACCGCGACCCCCTGCGACCCGCTGATGGCGGCGCGAAGCAGGCTCTCGCGCTCTCTCCTTGCAGCGACTTCATCGAGCCTGAAGCTTTTTACAGTACCATCGCGTGTTGTCCATGTGAAGGTCCGGGGCATCACACGTGGAGGAGCTTCGATCCGAGGCAGGCGTGGGATCTCTGGCGGCGGCCACAACTGCGATGGGGTCCTAGCCTCAGCGCCATCATCCCCCGCGACCTCCGGGACAGGCTCAGGGGCTTCGCCCGCGGCTTCCGTGACGAGCGGCACCTCGGGAGCTGGGGCCTCAGTCTCAGCAGCCACCTCTCGGTCGGGCGGCGGCAGCGGCCCTGTAGTCGGGGCCGCCTCAGTCTCAGCGACCGGGTTGGCCGCCGGCTCAACAGGCGTGTTCGCGGCTGCTGGCTCGGCTGGGGCAGGCTCATCAAGTGGAGTGGTCGGATCGATTTCCTTGAGATCAATATCGGCCCGCCTCCTGCACGATGAAACAAGACATCAAGACATTAATTCAAACGCGCAAAGACTCCAGAAGACCCGGAGCAGCATACCTCTTGGAGAACGTCAGCTTCTTGCCGGGCGACCTACTCCCCGGCGGAGCGCTGGCTCCGGCAGTCGGCCCGGTCGAAGTCACAGTCGGCGGTGGCGCGGCAACCTGAGTCGGCCCTGACTCCGGTACGGTCGGCTCGGGTGCCTCCGCCCCCGTCGGCGTTTGCTCCTGCCGGCCCCTCGCCGGCGCTATGACCGGACTCGACAGCATCGGGCCCCAGTTCACAGGTCTCAACCTGGGGCTCGATCGAATGGGTGTCGCGGCAGCGGCGTCCTTTATTTTCAAGCTTCCGCTCATGGCGCGCGCCGTCATGGCCCCCTCGCCCCGATATAAAATCGGTGTCTTTCCCGCTCTCTTGGAGTCGGGCTGGGCGGCGGAGGGACTTCTCGGCCTCTTCTTCGACGCGACGGCCGACAATGGACGGGAGTCCTCATCAAACTCCACGCACCACTACAAGAAGATCCACAAGATACATCATATGCTGCCGGAAACTCAGATATTTGAGCCCGCGGGCATACGATACGAAGGGAAGACGGATGTTACCTCGGTCCGGGGCCGGTTGTGCCTAAAAGATGCAATGCGTCTCTTCTTGTCCTCGGTCTCAATTACCCCGCTGGAGAAGTATCCGAACAACGTCTCCGTCACCTTCCGCTCGTCGGCCGACTCCCGACTAACTCGGTCAGGGTCATTTTTTCCCTGGTAGTCCTAGCCGAACGCGCTCCTCAGCTTCAGGGGCTGGAAGCGCCGGGTCAGGAACCGCCTGGCTACCCAGGGACCAGTCAAGCCGGCCTTCTTGAAGTTATCCAGCTTCGCCAACAGCAGGTGCACTTGACCCATCTCCTCATAGGTCGGGTCCGCCGACCAATTCGGCGAAAACACCGGCGGCAAGCCGGTAAATGGCCGCAAGGAGGGTGCCAGATTTGTGCAATAGAACCACTCCTTGTGCCAGCCTTTCAAGGAGGATTTCAAGGGAAGATCGAGATACGACTTCTTCCTATCACCCCTCAATTGAAGACCAGCCCCCCCGATTACACTGATGCCTGAAGAAGAAGAAATGGGGTTCCACACCCAAATAGCACTCACACAGAGTGACAAAAATAGAGATCTGAAGAATGGAGTTCGGGTTCAGATGTACCAACTCTAGCTCGTAAAAGTCGAGGATACGGCGGAAGAAATCAGAAGATGGAAGGCACAAGCCTCGATCGAAAAAGGAGGCGAAAGCTACCGTTTCTCCGGGTCGGGGATTTGGGCTCGGCTCATCCCTGGCCGGTCGCCAATGAATCACTTCTTGGCTGGGCAACTTCAGTTCACTCTCCAGCCGCTTCAACTTCACCGAGCCACAATCCGACACCGGCCAAGAACTTCCCGGCGCCACCGGCCAAGATCCGAAGCCTTCGGCATGACTGGAGGCGATGAGATTTGGGGAAAAGCAAATCAGGGGCTTGGAGCGAACGGGGAGGATCGAAATTGCTCGAGTTCGGGTGGGGAATAGCAGCAGCTAACCCTAGCTGGGCAGGAGGCGAAAAGTTGGGCGCGAAGGTGGAAGATGAAGAGATTGGCTGATTTAGGGAAGACGACGGAATCTTTTCTCTCTCTCCCCGTCTTTTTATAACCGATGCCGACTAAATGGGCTTGGGCCTACACAGTCCGCACTGGGGCACCAAGATATGAGTTCCTACAGTAGCATGCTCCATGTGGGCCGCCTGCAGGCTGAGTTGAAATTATAGCGCTGGTGCTACCAACAGGAGCCGATGAGGTAAACAGATATGCTTCATGAGAGCCTTATTGCTAAACATATATGTTTGGGTATCTGTTTTTTCCACCAGGTCTCGAGGATATATCCTTATAAGGATCACAAGCTGGTCTTCATTAAAATTGGAGATGCAGGTATCTTTCTCGAGAACACCTAACCACACCATGGATTTATTTCCATTGAGTGGAACTCGGCCTACATGCGTGGCCACCAGTTGTCATGAGCAACATTATTCCAGCCGACATGACGCTGAAGAGTCTAACTTTCGAGTAGTGCACTACTCGGGAGAGACTATAAATATCTTTTCCCGCTGACATGATGCGGAGGAGTCTAACTTTTGAGTGGGACGCCACTCGGAAAAGACTATAAACCCCTTTTTCCAGCTAACATGACGCTGAAGAGTCCCATATACGAGTAGCATCCTACTCGGCAAGACTATAAACATATATTCCGACTGACATGAAGTCGAAGAGTCCTATGTACGAGTAGTTTCCTACTCGGCAAGACTATAAAATTTATTCCGGTTGACATGATACCAAAGAGTCTCATATACCAGTAGTAATCTACTCGGGAAAGACTTCCAGGTTAAAGATCTTTGACTTTATGTTTAATTGTCTTCACAATTAAGCACAAAGTCGGGGGCTACACCTAATAGGTGCGCCTATTCGGCGCACACTATTCATATATCTACATGAAGCCCTTCATAGCCTCGCTGCCAGCTGACATGAAGCAGGACTCGGGAGAAGACTTACTCGAACAAAGAGTACTCGGGCGCACCGCACTCGGGCCACATTCACTGAGGAGGATGAGCACTCGGCATTAGCTGTGACTCAGCTATGAAGGTCTCAGGGGCTACTGTGGAGGCCATAGGCCCCGGGTACCTCATTACCAATACATGGGCCACTCGGATAGAGGATGGGCCGGATCATGTAATTAGAGATAAGATAGCACCCGGCAGGCTATACCTTGGATAATAAGGAAATATAGTCTTAGTCGGATAGGATTCTATCTCTAAGAAGGAAATCCCTTGGTCGTATCCGACTGGGATCCTTATCATGTACCCCTGTCCCCTAGTATATAAAGGGAGGCAGGGCGCCCCTCAGGGCAAGGACAACAAGAGCAACCAGATCATTGATCTATAAACACCTCAGAGGAATAACACCTCAACTGGACGTAGGGTATTACCTCATCCTGAGGGCCTGAACCAGTATAATTCTCCTGTGTTCCTCTGCCATCCACCGAATTCACCCTCGCCGAGTAGCCCCGTAATTTTATTGCCGGTGCAAAGCATCGACAGATAGCATGTTGATACGTTGCGCTAGCATTTTTCAACCCGAACGGCATAGTGACATAGCAGTATGCTCCAAATGGCGTGATGAAAGAAGTCTTTAGGTAGTCCTCCTCCTTCAGACTGATTTGATGATATCCCGAGTAACAGTCGAGAAAAATGAGTAACTCACACCCCGCGGTTGAATCAACCACCTGATCTATACTCGGTAGACCAAATGAATCCTTGGGGCATGCTTTGTTCAAGTCGGTGTAGTCAACGCACATGCGCCATTTACCATTCTTCTTCCGGACCAGAACTAGGTTTGCTAGCCAATCCAGGTGGTAGACCTCTTTGATGAACCTAGCTGCAAGGAGTTTGGTAATCTCCTCCCGAATAGCATCTTTGCGGTCTTGTGTGAAGCGCCGCAACCGTTGTTTGACTGGTTTGGCGTCCAGCTTGACATTGAGGGAATGCTCGATCACCTCCCTTGGTACCCCAGGCATGTTGGAAGGTTTCCAAGAAAAAATATCCATGTTCACCTAGAGGAAGGTGATGAGCGCGTCTTCCTATTTTGGGTCGAGTCCAGTCCCGATAAGCGCAGTCTTGGAGGGGTCAGAAGGGTCCAGGGGGATCTTCTTTGTTTCCAAATCCACTGAAATTCCTGACTTGGCTGCTTTTTTCGCCAGAACTTGGTCGTCCTCATTTGCAGTTGTCACGGCTAGTCAGATGTTGTTCCGCCCGACTGCCGCTTCTTGAGATTGGGCCAGCTCATAGCTCTCCTTGTCCTAGGTGAAGGCTTTCTTGACATCGCTATGCAGCAAAAGTACTCCTGCTGGTCCTGGCATCTTGAGCACCATGTATGTGTAATGAGGCACTGCCATAAACTTGGCTAGTGCTGGCCATCCGAGTACGGCGTGATACATGGTCTTGAAGTCGGCAACCTCGAAGTAGATATTCTCGGTGCGGAAATTCTCCCGTGTGCCAAAGGTGACTGGCAGAGTGATCAGTCTGAGTGGAGTGGAAGAGAGGCCAGGGATTACCCCATGGAATGGCGCTGTACTCAGCCACAGCTCGGATCGAGGACTTTTCATCTCATCGAGCGTCTTGGCGAACAATATGTTGAGAGTGTTTCCTCCATCGATGAGAACCTTCTTTAGCTTGATACTTCTGATGACCGGATCCAGGACAAGTGGATAACGCCCTAGATGCGTGACTCGGTCAGGGTGATCTGCACGGTCAAATGTGATTGCCGTCTCTGACCAGCGCAGATATTGGGGGTGTCTGTTGAGACCGAGTTGATTTCTCGAGTTGTTAGCTTCTGTTTTCTCTTGGACTCATATGCAGACGGCCCTAAGAAGATGTGGTTGAGCTCAGCCTGGAGGTCTTGGTAATTGTCAGCTATGCCCAAATCCGGCTTGTCCTTATCTTTGGCGTCGCCAGATACTGATGTTTGCTCCAAAGCGAATTTCTTGAGCATGAAGCAGTTCTTAGCCACGTGCTTCCCCTTTGGGTAGAAAGGGCATGACCCGTTCATGATTTTCTAGTAGTCATCCGTCCTTGAGGGTCACGGCTGACTGCATTCCACGGCTGCCACGACATTGTCCGACTTGCGCTTACGGTTGCTGTACTTAGTCGGGGATGTATTGTCTGTGTCTTTCTTGTCCTTCTGTCGGGGCTCCTTCTTGTCGTCTAGGGCCTCGGCAACCGCATCGGCTGAATCGGTGTATTTGTGGGCCATATCACATAGAGCTTTTGTGGAGGCCATGGGCCCTGGGTACCACATGGAAGGCAATTACAGCCACTCGGACAGAGGATGGGCTGGTCCCTACAATTAGAGATACTGTAGGACTCGGCTTCATATTACCTTGCATGACAAGGAAGAGGATATAGTCCTAGCCGGATACTCTATGTACTGATAAGGAAAGCCCTTGGTCGTATCTGACTGGGTTTTCTACCCTGTAACCTTCATCCCTCCAGTATATAAGGAGGGGTAGGGGGCCCCCTAGGGCATATGTGTGGAGGCCATGGGCCCCGGGTACCTCAAGGAAGGCAATTACGGCCACTCGGACAGAGGGTGGACCAATCCCTACAATTGGAGATAGAGTAGGACTTGGCTTCATATTACCTTGCATGACAAGGAAAGGGATATAGTCCTAGCTGGATACTCTATGTACTGATAAAGAAAGCCCTTGGTCGTATCCAACTGGGTTTCCTACCTTGTAACCCTCATCCCTCCAATATATAAGGAGGGGTAGGGAGCCCCCGGGGCAGAAGACAATCTCACCAGAGAAACCTCAAAGGCAATACACAATAGCTGGAAGTAGGGTATTACCTCACCTTGAGGGCCTGAACCAGGATAAAATTGTTTCGTGTTCCATCGAGTTTAGGTTCGATGAATAGCCCCATATAATTATTGCTGATACAAAACATCGATAGTTGGCAAGCCAGGTAGGGGCTTTGTCGAGATCATCTTCATCAAGCCTGATGGATCCAATGACCGGAATCAACGGCGTCAAGTTCTTCCTTGGGCAAACAATCAGCTTTGGGAGCCTCGACTTCATTGCCGACAAACTTGGCAACCTCACCTTGTGCGATTCGGTTTCAACATGATCTACCAGGGACCAAGCCAACTCAGCGCCGGTTGGTCTACTCAACTCCGCAGCAGTTTTTAACATCCTGCTTCAGCAACACACAAGATCTATGAGTTCTGAAACAACTCTCTTTCCTGATATTCGACTCGGATTCGGCTCTGAGCTGATTGACATCGGGTCCAGGAGAGACGAGATCATCAATTTCCTACTCGGACTCAACAACGCCATAGCAATCTTCAATTCCAATTTGATGCGGCAGACTCAATCCATAGGAACTCGACCCGGATATGGCCCAGAGCCGCTCGAGATCGGGTCTAGGGAGGTTGGAGTCATCATCACACCACTAAACTACTCCGAATCCGACTCCTGGTCGGACAGCAGCTCAGCAAGCTTTTTTCCACCACACGAGGTCTTCATGGCGTCAAAGGGATCAACTCCAACACAAGATGCACGCCGACTACGCGATCAACAGGAGGAGGAGGCTCTCCGACTGCGTGAGCAATAGGAGGAGGACGCACGACACCTGCAAGCTGAGTGCGACGCTCGCAATGACAACTTGCGCATGGCTAGGCGGACTACTCAACAAGAGATCCTCCAAACCCGAGTAGGTGACCATGACGTCTTTGTGACTCCACAACAGAACATCGTGGCCGTTGCCATATTACTTGACACCTTGCAGTTCGGGCCTGACCACCAGTCCACCCCGACGATTGCAAGGATCAAGGCTATGATCACCACTGCGGCATGTCAGCAACGACAACAGTCTAGAGACACACTCATACCATCAAACAAGACGGCTTCAGACACGGTGGTTTCAACTGCTTCAGCATGGCACCGAGCAGCTAGCTCTGGTTAGCATCACTCGGAGTCACGACATACGACACTCGGCAGTCTGAGTAACGATCAATGGCGGCATCATCATGACGACCGCCGTGATAACCAGGACGCCCGAGGACGACTACGGCGGGATCTCCGCCACTATATTAACGCTCGATGCTGAGAACACGAGGAGGATGAGCGCCGCTGACTAGAAGATGAGAGTGAACGCTTTGGCCTCCACCACGAGCAATTTCATTTCCATAGTCGGAGTCAGAGCCCTCATCCAGATGAAGGAATACTGGCGTTCACCCATGAACTACAACAAGTCAACTGGCAATCTAGCTTCAAGCCAGCTAGAATAGAGAAGTATGATGGGAAGACCAACCCGGAGTCCTGGCTCACAGTTTACACCTTGGCGATCCGTGCGGCTGGAGGCGATCACAAAGCCATGGCTAACTACCTCCCAGTCGCTTTAGCTAACTCGACGAGGACATGGCTGACAGGGCTTCCCAGGCGGTCAATCGGCTACTAGGGAGAACTCCGCGAACTTTTCGTAGAAAATTTCCAAGGAACCTACGAGAGGCCATCATCTGAGTACGATCTTGTACAGAAAGGAATATATAGTCTTAGCCAGGTAAGATGTATCTCTAAGAAGGAAATCCCTTGGCCTTATCCGGCTGGGATGCCTATCTTGTACCCTTGTCCCCCAATATATAAGGGGAGGCAGGGCGCTCCATGAGGGTAGAAGATCATTGATCGACACATATCCTCAAAGGAATACCACCACAACTGGACGTAGGGTATTACCTCACATCGAGGGCCTAAACCAGTATAAAATCTCCTTGTGTTCCTTTGCAGTCCACCAAGATTCCCCTTGCCGAGTAGCCCTATAGTTATATTGCCAGTGTAAAACATCGACAGTTGGCGCGCCAGGTAGAGGCTTCGGCGAGATCTACACCAGCAATCTCGATGGATTCCACTTCTGGAGTCGATGGTGGCAAATTCTTCCCTGGAGACACAACATCCTTCAGAAGCCTCGACTTCATTGCCGACCAGATCGGCAATCTCACCTTGGCTGAAGTAGATCCAATCCAACCGGCCGAGAGACCAGCCGACTCCGTGCCAGTTAGCCCACAAGACGCTGCACTAATTATCATCAATCCGGTGCAGCAATCTTCACCTTCGCCGAGCCTTGGGACAACTCTCTCCTTGGCGTCCGACTCGCGCTAGGCCTTGAGCCAGCCCGGATTGGGCTAAGGGGGGAGAGATCATCAATCTCCCGCGCAGATTCAGTGGCGCCGCAGATTTACATCTTGCGCGGCAGACCCGATCTCCTGATTCAGTTTGGACACGGCCAAGTGCCATTTCAGATTCGATCTAGGGAGGTCGGAGTCGTTCTTACTCCGATGAATTACTCGGATTCCGACTCCAAGTCGGATAACGGTTCGAACACTAGTTCCAACTCCAATCTGGCAAATCTCCTTCTGCCCCGTGAGATCTTCATGGCTTCAACACCACCACCGGAGGTTCACCGACTACAAGAGGAGCAGCAGGAGAAGGCACGCCGACTACGACAACAAGAGGAAGCCGATCGCGAAGCTCGCAATGCTGAGTTATGCAAGGCTAGGCGAACCGCTCAACAACAGATCCTCTAGACAAAAGTCGGCGACCACGACGTCTTCATCACACCATAACAGAACGTTGTGGCCACCGCCACTCTGTTGGACACACTCCAACTCGGGCCTGATCACTAGGCCATCCCGACTATCGCCAAAATTAAGGTGATGATCACAGCTGCCGCCCGTCAGCAGCAACAATAGTCGGGTGACAAAATTATACCGACCAACAAGTCGGGTTCTCCGGCAGCCGGCTCATCTACATCAGCACGGCGTCGGGCGGCTGGCTCAAGTCGGCCACACAAGGAATCGCGCCAAACGACACTCGGCGACACCAACAACGATAATCGACGACATCACCAGTATGATCGCCGGCCCAACCAAGATCTCCGAGTCCGCCTACAACGCGACCTCCGATACGACATCAACACCCGGCGCCGCGAATGTGAAGAGGAAGAGCGCCGCCGACTGGAGGACGAAAACGAGCGTTTCGGCCTTCACCACGAGCGATTTAACCGCCGTGATCAGAGCCGAAGCCCTCACGAAGATGAAGGCGTTCCAGCTTTCACCCACGATCTCCAGGACGTCGACTGGCCGTCGGGCTTCAAGCCTACGGGGATAGAGAAATACGACGGCAAAACCAACCCCAAGTCCTGGCTCACTGTATACACCCTGGCAATACGAGTTGCCTGGGGTGACCACAAAGCCATGGCTAACTACCTCCCAGTCACATTGGCCGACTCGGTGAGGACATGGCTGATAGGGCTCCCGAGGCGGTCGATCGGTTCTTGGGGAGAACTGAGGGAGCGGTTCATTGCCAACTTTCAGGGAACCTACGAGAGGCCGTCTTCTGAGCATGATTTATATCAACTAGACCAGAAGAAGAACGAGTCTCTACGTGATTTTATCAAGAGATTCTCCGAGAAGCGCAACAAGATCCCAATGATCAGAGACGAGGCCGTCATTGCCGCCTTCCGCAAGGGAGTAAAGGACGCCCCGTTCATCGCGAAGTTCACTCGGAAACCACCATCCTCTGTCCAAGCTCTCTTCGACATGGCGAACAAATACGCCGACTTGGCTGAAGCGGTTGCAGAGGCCCTCGACGAGAAGAAGGAGTCCCGACAGAAAGAACAAAAGGCAAAAGTTGATGAGCCATCTCAAAACAATACCGGCGGCCGCAAGTGTCGATGCTCTACACCGGCAATAAAACTATAGAGCTACTCGGCCAAGGTGAATTTGGTGGATTGCAGAGGAACACAAAGAAGATTTATACTGGTTCAAGCCCTCAATGTGAGGTAATACCCTACGTCCAGTTGAGGTGTTATTCCTCTGAGGTGTTGGATGATCGATGATCTTGTCCCTTGCCCTGAGGGGCGCCCTGCCTCCCTTTATATACTAGGGGACAGGGGTACATGATAAGGATCCCAGTCGGATACGGCCAAGGGATATCCTTCTTAGAGATAGAGACCTATCCGACTAAGACTATGTTTCCTCATTATACAAGGGAAAGCCTGCCGGGTGCTATCTTATCTCTAATTACATGGTTCAGCCCATCCTCTATCCGAGTGGCCCATATACTAGTAACGAGGTACTCGGGGCCCATGGCCTCCACAGTAGCCCCTGAGACCTTCATAGTTGAGTCACAGCTGATGCCGAGTGCTCATCCTCCACGGTGAAGAGTGCCCAAGTGCAATGCTCCCGAGTACTCTTTGTCCGAGTAAGTCTTCTTTCCGAGTCCTGCTTCATGTCAGCTGGCAGCGAGGCTATGAAGGGCTTCGTAGAGATATATGAATAGTGTGCACCGAATAGGCGCACCTATTAGTTGTAGCCCCAACTTTGTGCTTAATTGTGAAGACAATTAAACATAAAGTCAAAGATCTTTAACTGGAAGTCTTTCCCGAGTAGATTAATACTGGTATATGACACTCTTCGGTATCATGTCAACCGGAATAAACTTTATAGTCCTGCCGAGTAGGGAACTACTCGTATATAGGACTCTTCGACTTCATGTCAGTCGGAATATGTGTTTATAGTCTTGCCGAGTAGGATGCTACTCGTATATGGGACTCTTCAGCGTCATGTCAGCTGGAAAAAGGGGGTTTATAGTCTTTTCCGAGTGGCGTCCCACTCAAAAGTTAGACTCCTCCGCATCATGTCAGCGAGAAAAGATATTTATAGTCTCTCCCGAGTAGTGCACTACTCGAAAGTTAGACTCTTCCGCATCATGTCAGCAGGTAAAATGTCGCTCATGGCAACTGATGGCCACGCATGTAGGCCGAGTACCACTTTATGAAAATAAATCCACGGCGTGGTCAGGTGTACCCGAGAAAGATACCTGCATCCCCAATTTTAAAGAAGACCAGCTTGTGATCCTTGTAAGGATATATCCTCGAGACCTGGTGGATAAAACAGATACCCAAACATACATGTTTAGCAATAAGGCTCTCATGAAGCATATCTGTTTACCTCATCGGCTCTTGTTGGTAGCACCAGCGCTATAATTTCAACTCAGCCTGCGGGCGGCCCACATGGAGCATGCTACTGTAGGAACTCATATCTTGATGGCCCAGCACTGACTGTGTAGGCCCAAGCCCATCTAGTCGGCATCGGCTCTATAAAAGCAGGGAGAGAGAAAAAGATTCCTTCATCTTCCCCAAATCAGCCAATCGCTTCGTCTTCCACCTTCGCGCCCAACTTTTCGCTCCCCACCTGGCTAGGGTTAGCTGCTGCTATTCCCCACCTGAACTTGGGCGATTCCAATCCTCTTCATTTGTTCCAAGCCCCCGATTTGCTTTTCCCCAAATCTCACCGCCTCCAGTCATGTCGAAAGCTTCGGATCTTGCGGGTGCGCCGGGAAGTTCTTGGCCGATTTTAGATTGCGGCTCGGTGAAGCTGAAGCGGCTGGAGAGCGAACTAAAGTTGCCCAACCAAGAGGTGATTCGCTGGCGATCGGCTAAGGGTGAGTCGGTCCCAAATCCCCAACCTGGTGAAATGGTAGTTTTCGCCTCTTTTTTCGATCGGGGCTTGTGCCTTCCATCTTCTGATTTCTTCCGCCGCGTCCTTGACTTCTACGGGCTGGAGTTGGTGCATTTGAACCCCAACTCGATTCTTCAGATCTCCATATTTGTTACTCTTTGTGAGTGCTTCTTGGGTGTTGAACCCCATTTTATCCTCTTCCAACATCTGTTCCACATCAAACCCCAACCCTCCAAGAATAACATCAATGTGATTGGGGGGGCTAGTCTCCAGCTGAGGAGCGATGGGAAGAAGACGTATCTTGATCTCCCCTTGAAGTCTTCTCTGAAAGACTGGCACAAGGAATGGTTCTATTGCGCAGATCTAGCTCCCCCCTTGCGCCCATTTACCGGCTTGCCGCCCGTGGTTTCACCAAACTGGTCAGCAGAGCTGTCCTTTGAAGAGATGGGCCAGGCACATCAACTGTTGGTGAAGATAGATGACCTCAAGAAGGCTGGCCTGACAGGACCTTGGGTGGCTCGTCGCTTCCTGACCCGCAGCATCCAGCCGCTGAAGCTGAGGAGTGCATTCGGCTGGGCCTTTAAAGGCAAAAACGATCCTAACCGAGTAAGCAACGAGTCGGCAAACAAGGGGGAAGTAACTGAGACCCTGTTCGGCTATTTCTCCGAAGGGGTGGTCGTGACCGAGGACGATAACCGCCGGGTCGCGGCCTATAGCTTCATTCGGCCCCAGACCAAGGTAACCTTTAATCTTCTTTTGTGATGAATGCCTGTGGAACTGTGATTGTTTAGCATTGCATGATGTATTTTGTTGACTCACTTATAGTGGCATGAAGAGTTTGATGAAGACTCCCGCCCGTTGTCGGCCGTCGCATCGAAGAAGAGGTTGAGGAGCCCCTCGGCTACCCAACCCGACTCCAAGAGAGCGGGGAAGAAGCCCATTTTGTATCGGGGCGAGGGGGCCATGACGCCGCGCGCCATGGCGGGAAGCCTGAAATAAGGGACACTGTCGCCGCGGCGCCTAGGTGATCAAGTCCCAGGTTGAGACCTACGGGTTTGAGCCCAACAGTGTCGAGCCCGGCAACAGCGCCATCGAGGGGCCGGCTGGAGCAGACGCCGCCGAGGACGGAGGCGCCCAAGCCAACCGCACCGAAATCGAGGCCGACTTGGGCTGATGCACCGCCGCCGACTGTAACGTCGACCGGGCTGACCACCGGAGCTAGCGCTCCGCCAGGACCTGGGTCGCCTGGCAGGAAACTGAAGTTCTCCAAGAGGTGTGTTGCTCTGGACATTCTGGAATCCTTGCATGTTGCTGCAGTGTTTTGATGTCTTGTTTCGCCGTGCAGGAAGCGGGCTGATATCGATCTCAAGGAGACCAATCCGACCGCTCCCCTCGAAGAGCCTACCCCAGCCGAGCCGGCGGCCGCGAACACACCCGCTGAGCCGGTGGCCAGCCCGGTCGCAGAGACCGAGGTGGTCCCGACTGCAGGGTCGCCATCGCCACCCGACCAAGAGGCGGTTGCTGAGGTCGAGGCCCCAGCCCCTGAAGCGTCGCCTGTTATGGAGGCCGCCGTCGGAGCCCCTGAGCCGGTCCCCGAGGCCAGGGGGACGGTGGTGTGGAGGCCGGGACCCCATCGCCATTGTGGTCGTCGTCGTCGTCTTCGCCGCCGCCAGAGATCCCAAACCTGCCTCGGATTGAAGCTCCTCCGCGTGTGATGCCCCGGACATTCACATGGACGGCGCCTGATGGGACCGTGAAGAGCTTCAGGCTTGATGAAGTCGTCACGAGGAGGGAACGCGAAAGCTTGCTTCGCGCCGCTATCAGCGGGTCCAAGGGAGTCAGGGTATGATTCTTGTGGTAGAGTCTTGGCGATCTTCTCGTTTTGACGTCTGACTCCATCCTTGATTTGTCTCTTATCCTGAGCAGAAGCTTGTCGACCGCAATGAGGCGATGACGGAGATCCTCGTCGAAATGGCTCCACACCTCGCGGAATTGGAGCAGCTCTGGGCATTGAAGGCCGAGATGGAGGAGCGTCATGCGGGGAGGGAAGCCTGGCTGAAGAGTGGCGCTGATCAGCTCAGGGAGGAGACTTGGGCCCTAGCCGGAAAGATCAGAGGTAAACTCCCCGAATGTATCTTCCCGACTGAACCGTCGTCGTATTCATCCAGCTGCGTTGTTCCCGACTGCCCAGTTATGTCATGACCGCACGGTTGAGCTCTTGGCTAATCTGTCGTGCAGCCCTCGAAGCAGAGTTGAAGACCTGAACGGAGAGGGAATCGTAGCTGAAGGAGGCCGAAGAAGCCAGGGCTGAGCTTGAGAAGGTCAAGGCCGACCTGACAAAGGCCAACACCGAGCTTGACCGGGAGAAGGCCAAGCTGAAAGAGGCCGTCGTCAAGCTCGGTAAGGAAAAAGCCGAACTGGAGAAGACCGTGGCCGGGTGGGAGGCCGACTACGAAAGTAAGTCCTCAACCTGACCGTGATCTTAGCCAATCCATTAGTCATTCCGTCTGTAGCCGAATCTAACAAGTTTACTTGCCGGCGGACCTGGGCAGACATGAGAGCCAATGTCCAGGCCCAATATCGGTGTTATACACAGAGGAGATAAGAGTGATCAGGGAGTCACGGGAGGCCCTCGTCGGGTCCGTGAAAGGGCTTCTTGACCTCATAGATCCCAGCCTTGTGGGAACCAGTTGCAGCAGGATCCCCCAGATAGAGGCGCATCTTGAGGATGCACCGAGTGCCTTGAAAAAGTACTCGGATGAGCATGTCGTTGCTGGCGTGGCCTAGACCCTGGCGATGACCAAGTCCATCTACCCAAGGGCAGAAATTGAAGCCATCGGGAAGGGGTTTGCCGAGGAGACGACGCCCGAGGAGGCGCTGGAGCTGATTGCCCGTGCGAAGCCGACTGCTGAAATAATTACCCGAGACCTGGGTCTGTAAGGGCATCATGTTTTGTAGTCAGCATGTATACACTTTTGTGAAGAAACATGTGCAAATATATGTGCGACGCCACCAAGCTTATGTACTCAGTCGTCATTAGCTTTACTTGACCGTGCAGTCTGTGCCAAGTTATTCTGTTAGAACTTAATAAAATTGTTCAAAGTAAGAAGCTAGACTCGAGCAAACGAGATAGTTGTAGTAAAGCTTCGTGACTGAGTAGGACGAGCTCATATATTATTGACAGCACATATATACATGCAGCCCCCAACTCACTACTTGGTTGATGCAAGCGACGTAGTGAGTCAGAGAAACTGTACACATGAAAACGTATAAAACTCAGGTATAGAAAGGACGTAGCTGTTCTATGTTCCATGAGTTGTTGATGAGGACACCGTCTTTGGTCTTCAGTCGGTAGGCGCCTGGCCACGTGACCTCGGCTATAATGAACGGCCCTTCCCAGATTGGGGATAATTTGTGCTTGTCTTTGGTGGTTTGTATTTTTCTCAGAACGAGATCCCCGACCAAAAAGGCGCGGCCACGGACATTGCGATTGTGGTAGCGACGTAGGCCTTGAAGATACCTTGCCGACTGGATTGTTGCGGTGTCTCTTGCTTCTTCCAACTGATCTAACTTGACCAGTCAGGTATTGTTGGAGATGTCTTCTGAGTAAGCCCAGACTCGTGGAGAGCCGAACTATAACTCTGTCGGTAGCATAGCCTCGGCACCGTAGACCAGGAAGAAAGGGGATTGCCCTGTTGTGACATCCTGGCCCAATTAGGATACGGCCCATATGGTCCATGAGTGTTGTGTGCACATGAATTGTACCACCTTGCTAGTTGAAGAAGAGTTGAACCAACTTATAAGGCCTTGGTCTCCACCATAGCACTTCCGGGTTAACCCTTTACATAAAGCTGGAGGATGGAGGAAGTGTAAGTGGGGTGCTATGTGTAAGTGGGGCCTGCCGTCGGATGGGCTGGGCTGCGTGGTTCTGGAGGGCAGGCGTATTACACCTGTTGCCCGACTACCGGGTTCTGAGAGACCAAGAACGAATGGGAGTCATGTACCCACTGGCCCGCATATGGTTGTAGTCGGTCAAATATTCTGGTCTTGATGCCTTGTAAGACCATGCCGTTGGCTCGTTCGACCTGCTCGTTGCTCCGCGGGTGTGCCACAGATGCGTAGCAGATCTTGATGCCGAAATCTTCGCAGAAGTCTTGGAATACGTTGCCCATGAACTGAGTGCCATTGTCGGTGATGATGTGGTTAGGGACCCTGAACCAATATAGTATACTCATGATGAAGTCCTTTACTCGTGCCGCTGTAATTGTTGCAACGGGTTTAGCCTCAATCCACTTGGTGAATTTATCCACCGCGATGAATAAATGGTTGTAACCCTCCTGTGCTTCTTGAAAGGCCCGACCATGTCGAGCCCCCATACTGCGAATGGCCAGGAAATAGGGATAGTTTGGAGTTCCTGGCTGGGAGATTTGTTTGTCTTGCGTAGAACTGGCAACCCTCGCACTTGCAAACAATGTCCTTGGCGTCTGTTACTGCTGTGGGCCAGAAAAATCCCTGCCGGTAAGCCTTTCCGACTAACGTCCTGGATGCAGCATGGTTGCCACATATGCCCGAGTGAATGGAATGCAGAATCTGCTTGCCCTCCTCGGTGGTGACGCAGCGCATAAGGACACCGGATGCGCTCCTTCGGTACAGGTCTTCTCTGACTAGTAGGAAGCTTTTGCTTCGACGCTTGATCTGCTCGGCTTGGCGGCGATCTTCTGGGAGTTCATCGTCTAGGAGAAATTTGACAACAGGAGTCCTCTAGTCTTGACATATGTGCAGCACCTCATCTGTGGCCGGGGTTGGTTCACCTCCCGACTGCTTCGGCGCCGGTTTCTTCTTGACTGATGGCTCCATAAGTTGCTCAACAAAGATTCCAGTCGGAACTGCTTCTCGCTTGGATCCCATGTTTGCCAGCTCGTCTGCCGCGTCATTGTATTGATGCAGGACATGCGTGATTTCCAGCCCATCAAACTTGTTTTCTAGCTTGCGGACCTCCTGACAGTATGCCGCGCATGGTATCGTCGAAGACAAGTCCAGTCTTTCATTGACTTGGTTTACCACGAGTTGAGAATCCCCGCGCACAACCAGTTGACGTATGCCGAGTGATATAGCGATGTGGAGCCCGTGAACAAGTGCCTCGTACTTGGCGACGTTGTGGGAAGCCAGGAAGTGGATTTGTAGAACGTACTTCAGTTTTTTGCTAGTGGGGGAGGTCAATATGACTCCAGCCCCGGCGGCCGCCGATCCGTAGAGAACTGTCGAAGTACATTCTCCAGTACTCTAGCTTTGCAGTTGGGGTTGGCAGTTGAACTTCTGTCCACTCGGCCACGAAGTCGGCTAGAGCTTGAGATTTAATTGCTGTCCGTGGCTGAAAAGTGATGTCGAACGCCATCAACTCGAGTGCCCATTTAGCGATTCGGCCGGTGGCCTCGCGATTATGAAGGACGTCCCCGAGTGGAAACGCTGTGACCACCGTGACTTGATGTGCTTGAAAATAATGCACCAGCTTCTGGACTGTGATGAGTAGGCCATATAGCAGCTTTTGGACCAGCGGATATCTCGTTTTGGAGTCGGCAAGGACCTCGCTGACAAAGTAGACTGGCCGTGTATTTTGAATATAACCCTGTTCGGATCGCTCGACACCAATACCGTGCTGACTACCTGAGTGGTTACCGCCAGATATAGCATTAGCAGTTCTTGGGGGGGGGCAATGGGTGACGCCCAGCACGGGAGGTGATGTGAGGAATTGTTGAAGTCTTCGAAGGTTGCTGGGCTTCCGGAGTCATTGGAAATTGTCGCGTTTGAGGAGCTTGAAGAAGGCATACCCCGTTCGCCCAGTCGGGAAATAAACCGGTTGAGTGCCGCCTTGCAGCCAGTCAGCTTCTGGATGTCTTTGAGGTTAGTCGGGGTGCCATGTTCTGATGGTGTTGACTTCTCCGGGTTGGCCTCGATGCCGCGATGCGAGACGATGAAGCCGAGTAACTTTCCGGATGGCACTCCGAAGGCGCATTTTTTCGGGTTCAACTTCATCTTGAATCTTCGAAGGTTTTGGAAGGTTTCTTCCAAGTCAGCGATGAGGTCTTCTTTGGACTTGGTCTTGATCACCACGTCGTCGACGTAGGCTTCCACGTTGCGCCCGATCTGGGTGTGCAGACACCACTGAATGGCCCGTTGATAGGTTGCTCCAGCATTCTTCAGACCGAACAGCATTGTGATGTAGCAGTACGCTCCAAACGGCGTGATGAAAGATGTCTTTAAGCAGTCTTTTCCCTCAGGCTGATTTGATGGTATCCCGAGTAGCAGTCGAGAAAGCTGAGTAGGTCGCACCCTGCCGTGGAATCAACCACCTGATCTATCCTAGGAAGACCAAATGGGTCCTTGGGGCATGCCTTGTTGAGATCGGTGTAGTCGACGCACATGCACCATTTACCGTTTTTCTTCCGGACCAAAACTGGATTTGCCAGCCAATCCGGGTGATAGACCTCCTTGATGAACCCAGCTGCGAGGAGCTTGGTAATCTCCTCCCGAATAGCATCCTTGCGGTCTTGAGCGAAGCGCCGTAGCCATTGCTTGACTGGCTTGGCGTCTGTCTTCACATTGAGGGTGTGCTCGATCACCTTCCTTGGTACGCCCGGCATGTCGGATGGTTTCCATGCAAAGATATCTTTATTGGCTTGTAGGAAGGTGACGAGCGCGTCTTCCTATTTGGGGTCGAGTCCGGTCCCGACTAGAGCAGTCTTGGAGGGGTTAGAAGGGTCCAGGGGGATCTTCTTCGTGTCAGAGTCCGCTGAAATTCCCGACTTTGCTGCTTTTTTCACCGGAACTTGATCTTGCTCGACTTCAATTGTGACGGCTTGCCGAATGCTATCGCGCCCGACTGCCGCCTCTTGTGATTGTGCCAGTTCGCAGCTCTCCTTGTCGCAGGTGAAGGCTTGCTTGATGTCGCTGCGGAGGGAGAGGACTCCTGCTGGCCCAGGCATCTTGAGCACCATGTATGTATAGTGCGGTATCGCCATGAATTTGGCGAGTGCCGATCATCCGAGTATCGCGTGGTACGCGGTCTCGAAGTCGGCAACCTCGAAGCAGACATTTTCCCGCGTGCCAAAGGTTACTGGCAAGGTTATCTACCCGAGTGGAGTTGATGACAGGCCGGGAATTATCCCGTGGAAGGGCGCAGTGCTTGGCCGTAGTTCTGAACGAGGAATCTTCATCTCGTCCAAAGTCTTGGCGAACAGGATATTGAGCGTGCTACCTCCGTCGATGAGAGTTTTCTTCAGCCTGATGTTTCTGACGACCGGGTCCAGGACGAGTGGATAGCGTCCTGGGTGGGAAACCCAATCTGGGTGATCTGCACGATTGAAGGTAATGGCCATCTCTGACCAGCGCAAGTACTGGGGGTGTCCGTCGTAGAGACCGTGTTGATGTCGCGCGCTGTTAGCTTTTGTTTGCGCTTGGACTCGTATGCGGACGGCCCTCCGAAGATGTGGTTGAGCTCGGCCTGAGGATCTTGGAAATCATCGGCCGGACCCTGATCTGGCTTGTCTTTGTCCTTGTCGGTGCCAGATGATGAAGCCTGCTCGGAGGCAAACTTCTTGAGCATGTAGCAGTCTTTGGCCGCGTGCTTGCCCTTGGGGTGGAAGGGGCCATGGCCCGCGCTCATGACTTTTGGTAGTCGTTATTACGCTGGGCCGCAACCAGTGCGCTCCATGTTGGCCACCTCGTTGTCGGACTTCCGTTTACGGCTGCCAGACTTGTTTTGAGACGGCTCGTTGTTGGTTTTTGCCTTTTGGTCCTTCTGTCGGGACTCCTTCTTCTCGTCGAGGGCCTCTGCGACTGCTTCAGCCGAGTCGGCGTATTTATTGGCCATGTCAAACAGAGCCCGGACAGACAGCGGTGGTTTCTGAGTGAACTTCGCGATGAATGGGGCGTCCTTTACTCCCTTGCGGAAGGCAGCGATGATAGCCTTGTCGCGGATCGTTGGGATCTTGTTACACTTCTCGGAAAACCTCTTGATGAAGTCTCGCAGAGACTCGTTCTTCTTCTGGTGCAGCTGATAAAGATCGTGCTCTAAAGACGGCCTCTCGTAGGTCCCCTGAAAATTCGCGATGAACCACTCCCTGAGTTCTCCCCAGGAACCGATCGACCGCTTTGGGAGGCCTGTCAGCCATGTCCTCGCCGAGTCGGCTAGTGCGACCGGGAGGTAGTTAGCCATGGCTTTGTTGTCGCCTCTAGCAGCTCGAACTGCTAGGGTATATACGGTGATCCAGGACTCGGGATTTGTCTTGCCGTCATACTTTTCGATCCCCGTGGGCTTAAAGCCAGTCGGCCAGTGGACGTCCTGCAGCTCCCTTGTGAAAGCCGGGATCCCTTCGTCTTCGTGGGGGTTCGGGCTTCGACCACGGCGGTTAAACCACTCGTGATGGAGGCCAAAGCGCTCGTTTTCGTCTTCCAGTCGGCGGCGCTCATCCTCTTGTCGCTCGCGGCACCGGGCGCTGATAGTATGGCGAAGGTCATGCTGTATGCGCTCTCGGAGGTCTTAATTAGGCCGGCGATCATACTAGTGATGGCGCCGGTTGTTGTTATTAGTATTGCCGAGTGTCGTTTGCCTAGACTCCTCGCATGGCCGACTTGAGCCGGCCGCCCGACGCCGAGCTGATGTGGACGAGCCCGCTGCTGAAGATCCCGACCTGTTAGTCGGTACCAGGGTGTCGCCCGACTGCTATTGTTGTTGTTGGCAGGCAGCAGCCGTGATCATCGCCTTGATCTTCGCAATGGTTGGGGTGGCCTGGTGGTCAGGCCCAAGCTGGAGCGTGTCCAGCAAAGTTGCGGTGGCCACAACGTTCTGTTGCGGCGTGACGAAGACGTCGTGATCGCCGACTTTAGTTTGGAGAATCTGCTGCTGGGCTGCTCGCCCAGCTCTGCGCAACCCGTCGTTGTGAGCCTCACGGTCAGCTTCCTCCTATTGTTGCAGTCGGCGCGCCTCCTCCTGCTGCTCCTCTTGTAGTCGGCGTACCTCGGAGGGTGGTGTTGAAGCCATGAAGATCTCGCAGGGGAGGAGAAAACTCGCCAGACTAGAGTCCGAACTGGCGTTCGAACCGTTATCCGACTTGGTGTCGGACTCCGAGTAGTTTATCGGAGTGAGAACGACCCCAACCTCTCTAGATCCAATCTAAAATGACGCTTGGCCATGTCCAAACTGAATCATAGGAGATCGGATTTGTTGTGCGGAGTGTAAATCCGTAACGTCGCCGAGTCCGTGTGGGAGATTGACGATCTCCCCCCTTCTCGGCCCAACCCGGGCTGGCTCAAGGCCTAGCGCAAGTCGGACGCCGAAGGAGAGAGTTGTCCCTATGCTTGGCGATGTGAAGGACTGCCGCAGTAAGTCGGGGAAGGAGATCGCGACGTCCTGTGGGCCGACTGGCGCTACGTCGGCTGGCTCCTCGGCTGGCTGGATTAGATCTGTTCCGGCCAAGGTAAGGTTGCCGATCTGGTCGGCAACGAAATCGAGGCTTCCGAAAGAAATCTTGTCTCTGGGGGAGAACTTGTTGCTGTCGACTCCGCTTGTGGGATCCATCGGATTCGTTGATGAAGAATTCGCCGAGGCCCCTACCTGGTGCGCCAACTGTCGATGCTCTGCACCAGCAATAAAACTATAGGGCTACTCGGCGAAGGTGAATTCGGTGGATTGCAAAGGAACGCAGAGAAGATTTATACTAGTTCAGGCCCTCGATGTGAGGTAATACCCTACGTCCAGTTGAGGTGTTATTCCTCTAAGGTGTTGGATGATCGATGATCTTGTCCCTTGCCCTAAGGGGCGCCCTGCCTCCCTTTATATACTATTAGGGGACAGGGGTACATGATAAGGATCCCAGCCGGATACGGCCAAGGGATATCCTTCTTAGAGATAGAGACCTATCCGACTAAGACTATGTTTCCTCGTTATACAAGGCAAATCCTGCCGGGTGCTATCTTATCTCTAATTACATGGTTCGGCCCATCCTCTTTCCGAGTGGCCCATATACTGGTAACGCAGTACTCGGGGCCCATGGCCTCCACAGCAAGCGGAAGTCAGATAACAAGGTGGCCAACATGGAGCAAACTCGGTTGCGGCCCCAACGCAACAACGACTTCCAGAAAGTCGTGAATGGGCTTTGCCCCTTCCACCCCAAGGGCAAGCATGCGGCCAAAGACTGCTTCATGCTTAAGAAGTTTGCTTCCAAGCAGACTTCATCATCTATCGCCGATAAGGACAAAGACAAGCCAGATCAGGGGCCCGACTGACGATTTTCAAGATCCCCAAGCCGAGCTTAACCACATCTTCGGAGGGCCGTCTACCTATGAGTCCAAGCAGAAGCAGAAGCTTACAACGCGCGACATCAACTCAATTTCTATGGCAGACACCCCCCAATATTTGCGCTGGTCAGAGATGTCCATCACGTCCACCGCAAGATCACTAGATCGGGTTTCACACCCGGGACGATACCCACTTGTCCTGGACCCGGTTATGAAGAACATCAAGTTGAAGAAGGTTCTCATAGATGGAGGCAGCGTGCTAAATATCCTCTTCGCCAAGACCCTGGACGAGATGAAGATTCCTCGTTCGGATCTGCGGCCGAGTACGGCGCCCTTCCACGAGATAATCTCCGGCCTGTCTTCAACACCACTCGGGTAGATTACCTTGCCAGTAACCTTCGGCACGCAGGATAACTTCCGCACTGAAAACGTCTGCTTCAAGGTCAGCGACATCGAGACCGCATACCATGCGATACTCAGACGACCGGCGCTCGCCAAATTCATGGCGGTAAGCACTATACATATATGGTGCTTAGATGCCAGGGCCAGCAGGAGTCTCTCCCTCCATAGCGACGTCAAGCAAGCCTTCACCTGTGAAAAGAGAGTTGCGAATTGTTCAATCACAAGAGGCAGCTGTCGGGCACAGTAGCATGCGGCAAGCCATCACAACCGAAGTCGAGGAAGACCCAGTTCCGACCAAAAAAGCAGCGAAGTCAAGAATTTCAGCGGACTCTGACATGAAGAAGATCCCCTTGGACCCTTCCAACCCCTCCAAGACTGCTCTAGTCGGGACCGGACTCAACCCCAAATGGGAAGACGCGCTCGCCACCTTCCTTCAAGCCAACAAGGATATCTTCACGTGGAAACCGTCCAACATGCCGGGCGTACCAAGGGAGGTGATCGAGCACGCTCTCAACGTGAAGACAGACGCCAAGCCAGTCAAGCAACGGTTGCGGTGCTTTGCTCAAGACCGTAAAGATGCTATTCGGGAGGAGATAACCAAGCTTCTCGCAGTCGGGTTCATCAAAGAGGTCTACCAACCGGATTGGCTGGCAAACCCAGTTCTGGTCCAGAAGAAAAAGGTAAATGGCGCATGTGCGTCGACTACTACATCACTATGCCGTTCTGTTTGAAAAACGCTGGAGCAACGTATCAACATGCAATTCAGCAGTGTCTACACACTCAGATCGGGCGCAACGTGGAAGCCTACATCGATGACGTGGTGATCAAGACCAAGTCCAAATAAGACCTCATCACTGACTTGGAAGAAACCTTCCAAAATCTTCGAAGATTCAAGATGAAGTTGAACCCGGAAAAGTGCGCCTTCGGTGTGCCATCCGGCAAGCTACTCAGCTTCATTGTCTCACGTCGCGGCATCGAGGCCAACCCGGAGAAAGTCAATGCAATCATGAATATGGCTCCCCCGACTAACTAGAAGGACGTCCAGAAGCTGACAGGCTGCATGGTGGCACTTAGCCGGTTTATTTCCCGATTGGGCGAACGGGGTATGCCCTTTTTCAAGCTACTGAAGAAAGCAGATAATTTCCAATGGACTCCCGAAGCCCAGCAAGCCTTCGAAGACTTCAAGCAATTTCTCACATCACCCCCTATGTTGGTGTCACCGATGCCCCAAGAACAGCTAATGCTATATCTGGCGACAACTTCCCAAGTAGTTAGCATGGTGCTGGTAGTCGAATGATCCGAATAGGGTCACATCCAAAAAGTCCAATGGCCAGTTTACTTTGTCAGCGAGGTACTTGCCGACTCGAAGACGAGATATCCGCAGGTCCAGAAGCTGCTCTATGGCCTACTTATCACTGTCCGGAAGCTGGTGCAATACTTCCAAGCACATCAAGTCACAGTGGTCACGTCGTTTCCACTCGGGGACGTCCTGCATAACCGCGAGGCCACTGGCCGAATCGCTAAATGGGTGCTCGAGTTGATGGCATTCGACATCACCTTTCAGCCGTGGACAGCAATTAAATCACAAGCTTTAGCCGACTTCGTGGCCGAGTGGACAGAAGTTTACATGCCCGCATCAACAGCGAAGCTAGAGTACTGGACAATGTACTTCGACGGTTCTCTACGGATCGGTGGCACCGGGGCTAGAGTCATACTGATGTTCCCCACTGGCGAAAAACTGAAGTACGTCCTACAAATCCACTTCCCGGCTTCCCACGACATTGCCGAGTACGAGGCACTCATCCATGGGCTCCGCATCGTCATATCACTCGGCATCCATTGACTGGTTGTGCGAGGAGACTCCCAACTTGTGGTAAACTAAGTCATGAAGGACTGGACATGTCTCGACGACACCATGGTGGCATACTGTCAGGAGGTCCGCAAGATGGAAAAACAAGTTCGACAGGCTAGAGATAACACATGTCCTACGACAATACAATGACACTGTAGACGAGCTGGCAAACATGGGATCCAAGCGAGAGGCGGTCCCGACAGGGATCTTTGTCGAGCAACTCATGGAGCCATCAATCAAGAAGAAACCAGCACCGGAGTAGTCGGGAGGCGAACCTACCCTAGCAACAAACGAGGCGCTGCACATATGTCAAGATTGGCGGACTCCTGTTCTCAAATTCCTCCTGGATGATGAACTCCCAGAAGATCGCAGTGAAGCTGAACGAATTAAACGTCGAAGCAAGAATTTCTTAGTCATCGGAGAAGACCTGTACCGAAGAAGTGCATCCGGTGTCCTCATACACTGCGTCACCGCCGAGGAGGGCAAGCAAATCCTGCAGTCAATCCACTCGGGCGTATGTGGCAATCATGCTACATCCCAGACGTTAGTCGAAAAGGCTTACCGGCAAGGATTTTTCTGGCCAACAGCAGTCACAAATGCCAAAGACATCATTCGCACATGTGACAGTTGCCAGTTCTATGCACGACAAACTAATCTCCCAGCCCAGGAACTCCAAACAATCCCAATCTCTTGGCCCTTTGCAGTATGGGGGCTTGACATGGTCGGTCCTTTCAAGAAAGCGCCATGGGGTTCACACACTTGTTCGTCGCAGTGGATAAATTCACCAAGTGGATTGAGGCTAAACCCGTTGCAACCATAACAGCGGCACGAGCAAAGGACTTCATTATGAGTATACTCTACCGATTCGGAGTCCCCAACTGCATCATTACTGACAATGGCACTGAGTTCTCGGGCGGCGTGTTTCAAGATTTCTGTGATGACTTCGGCATCAAGATCTGCTATGCGTCTGTGGCACACCCACAAAGCAATGGGCAAGTTGAACAAGCCAACGGTATGGTCTTACAAGGTATCAAGGCCAGGATATTCAACCGACTCCAACCGTACGCAGGCCGGTGGGTACAAGAACTCCCATCTGTTCTCTGGTCTCTCAAAACCACGGTTTGTCGGGCAACAGGGCAATCCCCTTTCTTCCTGGTCTATGGTGCCGAGGCTATGCTACCAACCGAATCAGCGTTCGGCTCTCCATGAGTCCGGGCCTACTCAGAAGATATTTCCAACAACACCCGATTGTTCAAACTAGATCAGTTGGAAGAAGCGAGGGATATCGCAACAATCCAGTCGGCAAGGTATCTTCAAGGCCTGCATCGCTACCACAATCGCAATGTCCGTGGCCGCGCCTTTTTGGTTGGAGATCTCATCTTGAGGAAAATACAAACCACCAAAGACAGGCACAAACTATCCCCAATCTGGGAAGAGCCATTCATTATAGCCGAGGTCACGCGGCCAGGTGCCTACCGACGGAAGACCGAAGACGGTGCCCTCATCAGCAACTCATGGAACATAGAATAGCTACGTCCTTTCTATACCTGAGTTTCTTTTTTTTCCATGTGTACAGTTCCACTCAGACTCACTACGCCGCTTGTTTCAACCGAGTAGTGAGTCGGGGCTGCATGTATCTTATATGCTTTGTCAATAATATACGAGCTTATTTTACTTAAGTTACGAAGCTTCACTATGACTTTATTATGTTTTCCCGAGTATAGCTTTTTGCGGTGAATGATTTTATTAAGTTCCTATAGACTAACTCGGTGCAAACCATATAATCGAGTAAAGCTGATGACAACTGAGTAATAAAGCTTGGCGGCACTGCATATATATTTACACATGTCTTTACAAAAAACAACAATACACCGACTGCATGACGTACTGTTTTTACAGATCCAGATCCCTGGTGATAATCTCTACAGTCGGCCTCGCCTTGGCTATCAGCTCCAGCGCCTCCTCAGGAGTTGTCTCTTCGGCAAACGCCTCCCCAATGGCTTCAACATCTACCCTTGGGTAGATGGACTTGGTCATAGCCAGGGTTCAGGCCACGCCGGTAATGACATGCTCATCCGAGTACCTTTTCAAGGCACTCGGTGCATCCTCCTGGCGCGCCTCCACTTGGGCGATCGAGCTGCAACCGGTTCCCACGGGGTGAGGATCCACGATGTCAGGGACCCCTCTCACAGATCCAAGGAGAGCCTCCCGTGACTCCTTGACCACCTTTATCTCCTCTTCGTAAGCCTAAAATGGGGCCCGGGAGTTGGCTCTAGCAGCTACCCGGGTTCATCGATAAGTAAACTTGTTAGGTAAGACTGCAGATGGGATAATTGATGGATTGGTTAAGATTAGTGTCAAAAAGGAGACTTACTGTCGTAGTCGGCCTCCCACCTAGCTATGGTCCTCTCCAGTTCAACTTTTTTTCCTTCTCGAGAGCTTGTTTGGCCTCTTTCAACTTGGCCTTCTCTTGTTCAAGCTCGGTTTTGGCCTTCGTCAGGTTGGCCTTGTCCTTTTCAAGCTCGGCATTGGCTTTCGTGGCCTCCTTCAGCTGGATTGCCTCCTCTGTTTGGGTCTTCTACTTAGCTTCGAGGACTGCACGACAGATTAGTCAAGGACTTGACGTTGCAGTCAAGGCACAACTAGGGAGTCGGGAACAACACAGCTGGAGGAATTTACCAAGGATTTGGTCAGAAAGATACATTCTGGAGGCCTACCTCTTATCTTTTTGGCTTGGTCCCAATTTTCAGCCCTGAGCTGAGTAACGCCATCCCTCAGCCAAGACTCCCTCTCCTGGCTGCGCCCTTCTACCTCAGCCTTTAAGGCTTGGAGCTGGTCCAACTCTTGAAGCTGAGGGGCAACCCGGATCAAGACCTCGCTCATTCTCTCCGAGAAATCAACAAGTTTCTACTCGGGGAAAAACAGAGCAAAACAGAGTCAGTCGTCAGATCACCCATATGAGCAAGACAGCCAAGACTACAATACGATGGGGGTCATACCTGGATCCCCCCGGGATGCGTCGAAAGTAGCGCGCAACAAGCTTTCTCGCTCCCTTTCCGCCGCGGCCTCATCATGCTTGTAACTCCTTGCAGTACCATCGGGCTTCGTCCAATGGAACGTCCGTGGGAACTTCCGAGGAGGAGCCTCGAGCCTAGGGAGATCCGGCTTGTCTGAAGGAGGAGACAACGACAACGATGATGATGACGACCAAGATGGAGATGGATTCCTGGCCCCCAACTCGGCGGCCTCCGGGGCTTCGGGGGTTGACTTAGGGGCCGCGGCCACGGCTTCAACAACTGGCACTGACTCAGGTGCTGCCTCGATGGCTTCGACGACAGGCGCCGACTCAGGAGCCGGAGTAGCGGCGCCGGCAACCATCCCTTGGTCGACCGGTGTTGGTGGCTCTGCAGTCGGCGCCGTCCCAGTTTCTGCAACTGAGACCGCCGCCGGCTCAACAGGTGTGCTCGCTGGCGCCGACTCGACTGGGGTAGGATCGATAGCGGGAGTGGGTGGCGTGGCCCTCTTGAGGTCAATGTCGGCCCGCCTCCTGTGCAACGAATCCAACATCAAGATGACACAATCATAAACATGATTCTCAGAAGACCCAGAACCACCCACCTCTTGGAAAACTTGAGCTTCTGTTCGGGAGATCCAGAAGCCGGTACTGGAGGGCTGCTGGCTGTCGGGCCAGAAGGCGCGGCAGTCGGCGGTGGCACTTTAGCCTGGTTGGCCCCGTCCTGGTGTGACCGGCTAGGGCGCTCGGGTACTCGGCGGCACTGCGGTCGACTTCGTACTCGGCGGCACTCTCGTTGGGCTCAACGACATGGGGCATGATAGCGCGGGTCTCGGCCTAGGACTCGATGGCCTCGGCGCCGCACCGGTGGTGTCCTTTATCTTCAGACTCCCAGCGGCGTTTCTCGACTTCACAACCTTCCCCTTGCCCCGATCTGCAATGGGTTTCTTCCCCGCTCTCTCGGAGTTGGGCTGGGTGGCCGAAGGACTTCTCGGCCTTTTCTTCGATTTCGTGGCCGACAACGGACGGGAGTCGTCATCAAACTCCTTGCACCACTGCAAACGATTCCATAATATACATCACACAATGCTGGACAATCATGGATACATGTCTACAAGCATTCATCACAGAAGAAAAGTAGAGGTTACCTCGGGACAAGGCCGATTCCGGTTGTAAGCCACAATGCAGCACTTTGCGTCCTCGGTCTCGATCACCGCATTGGAGAAATAGGTGAACAAGGTCTCGGTCACTTCTTGCTGGCTGACCACCTCTCGGCATTCTCGGTCGGGGTCATCTTTCCCTTGATAGTCCCAGCAAAACTTGCTCCTCAACTTCAGCGGCTGAATGCATCGAGTCAGGAAACACTTGGCCACCCAAGGGCCAGTTAGGCCGTCTTCCTTAAACTTCTCCAATCTGGCCAGCAACTGATGCACCTGGCCCATCTCTTCGAAGGTCGGGTCCGATGACCAATTGGGCAAGATTGTCAGGGGCTTCCCGGTGAATGCAAGCAGGGAGGGCACCAGATCAGAACAATGGCGAACCCTAGCAGAGTGGGAAGCGAAATTTTGGCGCGGAGTTGGGAAGACAAAACAATTGGTCACGTGGGGACGATAGAGGAATCTTTTCTCTCACCCTCAGCCTTTATAGAGCCTGTGTCGACTAAATGGGCTTGGGCCTACACAGTTGAAGCTGGGCCACTGAAGATATGAGTTCCTATAGTAGCACGCTCAATATGGGCCGCTCGCAGGCTGGGTTAAAATCGCAGTGCTGATGCTACCAACAGGAACCGATGAGGTAAACAGATATGCTTCATGAAGGCCTAATTGCTAAACACATGTGTTTGGGTATCTGTCTTATCCACCAGGTATCGAGGATATATCCTTATAAGGATCACAAGCTGGTCTTCATTAAAATTGGGGATGCAGGTATCTTTCTCGAGTACACCTGACCACGCAATGGATTAATTTTCATAAAGTAGTACTCAGCCTACATGCTTGGCCACCAGTTGCCATGAGCAACATTATTCCAGTTGATATGATGCTGAAGAGTCTAACCTCCAAGTAGTGCACTACTCGGGAGAGACTATAAATATTTTTTTCAGCTAACATGGCGCTGAAGAGTCTAACTCCCGAGTGGGACACCACCCGAGAAAGACTATAAACCCCTTTTTCCAGCTGACATGAAGCTGAAGAGTCCCATATACGAGTGGCATGCTACTCGGCAAGACTATAAATCATATTCCAGTTGACATGATACCGAAGAGTCTCATATACTAGTAGTAATCTACTCAGGAAAGAATGCAAGGTTAAAGATCTTTGACTTTATGTTTAATTGTCTTCACAATTAAGCACAAAGTCGGGAGCTACACCTAATAGGTGCGCCTATTCGGTGCACACTATTCATACACCAACATGAAGCCCTTCATAGCCTCGTTGCCAGCTGACATGAAGCAGGACTCGGGAAGAAGAAGCACTCAGACAAGGAGTACTCGGGAGCAATGCACTCGGGCAATCTTCACCGTGGAGGACGAGCACTCGGCATTAGCTGTGACTCAACTATGAAGGTCTCAGGGGCTACTGTGGAGGCCATGTGATGAGGACATCACTTCTTTAAATACACACTTACAACCACCTCATGTTGAACAAGATGCGCCACAGATCCAAGGACCAATTACTCGTGCACGTGCCCGTCAACTTAATCGCCAGGTGAATGCGTTCCTAAACTTACATGGAAATATTTCTACGAATGGCATACTATTTAATTCTTGTGATGATTTTATTGTTATTAGGAACTTGGGAGAAGACCATGGACAATAGCTCAAGAAACCAAATATTAAAGTGAAGACAACAAGTGCAAGTAAACTCCTATTTCTGAGACCGGTTCAGTTTCGGGCTGGGAGACAGCGTCAACTTCAAATGGCCATAACTTTTGATCCAAAAGGAGTTACAGGGCCTACAAGTACTTGTTGGAAAGCTTATGAAGTCTACTTTTAGATGGTTTTGGTTTCATTCCAAAATTCTCCTGAGCGGTCCAGAATCGTCGAAACAAGTTGCATCATTTTTCCTGTCCGAGTCAGTTTGGGCCTTTGGGCTTTGTATTTATGTCGTGTGCTAAACCCATGAGGAGTGCGCCTCTCACAGGGCAAACCCTCACCCTAGGAGTCCTAACTCATATATATACAGTAGCCACCGCCATTTAGAGTGGATTTTTCTTAGATTAATCTGTCTGTGAACAGTTTCGCCATTTATCGGCTTGTGAGACCCCAACTTCGAGAGTATAATCATTCATCTGCAAGTTGAGTTGCAATCTTCCTTGTTCTTGCTTGTGTTTTTCGATTCGCATGCAGGGATTAGCCTTCATGGCGAGGTCAACCGGGCAGCGCACGGTTGATAACGAGAGGAGAGTGGTACTGTGATTGCAGGGTTCAGGTCTTGGTGATCAGAAGCCGGATCGTGAGTGTCTATTCTCCACCAAATCGAGAGTTATCCTTACCTAACGGAAGATCGGGCACCCTGTTGCCATCAAGTGGTATCAGAGCGAAGGTTGCCCATTAGGTATAATCTTTTTCATCCTGTTTCAATATTTGTTTCCTATACCTAGAGTCTAGAAAAGTCACAAAAACAAAATTGGTAGTCGTAGGTTCTTTTCCCTGTCCTACAACCACGTTTAGCCTTTTTGCATAATTCTGTTTCAGAGTCCGTAGTGTTGAGTTTGTGTCCTAGGTCGAGTTCGGTTGCTGTCTTAGATTGTGTTTGAGTCTAGTTCGTGATCCACCCGCCGCACCCCACAAACCCTAGGCACCACCCCCATTGTCTCTGTTTTACCGTATACTAACCATCTTGTGCAAGTGTTGGTCATCGTGTGTTCTGTTTTAGTGTCATATATCACATCCTTTGATCACCCTACATCTCCATCCACCTCCCTAGCAGCCACCACCACCATTCATCCTAGGTTTCACTACCTGATTCCGAATCAGCCTCCACCAAAACACTGATACGGAGGACCCTTCTTGAAACAGCCATAACTTTCGCATACGGACTCGAAATCAGGCAAATAAGTAGTCTACAAACATCTACGAAAAAATTCCCATCCGCTACTCCCCCACTTTGTTGGGTTTGCCGAAATCAGATTTGCAAAATTCAGGCCGAAAAATAGGGTATCCACACTTCAAAGTTCTAGCACACTTTTTAAAGCACGCTCGTGTATTTCTACAGGCCACACCTTATATCAGACTGAGCTGCCACCTCCTGAGGTTGTTGTTCCTATGCTCCTAGTTGAGAAAAAAATATCAAAAAAATAAAAGCAAAATAAAAAAAGGGTGTGAAAGAAAAAAAGAAAAGTAGAGGAGCACATAGGACACACCAGGGAGCCAGCTGTGTTGTTTCGTGCTGTGTTTTGCCTTGTCCTTATTTCCTTGCTGCTGTCCTTTCATACTTGCTTGTCTCCCTTGTTTTATCACATCTGGTTTCGAACGCATTTAGGCCAACAACTAGGACAAGTGCTTTGGATATTTATTCAGCATTACTATCTGTTATTGAATTGTGTGCCACTAACATTTTTGGGTCTCCCAAGCTCCACATATATACTTCTGGTCAGCACGGTCTCGATGCTTGCAATCACTGGATCACGCCCTCAAGGTATCACGAACCAGCCACCGGTTGTACCATCCTTTGCTCGCTATTTTCAGAACCTTGTAAAAGCTCGGTAAGGTGCTTCCATTTGCGAGTGTCCACTATCCTTGCATAGTAGTAGTTGATAGGGATAATACTTTTGTGCTGTTTGTTTCCTATTTTCTACTAACCATGGCAGGTGAGGTGAATAATTTCGCTGATTGTGCTTCAAAAGAGGAGATCGTTAAGCTGGATCAGAAGATTGAGTAAAATGTAGCTACCTTGAATGCTATGCGGGAAGACCTCCAGGCTATGGTGGGGAGCATTGCCACCCTCACTAACAGCATCGAGCAGTTGGCAGCAAACCGTCACCCACCACCACTTGTTGACAATGACAGAGATAATGAAGAAGAGGAAGCCGACAATAGTGATGCACTTCGTGACGAGCGCCTACAACAATGGCTGCGATTCAACCGGCGAGGTATGGGAGGCAACCGCCACCAAGGGAGAGGTAACGATGATCCTTTTGCGAAAATTAAATTTACCTTGCCTTCATTTTCTGGAAAATATGACCCTGAAGCTTATTTGAATTGGGAGATGACCGTAAAGCAGAAATTTAATTCCCATTTAGTTCCTAAAATTCATAGGGTTAGGCAAGCAACTAGTGAATTCAAGGACTTTGCTATTATCTGGTGGAATGAACTAGTTAAAACTGGCCTAGAACCTAACACATGGGAAAGGTTGAAGCGAGCTATGCGGAGTAGGTTTATTCCTCCATCCTTCAAACGTGATTTGAGAAATAAGTTGCAACGCTTAGACCAAGGAGAAAAATCTGTAGAAGATTACTTTTAGGAGCTACAAATAGGAATGCTGCGTTGTGAGGTAGAGGAGGATAAGATGGCTCGATTTTATGGAGGGTTGAGACGTCAAATTCAGGACATTATTCAATACAAAGAATACAATTCTCTTAACCGATTGTTCCATCTAGCTATATTAGCTGAACAAGAATTGCAGGGAAGGCAGCCATTGAGAAGGAACAATTGGGAAAGCACGTCTACATCGAGGCCTTCCATTGGGCAAGGCAAAAGTGTCCATATTCGGAGTTCTACGCCTTCCACCAATAGGGCACTAGCAGCACCATCTTCACGAGCTACCGAGGTGAGTAAATCTGTTCGCATACTGGCACCCACAAAAAGCGCATCATCGGTTGCTTCCACGGGACGAACGAGGGATATCCAATGCTACAAGTGCAAAGGGATGGGCCATGTGCAACGTGATTGCCCAAATCAGAGAGTTCTCATTGCTACAGATGATGGTGAGTACACTAGTGCTACTAATGTTGATGATGAATTAGCACATGGTACTAACAATGCAGGTGATGAAGACGAGAGCGACAAGGATGTGGAGCACATAGGTGCAGAAGATACAAGCAAGTACTTGAGAATTGTAGCACAACGGGTGCTAAGTGCTCAAATGGAGAAGGCGGAGCAAAATCAGCGCCACAATTTGTTCCAATCAAGGTTCGTGGTTCACAATAGTGCCGTGTTGTCATTGATAGCGGCAGTTGTAGCAACCTTGCTAGTTCAGATTTAGTTGAGAAGCTAGGTTTGCCTACACAACCGCATCCACGGCCTTACTACATCCAATGGTTCAACTCTTGTGGTAAGTTGAAGGTAAGTAAAGTTGTGAGAGTGCAATTTTTTGTTGGAAAGTACCATGATAGTGCAAATTTTAATATCGTGCCTATGCAAGCATGTTCTTTGCTTTTGGGTAGACCTTGGGAATATGATACAGATGTGCTGCACCGTGGTAGAACTAACACGTACACTTTCACACATAATAGCAAAAAGATTGAGTTGCTACCAATCACCCCTGCTGAAATTTTGAAGGACGATATAGCGCGTGCTGAAAATAAATCTAAGTCTGAAAATCAGCAAGTAGCTAAAGATGTTTTTTCACCTAAAAAGGAGAAAAAAGAGCCACATGCTAGGAAACACACACTTAAGTTGAAAGGAGTTTCCATGTTAGCTACTAAATCTGAGATTTCTGAGTTAAATGTTAATGAATCTATTTGCTATGCTTTGGTTTGCAAGGAAACATTCTTTACACTTGAGGACTTGCCTCCTTCTTTGCCACGTGCTATTACTAACCTTTTGCAGGAGTTTGCTGATGTATTTCCAAGTGAGATACCCCCGGGGCTGCTGCCTATGAGAGGAATTGAGCATCAAATTGATTTAATCCCAGTAGCCACTTTGCCAAACCGCGCGCCATATAGGACCAACCCCGAAGAGACTAAGGAAATTCAGTGTCAAGTGCAAGACTTACTTGAAAAAGGGTATGTACGTGAGAGCCTTAGTCCTTGTGCTGTTCCTATTATTTTGGTACCTAAGAAAGATGGAACATGGCGTATGTGTGTTGATTGTAGAGCCATCAATAATATAACTATTAGGTATCATCATCCTATTCCTAGGTTACATGATATGCTTGATGAATTGAGTGGCTCTGTTGTGTTCTCTAAAGTAGACTTGCGTAGTGGATACTACCCAATTAGAATGAAACTGGGTGATGAATGGAAGACTGCATTTAAAACTAAATTTGGTTTGTACGAGTGGTTAGTAATGCCTTTTGGTTTGACTAATGCTCCTAGTACTTTTATGCGACTCATGAATGAAGTTTTACGCACTTTCATTGGTAGATTTGTGGTGGTTTACTTTGATGATATACTTATTTACAGCAAGTCTTTAGATGAACATAAGGAACATTTACGTGCTGTTTTTAATGCTTTGAGAGATGCACGTTTGTTTGGTAACCTCGCGAAGTGCACTTTTTGCACAGAACAAGTCTCTTTTCTTGGTTATGTTGTGACTCCATAGGGAATTGAAGTTGATGAGACCAAGATAGAAGCGATCAAGAGTTGGCCGACTCCTACATCGATTACACAGGTGTGGAGCTTTCATAGGCTAGCTAGATTCTACCGTTGCTTTGTGAGAGATTTCAGTACCATTGCCACACCCATGAATGAGCTCACAAAGAAAGACGTTCCTTCTCGATGGGGACAAGCACATGAAGACGCCTTCAATTTGCTTAAAGAGAAGTTGACTCATGCCCCACTACTCCAACTCCCTGACTTTGGTAAGGTTTTGAGCTTGAATGTGATGCAAGCGGGATTGGAATTGGAGGTGTGCTTATTCAAGAAGGTAAGCTAGTTGCATATTTTATTGAGAAGTTGTTAGGACCTAGTTTGAACTATTCAACCTATGATAAAGAATTGTATGCTTTGGTTCGAACATTAGAGACTTGGCAACATTATCTATGGCCAAAGGAATTTATCATACATTCTGATCATGAGTCTTTGAACCATATTCGAAGTCAAGCTAAATTGAATAAACGACATGCTAAATAGGTAGAATTTATTGAGTCATTTCCATATATCATTAAGCATAAGAAAGGCAAAGACACTGTGATTGCCGATGCTTTATCTAGGCGCTATACTATATTATCTCAACTTGATCATAAAATTTTTGGATTGGAGACAATAAAAGAATTATATGCTACTGATTTGGACTTTAAAGAAGCTTATGATCACTGTCGAGAAGGGAGAACTTGGAATAAATATGTGTTGAATGAAGGATTGTTGTATCAAGCTAACAAATTATGTGTTCCTGCAAGCTCTGTTCGTCTTTTGTTTTTGCAGGAAGCGCATGGAGGTGGATTGATGGGGCATTTTGGAGTGAAGAAAATGGAGGATGTGCTGTCCACTCATTTCTTTTGGCCAAAAATGCAGTGTGACGTTGAATGATACGTTGCACGATGCAGCACTTGTAACAAAGCTAAGTCCCATCTTAATCCACATGGTCTTTATATGCCTCTCCCCGTCCCTAGTGCTCCTTGGGAAGACATTTCTATGGATTTTGTTTTAGGATTGCCTAGGACAAAGAGGGGGAGGGATAGTGTATTTGTTGTTGTTGATAGATTTTCCAAAATGGCATATTTTATTCCTTGTCATAAGAGCGACGATGTTACAAAAGTTGCTGATTTGTTTTCAGGGATGTCATTCGTCTACATGGTGTGCCCAATACAATTGTTTCAGATCGAGATACCAAGTTCTTGAGTCATTTTTGGATGACATTGTGGAGGAAATTAGGGACGAAGTTACTATTTTCTACAACTTGCCACCCCCAAACCGATGGACAAACGGAGGTGGTGAATCGTACCTTGTCAACGATGTTGCGGGCTATTCTGAAGAATAATTTGAAAGTATGGGAAGAATGTCTTCCACATGTGGAGTTTGCCTACAACCATTCGTTGCACTCCACCACAAAGATGAGCCCATTCCAGGTGGTATATGGCTTTAACCCTCGTGCTCCAATTGATTTATTGCCTTTACCATTTTCAGAAAAAGTGAATTTTGATGCTACGACACGGGCTGAATTCGTGCTTAAGTTACATGAGACCATTAAGAATAATATTGAGCATATGAATGCAAAGTATAAACTTGCTGGTAGTCAAGGTAGAAAGGAGCTTATTTTCGAACCCGGTGATCTTGTTTGGTTACACTTAAGAAAGGATAGGTTTTCTACTTTGCGCAAGTCAAAATTAATGTCTCGAGTTGCCAGTCCTTTTAAAGTTCTTGTGAAGATAAATGATAATGCATACAAGATTGATTTGCCTGCAAATTATGGTGTGAGTGATGTTTTCAATGTTGCTGATTTGAAGCCTTACTTGGGTGAATAAGATGACCTTGAGTCGAGAATGACTTCAAATCAAGAGGGGGAGGATGATGAGGACATCACTTCTTTAGATACACACTTACAACCTCCTCATGTTGAACAAGATGCGCCACAGATCCAAGGACCAATTACTCGCGCATGTGCCCGTCAACTTAATCGCCAGGTGAATGTGTTCCTAAGCTTACATGGAAATATTTCTACGAATGGCATACTATTTAATTCTTGTGATGATTTTATTGTTATTAGGAACTTGGGAGAAGACCATGGACAATAGCTCAAGAAACCAAATATTAAAGTGAAGACAACAAGTGCAAGTAAACTCCTATTTCCAAGACCGGTTCAGTTTCGGGCTAGGAGACAGCGTTAACTTCAAATGGCCATAACTTTTGATCCAGAAGGAGTTACAGGGCCTACAAGTACTTGTTGGAAAGCTTATGAAGTCTAATTTCATATGGTTTTGGTTTCATGCCAAAATTCCTCCTAAGCGGTCCAGAATCATAAAAACAAGTTGTGTTATTTTTTCTGTCCGAGTCAGTTTGGTCCTTTGGGCTTTGTATTTGTGTCGTGGGCTAAACCCATAAGGAGTGCGCCCCTCACAAGGCAAACCCTCACCCTAGGATGTCCTAACTCATATATATACAGTAGCCGCCACCATTTAGAGTGGGTTTTGCTTAGATTAATCTGTCTGTGAACAGTTTCGCCGTTTATCGGCTTGTGAGACCCCAACTTCGAGAGTATAATCATTCATCTGCAAGTTGAGTTGCAATCTTCCTTGTTCTTGCTTGTGTTTTTCGATTCGTATGTAGGGATTAGCCTTCATGGTGAGGTCAACCGGGCACCGCACGGTTGATAACGAGAGGAGACGTGGTACTGTGATTGCAGGGTTCGGGTCTTGGTGATCAGAAGCCGGATCGTGAGTGTCTATTCTCCACCAAATCGAGAGTTATCCTTACCTAACGGAAGATCGGGCACCCCGTTGCCATTAGCATGGGCCCCGAGTACCTCATCACAAGCATATGGGCCACTCGGATAGAGCCTGGGTCAAGATTTGTAATTAGAGATATAATAGCACCCAATAGATTTTGCCTTGTATAGAAAGGAATATACAGTCTTAGCCGGGTAAGATGTATCTCTAAGAAGGAAATCCCTTGGCCATATCTAGCTGGGATTCCTATCTTGTACCCCTATCCCCCAGTATATAAGGGGAGGCAGGGCGCCCTATGAGGGCAGAAGATCATTGATCGACACATATTCTTAAAGGAATACCACCACAACTGGACGTAAGGTATTACCTCACATCGAGGGTCTGAACCAATATAAAATCTCCTTGTGTTCCTTTGCAGTCCACTGAGTTTCCCCTTGCTGAGTAGCCCTATAGTTATATTGCCGATGTAAAACATCAACAGAGTGAATTTGGCGATGAACGAGGTGTCTTTGACTCCTTTTCGAAAGGCGATGATGATGACCTCATCCTTGATCTTCGGGATTGAATTCTTCTTTTTAGAGAACCACTTGATGAAGTCATAAAGAGACTTGTTCTTTCTTTGATCCAACTAATATAGGTCGTACTCGAAAGATGGCCTCTCGTATGTTCCCTGGAAATTGGCGATGAAGCGTTCCCGGAGTTCTCCCCAGGAGTCGATTGATCTCTTAGGAAATCCTGTTAGCCATGTCCTCGCTGAGTCGGCTAGAGCGACTAGGAGGTAGTTAGCCATGGCTTTGTGATCTCCTCCGGCTGTTCGGATTGCCAGAGTGTAGACCATGAGCCAGGACTCGGGATTGGTCTTGCCGTCGTATTTTTTGATGCCTGTAGGCTTGAAACCCGATGGCCAGTCGACTTGTTGCAACTCGTGGGTGAAGGCTGGTACTCGTTCATCTTCATGAGGGCTCTGACTCCGAATACGGCGGCGAAACCACTCGTGGTGGAGGCCAAAGCGCTCATTCCCGTCTTCTAGTCTGCGTTGTTTGTCTTCCTCTCGTTCATGGCGCCGAACATTGATGTCCTGCCGAAGGTCACCCCATAGTTGGCCTCGGAGATCCTGATTGTGCCGACGGTCGCTTCGACGCCGCTGGTTGTTGTTGGGGTTGCCGAGTGACGTTTGGCGTGACTCCGTGTGCAGCCGACTAGAGTCGGCCGCTCGGCGTCGCTTTGAGGCGGATGAGACTGCCATTGGAGAAGCCGACCAACTAGTTGGTGTGAGGGTATCGCTCGACTGTTGGCACTGTTGACATGCAGCAGCGGTGATCATGGCTTTTATCCTTGCTATCGTCGGGGTGGCCTGGTGATCAGGCCCGAACTGGAGTGTGTCCAGCAAGGTTGCAGCAGCCACGACGTTCTATTGTGGCATCACGAAGACATCGTGGTTGCCGACTCTAGTTTGGAGGATTTGTTGCTGAGCGGTTCTCCTAGCCGTGTGTAGCTCATCGTTGTGAGCCTCGCGTTCGGCCTCCTCCTATTGCCGTAGTCAGCGTGCCTCCTCTTCTTGCTACTCTTGTACTTGGCGCACCTCCCGTAGAGGGGTTGAAGCCATGAAGATTTCTTGGGGCAGAAGGAAGCTTGCCAGACTGGTGTTCGAACTGGTGTTCGAACTGTTGTCTGACTTTGAGTTGAAATCTGAGTAGTTCATCGGGGTGATGACAACTCCGACGTCCCTAGATCCAATCTGGAACGGCTCTGAGCCATCTCCGAACTAAACCGTAGAGGATCGGGTCTGCCGCGTGGGATGTAAATTTAGATGTCCACGGCGTCGCCAAGTCTATATTGGAGATTGACGATCTCTCCCCTTCCTAGCCCGGCCCGGCCCAGCTCAAGGCCAAGTTCAAGTCAAACGCCGAAGGAGAGAGTTGTCCCAAGACCTGGGGAAGTAGAAGATTGCCCCAGCAAATCGATGAGGGTTGTTGCAGTGTCGGGTGGGCCGACTGGCGCGGAGTCAGCTAGTTCCTCGGCCAATCAAATCTGGTCTGAGTCGGCCAAGGTGAGGTTGCCGAGCTGGTCGGCAACGAAGTCGAGGCTTTCGAATGTAATCATGTCTCTAGGGGAGAATCCGCCGCCATCAACTCTAGTTGTTGAATCCATTGAGCTTGAGGTTGATCTCGCCGAAGCTCCTACCTGGCGCGCCAACTGTCGATATTTTACACCGGCAATATGATTATAGGGCTACTCATCGGATCAAAACTCAGTGAACTGCAAAGGAAAACGGGGAGTTTATACTGGTTCAGGCCCTCGATATGAGGTAATACCCTACATCCAGTTGTGATGTATTCCTTTGAGGATGTGTGATTCTGATGAATCTCTGTATGCCCTCAGGGGGTGCCCTGCCTCCCCTTATATACTAGGGGACAGGGTACAAGGTAGGAGTCCCAGCCGGATTACGGCCAAGGGATCTCCTCTTAGAGATATAACCCACCCGACTAGGACTTTATATTCCTTACTATACAAGGCTAAGTCTGCCGGGCTCTGTCATATCTCTAATTACAAGGCTAGGCCCATCCTCTGTCCGAGTGGCCCATATGCTTGTGATGAGGTACCCGGGGCCTATGGCCTCCACACATAGCCACAACGATCATCGACTGCAGTATCAACATGACAGGCACCAAGATAACCGTGATGCCTAAGAACGACTACAACGAGATCTCCACCACGACATCAATGCTTGACGCCGAGAACGCAAGGAAGTCAAACATTGCCAATTGGAAGACGAGTGTCACACCCTAAGTTTTCCCTCAAATAGAGCCACACAAAAATAATATCTAAGAAAATGTCCCCAGAAAAATAATTTAAATAGGCCAAATGAATTAATTAAACGAGAAAATGCAAAATAATAAATTATTGTGGCTGGGAATATTTTTCTTATATTCCTCTTGCCAAAATATATTAACAGGATTTTTATTGGAATTTTTAGAGCACTAGAAGTATTTTTAATAAATCGAAAACCTTTATCAGAATTAAATTGCACTGGCAAACCTTTTTTCTTTTCTTTTCTTTCTCTTTTCCTTTTTATTTTCTCTCCCCTCCCGCTGGGCCGTCGGCCTAGCACTGTGCTGGCCTCCACGCGTGGCCCGCACGCGCTATCCAGTGGAGCCCACCTGTCGGCCGCTCGCCCCACTCCCTCTCTCGCCGACCCGTGGGGCCCACCCGTCAGACCCTGGATGCCTCGCTCTCTCACCATCCCGCTGACAGGCCAGGCCCACCTGTCAGTCCTTCGTCTTCCTCCGTCCTTGGTTTGATCAGCGCCTCGCCTCGGCTCCCCGCACGCCCGTCCTTGATTCAAACGGCGGTGGACCTGGTCCTCGCCCACTCCCCCACGATCTCCGATGCCGTCACCCACTCTCACGCAAGAATCATGTGCACGACACCACGGCCGCCACCCTCAAGCCCGTGAAAATGGTGCCGTTACGGCCACAATCTCACCCGCCCAAGCTCTTAAAAACCCTCGCCGTCCCCTCCTCTCTCTTTCCCCTCTAACGCCGACGCTTCCCGAGCTCCCTAGCACCCCACGCCACGTGATCCAGAGCCGCCGCCATGCTCCGCCGTGTCCAGCTGTCTACCACCGCTGCTGTAGCCACCGCCAGACCGCGCGCTCACCACCATCAGCTCCACCGCACTCGTGCGAAGCCAGGCCGCCGCATCCGTGGGCCTCTACGTCGCCGGGGGTCCGTTTTTGCCGTCGTCCTCGTCGGTAAGCCGTTCCGCCGGTTTTTGGCCACGCCTCCCCATCAATCCACTCAACAATTTTGGCCCTAATTCCTTCCTACATCTTCACCAGGACCCCCTGATGTGGACATGCCACTGTTAACTACACCCACACAAGTGTATAAAGGACCGGTTACACGCAGCAGTGCAAAGTTACTCCAACAAGAGGTGCATGCTTTCCTCTCTGGGTTACATCCTAACATTGATGAGAACTATATACTACCTAAGTCATGTACTCTAATGGTACTCAGGTTTATACAAGAGGCTACACTACCGGGTTACATGGAGGACGCAGAGGGTTACACCATGGACACAAAGGTTGCTGCCCAAGTTGAGAAGGGGTCCGCGCCAAGACCCAGTGGTAGACTGCAGAAGCCTCAACTTCCAGTGCAAAACCATACTATCTCAGGCAGATACGTGGGTCATAATATACATGGTTGGAAACCTCATCAAGTCTAGTTTCCAACGCATCCAACGGCATGTCATTTGGACTTCTGAGCAAGGAGTAATGACCATTTTACTGAAGGCTGCGCAGAAGCCCAAAAGACGCGCGGGAATTGAAGACCACCTCGTGAATGCTTCAACCAGTTGGCCTTCCACCTCCCAATGTGGAGACTTCAGTTCATAGCTATCTAAGAGACTTATTCCTAGTATATATATCACCTATATGCTACAAGAAAGGAACTTTTGATCATTTGAGAACCTGATATGGTATTGCAGCCGAGCTGCTGAGTGTCTTACACACCTTTGTTCTTGCGAGTTCTTCTTGGGCTTGTGAGAGATCTCTCTGAGATCCGCTACTTCGTGCTCTACGGTTTCCAGTTAGGCTGTGCCATTTTGTGTGGATTAGTCCCGGTTGTGGTTCTGCGATTGTTCGGAGACTGAGTCGAAGTCCTCAAGGTTTCGGTGTCTCTGTCCCGTCGCTTGGTCGCATCCAACCTTGGTCAGGTATAAAGCAAGTTATTCGCTGTTTCTACAGCAAGTTATCCTTTGTTCTTAAACCTACTGTTGTGAAGATCGGGCCATCCCCTTGCCGATTCATATCGGTACTTATCACCCTCTCAACCTCGTCCGCGCCTCCATCGCCGGAGAACTTCACCGGAATGCCATCTTCGCTGTTGTCCCGTACCTCAGCCGCCACCTATCTCCTCGGTTCACCTCCGTTCGCCGCATTCCGATCATCGCCACCCCTCGGTGAGCACCCCCTCGTCTTCCTCGCTCCATCCCGTAGCTCGCCGCTATTCTCCGGGGGCCGACAGGGGTGAGCCTCCTTTCGTCCGGGGCCGTCCGATCGGCCTCTAGGAAGATCTGGACCGGCCGCGTGGCGCCCCCGCGGGCGCCCGCTTCCCCGCCACGTCGGCGCCACCTGGCCGCTGCGTCGACTCGTCGGCCGCCGTGGCTACCGTGTGGCAGCCATGTGGCCATTCCCCGCTGGGCCACGGTGGACTTGGTCCACTGTGCGCCGCTCCCCCTAGGGTCACTGGTCGGTGGGGCCCGCCTATTGGTGCTGGCTCCTCAGATCCGATGACGCAATAATTCATTTAATTACGCAATAAATCGCTTAATAATTGATTTTACTTTGGAAATCACAGTAAAACTTTAAAAATTCATAACTAATTCATACGAACTCCGATTAAGTCCATTCAAATTTCATTAAATCCAGAAAAATGCCAAGAATTTATTGAAAATATTTTTAGCTCATGTTTGACTACCCACATGTACTATTTTTAATTGTTTGTGCATTATCTGTTATAGAATCCGACGCAGTCGACCCTCCCGTTTACTACGAGGTTATAGCCGAGTACGTCGAGTCGAAGCAAGGCAAGTCACACTGTAATTTTGATCATTTTGTACCTACCTTTTTGCTAAAATGCTTTGTTTATTTAAATAAATCTGCATGTTTTATTATTTCATGTGGTGTGGATTATAACCTTTATATAGTAAGACTATGCCCTAGTTATTGAACCTTGTCCCTTGTCACCTGGGTATTAGAATTCTATTCTTAGGATGCTTAGCCATGCTCAGAAACTATTAGTTCACCTGAGAATTAAATATTATCATTTACATTCTTGGTTCGACTCAACGTTGGAAAATAGAACTTTGGATATGTTACTATTAAATTACTAAAATCTGACTCAAATGGTGGGCTATGGGTGCATAGTTTTGCTGGTCGTACCCATGGCAATTAAGGACCGGTTCGCGGGAACCCCTTGGGCAATTAATCGTACTTTCCACAAGCCAGCGTGGGCAACGGCTGGGCTTGTAGTGTCTCTTCTCCCTCTCCTAGGCACCGATGGTGGGGATGGGCGTGATGGAGTTGGGTCGGCCCGGGGTAGGGTTGATCAGCTTCCAGATCCATTGTGGCACAAGGGGGGTAGCTTGGCCAATATGGGGTGTCCTGTTGGCAGGTGCAACCTCAGTGTGGTGTGGATGGTATGGGAGAGGTTGTGTGAACGGTCCTGTCACAGCCTCTTACAGGGTATCGTGGTGATGCACCGGCACACGGGAACGTGTGTGGGGCTGTGTCTTGTGGGTACAGTTGTAAACCTCTTATCAGAGTTAAATCTATTCGAATAGCCATGCCCGCGGTTATGGGCATGTTGGTCAAGACTCACCGTGATTAGTCTCACCCTCACTTAATCAACTTGATTTAATGGAACTGGTGTAGTTCAAGTGGATGGTTGGGCCTGCTTAACATGGTGTAACGTTAATCAATGGATTATTAATATGATTCAAGTAATCAACCTTTTTACCATTTGTGAACTACTGCTTTTACGTAAATAAACCTCTAGCCTATCTTTGATTCTCGTGCATTGTGCATATTTGCGGGTGTGGTTTGTTGAGTACTGTGGGTGGTACTCAGTCTTGCTCCATTTTCCCCCTCTCAGTGGTGGAGTACCAGTCCGACGAGGATCGTCATGAGGACTAGGCTGGGTCCACCGTCAAGATGCCTATGGATTGGAAGCCTCCGCTTGGCTAGCTGTGTATAGGCTTTATTTGTTTTACCGCTGCATTTATGTAATATAATTTTATTCTGTTTGTAACACGCATTCTGTATGGCAACTTAGAATTGTGTACCTTGGCTTTCCTGGACAAGGATTTAATACACATGAATGTTCAGAATTTCGGTGGTGAATTTCTGGGCATTACAACGAGCATGATCGCTTTGGTCTCCATCGTGAGCGCTTCCGCCACCTCAGTTGGAGCCGGAGCCCCCACTCAGACTATAGAGTTCCCGCATTCACGCGCGAGCTACAACAAGTTGACTAGCCATCAGGCTTCAAGCCGACTGGCATAGAGAAGTACGACGACAAGACCAACCCAGAATCATGGCTGACAGTGTACACCTTGGCGATCCAGCTGGAGGCGATCACAAGGCCATGGCAAACTATCTCCCAGTCGCCCTAGCCGAATTGACACGGACGTGGTTAACGGGGCTTCCTAGAGGATCTATTGGCTCCTAGGGGAACTCTGCGAGCACTTCGTGGCCAATTTCCAAGGAACCTACGAAAGGCCAACATCCGAGTACGATCTATACCAGTGCCATTAGAGAAAGAATGAGTCTCTCCGGGACTTCATCAAGCGCTTTTCTGAGAAGAGGAATTCCGTCCCCAAGAGCAAGGACGAGGTGGTCATCGCTGCCTTCCACAAGGGAGTCAGGGACACACCATTTATCACCAAGTTCACTCGGAAGCCGCCCAACTCCGTCAAAGCTCTATTCGAGATAGCCAACAAGTATGTGGATTCAGCCGACGTAGTTGCTGACGACAAGCCCCGACAGAAGGAGCGACGCGAGACGGACGACGCGGTCCCATCCAAAGCCAGGAACTGCAAGCGCAAGTTGGAGGATATCGTGGCGACAGTTGATCGCAACCGATCGCAACCCCCCCCCCCCCAGGACGGATGACTATCAGAAAGTTATGAATGGACCATGTCCTTTCCATCCAAAGGGGAAGCATGCGGCCAAATATTGCCTTATGCTCAAGAAGTTCGGCACTGAGTAGACATCAACATCTGGTGAACCAAAAGACAAGGACAAGCCGGACTCGGGCCTAGCCGGTGATTACCAAGATCCCTAGGCTGAGCTCAACCACATATTTGGAGGGCCATCAGCATATGAGTCCAAACGGAAGTAGAAGCTAACTGCGTGTGAAGTAAACTTAGCCTCCACTGACGCCCCCCAATATCTACGGTGGTCCGAGGTGGCAATCATGTTCGACTGCATGGATCACCCTGACCGAGTGGCACACCTAGGACACTATCCATTTGCCCTAGACCCTATCATCAAGAATGTCAAGTTGAAGAAGGTTCTGATCGATGGAGGAAGCATTCTCAATATCCTATTTGCCAAGACACTCGACGAGATGAAGATACCTCGATCTGTGATGCGACCGAGTACTGCTCCCTTCCACAGGGTAATCCCTGGCCTCTCTTCAACACCACTTGGCCAGATTACTTTGCCAGTGACCTTTGGCTCGTGGAATAATTTTCGCATGGAAAACATCTGTTTTGAGAACGATGATTTCGAGATAGCCTACCACACAATACTCGGATGACCGGCACTCGCCAAATTCATGGAAGTTCCCCACTATACATACATGATGCTCAAGATGGCTGGACCAGCAGGAGTACTCTCCCTACACAGTGACGTCAAGCAAGCCTTCACTTGCAACAAGGAGAGTTGTGAATTGGCCCAATCCCACAAACCTGTAGTCAGACGAAGCAATATCTGATTGGTGGCAACAAATTCAAAGAAGAACGAGGAAGTCCTGGAAAAAAGGCGGCCAAGTCAGGAATTTCAGCGGAGTCAGAAACAAAAAAGATCTCCTTGGACCCTTCCGACCCCACCAATATGGCGCTTGTCGAGACCGGACTCGACCCAAAATAGGAAGACGAGCTCGTCACCTTCCTCCAGGTGAACAGGGGTATATTTGCTCAGAAGCCTTTCAACATGCTTGGTGTACCAAGGGAGGTGATCGAGCATTCCCTCAACGTCAAGCTGGACGCCAAACTAGTCAAATAGAGACTAAGGCAATTCGCACAAGACCGCAAGGATGCTATCCGCGAGGAGATAACCAAGCTCCTGGCAGCCGGGTTCATCAAGGAGGTCTACCACCTGGATTGGCTGGCAAACGCAGTCTTGGTTCGGAAGAAAAAGGGTAAATGGTGCATGTGCGTCGACTACATCGACTTAAACAAGGCGTGTCTCAAAGATCCATTTGGTCTACCCAGGAAAGATCAGGTGGTCCATTCAACTGCAGGATACGAGCTACTCAGCTTTCTCGACTGCTACTCGGGATACCATCAAATCAGCCTAAAGGAGGAGGATTGCCTAAAGACTTCTTTTGTCATGCCATTTGGTGCATACTGCTATCAGTATGTCGTTCAGGTTGAAAAACATTAGCACAACATATCAACGTGTCATCCAATGGTGTCTTCACACTCAACTTGGGTGCAACGTGGAGGCGTATGTCAATGATGTGGTGACCTCATTGTTGACTTAGAAGAAACTTTTCAAAGCCTTCGAAGATTCAAGATAAAGCTAAACCCAAAAAGTGTGTTTTTGGAGTATCTTCGGGAAAACTACTCGGTTTCATTGTTTCACATCGTGGCATAGAGCCGAACCCAGAGAAGATCAACGCAATCATGAACATGGCTTCCCCGACTAGCCAGAAGGACGTACAGAAGTTAACCGGCTGCATGGCGGCACTTAGCCTATTTGTTTCTCGACTAGGCGAATGGGGCATGCCCTTTTTCAAGCTCCTAAAGAAAGTTGACAATTTCCAGTGGACGTCAGAAGCCCAACAAGCCTTTGAAGACTTCAAGAAGTTCTTCACATCACCACCCGTGCTAGTATCACCTATGCCCTAAGAACAGCTCATGCTATACCTTGCGGCAACAACTCAAGTGGTTAGCACGATTTTGGTCGTCGAGCGCAAAGAGCCAGGACATATCCAAAAAGTATAACAACCAGTCTAATTCGTCAGCAAAGTCTTAGGTAAATCCAAGATGCGATATCCCAAAGTCCAGATCTGTTGTATGGATTACTCATCACTGTCCGAAGGCTGGTGCACTATTTTCAATTGCACCAAGTCACAATTGTCACATCATTCTCACTCGGAGATGTTCTACATAATCGCGAAGCCACCAACAAAATCGCTAAATGGGCACTCGAGCTGATGGTGTTTGACAATCTTTCAACAACTGATAGTAATTTAGTCTCAAGCACTTGCTGACTTCGTAGCCGAGTGGACAGAAGTTTAGTTGGCTACACCTGACAAACTTGAGTACTGGACAATGTACTTCGACGGTTTTCTATGGATCGGCGGAGCAGGAGCTGGTATCGTGCTGATGTCACCTGGAGAGAAACTCAAATATGTTCTTCAAACTCATTTTCTAGCATCCCACAACGTCGCCGAGTATGAAGCACTCATCCACGGGCTCCGTATCACCATATCGCTCAGTATCCGATGATTGGTGATTCATAGGGATTCCCAACTCGTAGTGAACCAAGTCATGAAGGACTAGGTGTGCCTAGACGACAACATGGCTGCATACTGTCAATCAATTCAGAAATTAGAGAACAAATTTGACAGACTGGAAATCACACATGTTTTGCACCAATACAACGAAGCCGCAAACGAGCTAGCCAACATGGGATCTAAACATGAAGTGGTCCTGACTGGAGTTTTTGTCTAGCAATTATTAGAGCCATCTGTGGAGGACATGGGCCCCGGGTACCTCACGACAAGCATATGGGCCACTCAAACAGAGGGTGGGTCTAGCCTTGTAATTAGGGATATGATAAGACTCGGCAGACTTAGCCTTGTACGACAGGGAAAATACAGTCCTAGTCGGGAACGTTATATCTCCAGAAGGAGATCCTTGGTCGTAGTCTGACTGGGACTCCAACTTTGTAACCCTATCCCCCAGTATATAAGGGGAGGCATGGTGCCCCCTGAGGGCAGAAGCAGAAGACATACGAGGTTCACAAGAATCACCACCATACATCCTCAAAGGAAATACACCATAACTGGACGTAGGGTATTACCTCATCTCGAGGGCCTGAACCAGTATAAACTCCCCGTGTTCCTTTGCAGTCCACCGAGTTTCAATCCGACGAGTAGCCATATATTCTTATTGCCGGTGTAAAACAACGACAGTTGACGCGCCAGGTAGGGGCCTCGGCGAGAGCAACCTCAACAAACTCGATGGATTCGACAACCGAAGTCGACGGCATCAACTTCTCCCCTAGAGACACGATCACGTTCGGAAGCCTCGACTTCGTCACCGACAAGTTCGGCAACCTCACCCTGGCCGACTCAGACTCGATTCGATCTGCCAGGGAATCAGCCGACTCTGCGCCAGTCGGCCCATTCGACGCTGCAGCAACCCTCATCGAATTGCTACAGCAATCTTCTACGTGCCCAGGTCTCGGCCTTGAGCCGGCCGAGATCGGGCTAAAAAGGGAGGAGATCGTTAATCTCCCGTACAGACTCAACAACGCCGCGGATATCTACAATCTACATCTGACGCGGCAAACCCGATCCCCTACGATCCAACTCAGATATGGCCCAGAGCCGCTCGAGATTGGATCTAGGGAGGTCGGAGTCATCATCACACCTATCAATTACTCTGATTCTGACTCCAAGTCAGACAGCAGTCTAAACATCGGTTCGGATGGCAGTTTGGCTAGCTTTTTCCTGACTCGCGAGGTCTTCATGGCGTCCAAGGGCTCTGCTGCCACCCAAGAGGCGCGCCGACTACGCGAGGAACAAGAGGAGGAGGCCTGCTGACTACAACAACAATAGGAGGCCGAGCGTGACGCTCGCAACAACGAGCTAAGCAAGGCTGGGCGAACCGCTCAACAACAAATCCTCCAAACTCGAGTCGGCGACCACGACGTCTTTGCCACGCCTCAACATAACATCGTGGCCGCTGCAACCCTACTGGATACACTCCAGTTTGGGCCTGATCACCAGGCCACCCCAACTATTGTGAGGATCAAAGCCATGATTACCACTACTGCATGTCAGCAGCACCAACAATCGGGCGACACCCTCATACCGACCAATCGGCCGGGTTCTCCAACAGCGGTCTCGTCCGCATCAGTGCGACACCAGGCGGCTGGCTCCAGTCAGCTGCACGTGGAGTCACTCCAGATGTCTCTCGGCAACCCTAACAACAACAATCGGCGGCGTCCCCAGAACAACCGCCACGACAACCAAGATCTCCGAAGCCATCTACGATGCGATCTCCGCCAAGACATCAATGCTCAGCGCCGCGAACGCGAAGATGACGAGCGCTACCGACTGGAGGACGAGAATGAGCGCTTTAGACTCCACCACGAGCGGTTCAACCACCGTAATCGGAGCCAGAGCCCTCATGCAGATGAAGGCATACTTGCCTTCACCGAGGAGCTGCAATAGGTCGACTAGCCGTCGGGTTTCAAGCCTACAGGAATCGAAAAATACGACGGCAAGACCAATCCCGAGTCCTGGCTCACGGTCTACACTCTGGCGATCGGAGCAGCTAGAGGCGATCACAAGGCCATGGCTAACTAGCTCCTGGTCGCCTTGGCCGACTCGGTGAGGACATGGCTGATAGGGCTCCCAAAGCGATCAATCGGCTCCTGGGGAAAACTCTAGGAATGCTTCATCACCAGTTTCCAGGGGACTTACGAGAGGCCGTCTTCTGAGCACAATATCTATCAGCTGCACCAGAGGAAGAACGAGTCTCTTCACGAGTTCATCAAAAGGTTCTCCGAGAAGCGCAACTCAATCCCAATGATTAAGGACGAGGTCGTCATCGCCGCCTTCCGCAAGGGAGTTAAAGACACCCCGTTCATCACCAAATTCACTCGAAAACCTCCCGCCTCTGTCAGGGCTCTCTTCGACATGGCAAATGAGTATGCCGACCCGGCCATAGCGGTCGGCCAGGCCCTTGACAACAAGAAAGAGTCCCGGCAGAAGGATCAAAAGGCCAACGATGAGCCAGCACAGAACAAATCCGGCAGCCGCAAGCGGAAGTCAGAGAACGTGGTGGCCAATGTGGAGTGTACTCGGTCACGACCCCCAAGGAACAATGAATACCAGAAAGTGATGAACGGGCCTTGCCCCTTTCATCCCAAGGGCAAGCACGCGGCCAAGGACTGCTTTATGCTCAAGAGGTTTGCTTCTGGGCAGGCTTCAACATCTGGCGCCTACAAGGACAAAGACAAGCCAGATTCGTGCGCAGCTGGTGATTATCAAGATCCCTAGGCTGAGCTCAACCATATCTTCGGAGGGCCATCTGCATACGAGTCCAAGAGGAAGCAGAAGCTAACAACACACGACGTCAACTCGGTCTCTACAGCAAACGCCCCCAATATTTGTGTTGGTCAGAGATGCCCATCACATTTGACTGCGCAGATCACCCCGATCGGGTTACACACCCAGGACGCTATCCACTCATCCTGAAACCGGTCATCAAAAGCATCAAGTTGAAGAAGGTTCTCATAGATGGAGGCAGCGCACTCAACATTCTGTTCGCCAAGACCCTTGATGAGATGAAGATTCCTCATTCAGAGCTGCGGCCGAGTACGGCGCCCTTCCACGGGGTAATCCCCGGCCTATCTTCAACACCTCTCGAGCAGATAACCTTGCCGGTCACCTTCGGCACGCAGGATAACTTTCGCACAGAGAACATCTGCTTCAAGGTTGCCGATTTCGAGACTGCATACCACACGATACTCGACGCCGGTGCTAGCCAAATTCATGGCATGCCCACTATACTACATGAGCTTAAGATGCCTGGCTAGCGGAGTTCTTTCCCTTTACAGCGATGTCAAGCAAGCCTTCATGTGACAAGGAGAGCTGCGCGAGTTGGCTCAATCTCAAGAACGGCATTGGACGCAACAGTATCGGCAACTGTTACAACCAAAATCAAGGACGACCAAGTTCCGGTGAATAAAGCACGAAGTAGGGAATTTCAGCAGACTCTGACGAAGAAGAAGATCCCCCCTGCGTGCCCTTCGACCTCCCTCCGAAGACTGCCTTCTCCAGTCTGGACTAGACTCGATACAACATAGGCAACTAACGCACTTCATCACCCTTCGTCCAGGCAAACAGGGAGATTATTCGGCTCGGGACAAGCGTTCCTGACATGCTGACCAAGGGTACCAAGTAGAGTGTTCAAGCACCTTGCAACGTCAAGCACAAGCGATGAGCCAATGCTAAGTCAACGCAACGGCTACGGTGGCTTCGCACGCAGGCACCACAAAGATGGCTGAGTTCGGGCGCAGGAGATAACAGCTCCTGCGCGAAGCCTGGGTCATCAAGAGGTTCTACACGCCCATGTATGCCTAACCGAATAGCTGGCAAACCCAGTCCTAGTCGGAAGAAGAATCGGCTAAATGGCGCAATGTGGTCGACTACACCAATTTTGAACAAGCGTGCCCTAAAGATCCAGTTTGGTCTACCGCCCCATTAATTAAATTCACGATTGTCTCCGGTAAATCGCACCTCGGGTGCGTGATTCACACCTCGCCGAGAGTGGGAACTTCTCCAGCTTTCTCGACTAGTTACTCGGAGATACCAATCAATCAGCCCCTGCACAGGAGCGAGGACGCCCTTAGACTTTTACTCGTCCATCCACGACACGATCACTTGAGCCCCAATATCTGCATAACGATTCACTATTCTGCCAATGTCGATAGTTGGGATAACAAACTGGAGCAATTATATCAGATTGAGACCACTTCACGCTGTGTTGACAACACTCAGAAATGCAGTGCAACGTGGACGATGCTATGTCAGAATGACGATTGGTGATCAAGACACAAAGTCCCAAGCAAATAGAACCTCTATCGCCTGACTTGCAGGCAACAAATTCCAAAAAAATTCTTCGAGATTAAAGATGAAAGTGAACCCAAACGAAGTAGCCTTCGTGTATCCATCCACGGAAACTAGACCTCGCTTCATTGAATTATCGCACCGGGCACAAGGCTAATCTAGAGAAATATGCAACGTAATAATGAACATGGCAACTCCGACTCACGCCCTCAGAAGGACGTCAAAGCTGACAGGCCTGACGAGAAGCGCGCACTCAGCCGATTCATCTCACAAGCGCAACGGAGCATGCCCATTTTCACACCACTGAAGATAAGCAGACACAATTTCAAATGGCACCAGCTCATATCATTCTCTCCAAATTCTATCTTGGCGAATCGAACTCCCCAAAAGGGATCGACATTCAACGCCCGACACGCAATCAAACGTTGAAGCCAACACGATGTTTCCTCATTAGATCGGAGTACCAAGACCTGATATCCACCGAAGAAGTGACATCGGAAGTCTACATGCACTGCGTCACACTCAGCAATGAGGGCACAGCAATAATTTCTGCAATCACTATCCACATCGGGCATTAGTGCACCACTGTCCCCGTGATCCAGGACGTTAGTCGATAAAGGCTACAGGGCCACGGTATTTTTCTAGCCCGAACAGCCCAAGTAACAAATGCTAGAAGACATAGTCCGTAAACATGCGCAAGGTTGTCAAGTTCTGATGCCTAAAGACACACAAAACTTCTCCAAGCGCCAAGAATTCAAACAATCGACACCACATCTCTTAGCCACTTCCAGAATTGTATGGGCTTGACAAATGGGACAGCCTTTTAAGACAAGCGCCAGGATGGGTTCACCACACTTGTTTACGTCGCAGGATAAATTCACAAGGTGGGATCTTCAAGGGCAAAACCCGTTGCTCCATAAACAGTGGCACGAGCAAAGACTTCAATGAGTATACCTCGCACCCGTATACCGATTTGGGGTGTTCCTTAACACATCATCACAGGCATAACCGACGTCAATCAACGGGCAGTAGTCTTTCAAGATTCTCTGTGCCACCCGGCTCTCGGCATCAAGATCTGTTATGCCTCTGTGGCACACCCACGGAGCCAGATGGGCAGGCGAACTCCGATACGGCCATGATTTATACAGATCACGCCAGGATATGCGACCGACAAACCATATGCAGGGCGGGGTGGTACAAGAACTCCCATCCGTTCTCTGGTCTCGTAAGAACGACGGTTAGTCGGGCAACAGGGCAATTCCCTTTCGTTGCTGGTCTATGGTGCGTTGAGGCGACGTGATTG
>RYFJ01003251.1:0-142644 GCA_003991445.1 Oryza meyeriana var. granulata | reverse complement strand
CGAGGCTGGAAAAGCTAAAGATAAATATGATAAGCCGGAACAGTGGCGACTTTTGGTTGATTCAGTACTTGGAGACCAGATCAGTCAGAGCTAAAAGTAGATGAAAGATTGTGTTATTAAGGGACGTTGGCGAAGGAAAAGCCCCGAGTTCTCAAGTTGACAGCAAGGAACTGTCTGGTTTGGAAACGCATTTGCGTGCCCGAAGAGAGGGCAAATCCGAGACTTATCTTGAGAGAAGCAGATCTCGTTATTCATCACTAGGAAGTACCGATGTACTGAGGATATTAGATCATTACCCTTGGTGGCGCTGGATGAAGGCGAGATTCTGCCCCGGAGTATGTCGCGGTTTGTGAAATTGTCAAGGGCTTTAAGCAGACATTAGGAAGCCAGCAGGATTGCTTCAGCCTTGGAAGGATACCCGAGTGGAATGGGAAGAATAGGAATGATTTTCATCGTTTGGTTACTAGACCCCGGCGAGGATATGATTCTCTCGGGTAATAGTGGACGACTGACAAGGTCGCCATTTATCCCGTCAAGACGACTAGCGGCAGAAGTTAGCTGAGTTGTATTGACCAGTTAATTGCCAAGCGTCCAAGGAAGATAGTAGTCCCGACAGAGGAGCTCATTCACCTCCACCTTTGCAAAAGTTGCACTGAGGCAATGGCACTAATTATTTCAGTACTGATATCACCCTAGACGGATGGAAAGACCGAAGAGAGTAAACAGATCGTGGAAGATATGCTAGAGATGTGCCCGGATTTTGAAGGAACTCTGAGATCTCGTTGCCTATTAATGTCGAGCTCTCTACAAACGCTATAAGCCAGTATCAAGAGTGGCCCAATGAAGCTCTAATAAGGGCAAGTGTAGATCCACTTGTTTAAGATGGTTTTTGGACCAACCTTTTGAAAGAGGCAGAAGAGCGAGTTAGGTTATCGGAGAGCTTGAGAAGCAAACCCGACAGACCAGACTATCCATAATCGGCGAGACGAGAGATCGAGTTTCAGATAGGAGACCATCGTGTATTTCCGGTATCCCTACGAGGACAAAGAGATTCGGCAATGAGTGGAAAAGTAGCGCTCGCTAAATGATTACCTACTCGTTGACAAGACGAGGAGTACGTGGCGTATATCTGGGTTACCGAAGAATCTGCGACATAACACGATTGTTTACAATGTGTCCCAGTTGAAGAAATGTTTCGCTCCAGAAGAGCAAGTTTCGTTGGAAGAAATCTGACGTACAACGAACTCACTACAGGAACGCTATCGTGATTTTGGAGACAAAGGTGACAGAATGACAAGCACGAAAGGAGATCAGATTCTGCAGGTGCAATGGAGTACCATTCGGAGATGAGCTACATGGGAGAGAAGATGCTAAGTGAGTTACGCGGGAGCTTCGTGAGTAGTCGAGTCTCGGACGATTCTTGTTAAGTTGGGGGATGTGTTTTGTAACCGTCGTTTTTCTTCTGCCGCTAGTCTTGTTTTCCGAGCTCGTTTGTCCGCTTAATGCTGTTCAGTTGTGCCCAAAGTTTCTCGAGCCGAACTCCTTATCCTTGAGCGAGTAGATTGCTACTTCAGTCTTAGCATCCTGCCTTTCCCTTTTTTACTCGGCCTCACTTTGCTGGCCGAGTAAGCTGTGAAGTGGCGACTACCTTGTTGAGACCTGTGTTCTTGCCCGAGTTGCCCCCGACGTCTGGAACGCGACACGAAGTGTGAAGACAGTCTTCACCTGCCGCGGGCTCGTTGGACAGTGGTACAGTCCGAAGCCTGTAGTGGATTTCTCCAACCTTCTACGCCTTGATTAATGTCTCGTCGCAGCTGAGTGCGCAACCCTCTGACACTTGGAGCTCCAAGTCCTCCCTGTCATATCTGTCATATCTGTCAGTCATCTTGACTTTTTCTCCTACCCCGTTGCCCAACCACCGTGCTCTGCCATGCCGGCATTGTATTATTGGAGCCTCCATGGGCTCCTTTCTTTCCTTTGTTTTGCAAACGGCCAGCTCCAGTTTGCTGAGTTTTGTTCTTACTCCTCACGCTTTGGAGCTCTGTGCCTGGTTGTAAGCTGGTGCCAGAGCACTTTTCTGCAAGCGAACTTATGTCTGTGATCTTTTCTTTGTGTTTTACCTCCTGCTTATAGTTGTTTCTTTCTGTTGTTCAGGCCTGAACATGGACCGACTCCGAGCAGCTTCAGCCGAGACCCTCCTTGGAACAAGAGCAAGCTATTTGAATATTGTTCTGATTCAAAACTATTTGTTTGAAAACTATATGATGCTTAGTTTAACTTTTTAAACTGTTGGGCCTCGTGTGCAACGCACCGATGCGACCTATCCAGTAGTACCTTATAATTTGGTAGGCATGTTGAATATATTTTTCTTGAAGCTCAAGTGGGACGCCAGCATCTATCTGACGATCACGAGCGAGCAGAAGCTTAGTCGCAGTATCGCTTGTTTGTCGTTGGGAAAAACATTGGGTTTACTAACTGATGAAAAACCCGGTACTGTCTCCGGTGCTATCGGCGTGTTGGAACAATTAAGTTGTGAAAAATCTTGATATACAAGAGAAACTGCTGTTTTTGGTTTGAGCTTTGGGGTTGTTTATTTATCATAAGGACCCGTTTCCTTTGGGGATTCCATCCGAGCATCTTACAGTGCGACAGCGGGTATTATGGATGCCCTGGCGACGTAATTAGCTAGGTTTAGGGAAGTTAGTGGACATGATCCTGTGTGGATCCTTTCGGCTGGAATTGGCATGACTCTAGACTGGCTTTGGAAATGGCTGTCGAAATTTTTGGTACAGGCCAGTACTACGGTGTAATTTCGTCGGATGGGTAAAGCGCACACCCTCTGCAGAGTTTAGCAGAACTGTTCGAACAGCCGTGCCCACGGTTAAGGGCGATTGTACAGGTGATTCCCATAGCGTAGATTTGCTTAAAAATGATTTTGGTGAAAGTGCTTGATGGAAAGGGAAACGTGCCAGAGTTTGCTAGAGTAAGCAAACGAAGGCTGTGTGGAACAGAAACGGATCTGTGTGATCCGGGGGGTGTTGATCACATTGGGTTTGGGCGAAAGCAAACAGTGTGTGAAAGTAAACAGGATGAAGATCATGCTTCCGGGTTGTACAGGCAGCGAACTTAAGCCCCGGGTTGTAGCCAGGGCGGCCATGGTACCAAATGTCTTCGGGTTGTAGCAGAAGACGGATTGATCAAGCTCTCGGGTTGTTAGCCAGGGCAGCAATTAGTTGATCAATTGGTGTACTCCGGGTTGTAGCCAGGGAAGCCAGATGAGCAAAGCGTGAGCTCCCGGTTGTAGCCAGGGAAGCAAAATAGCGAGTTTTGTGCCCGGGTTGTAGCCAGGGCAGCGGCTGGGATTTTGTTGTAGCGAGTCTCAAGGGTCAACGAGTGGGCGGTAGCTACTACTCGGGAGATACAGGACCAGCAAATGTGAAGTAAAAGATGAGAAGAACATGTATGATTATGCTTGATTCATTAAGTGGCGAGTTGTTAAAAAGCAACTTGCGGAATGGATCGAGGCGTGAGCCTCTTTCCGACAACTAAAATTTGAGTTCACTAGTGTTTGTAAAGAAAAGAGTTTATAAAGGCAGATTTCCGCAAATAAACCCTTAGCCTTTCTGTCTGACCGTCATGGCATCATCTCCCGGCTTGCTGAGTACGAAAGTACTCACCTTGTTCATATATATATGTATAGTAGGTTTTGGAGATGAAGACGAAGATCCGACTGCTGCCGAGTTCCTCCAAGACCAGGCCGACTACGAAGACTTCGGAAGGTTTCAAGCCTAGTTCCCAACCGAGCCTGTGGTGTAGTTTTTGTCCAGCCTCCGCCCTGTTTCTGCTGTTCCGCTAGTTTACCTGTTGATTATTTTTGCCCATCCCGGGTTTGTCCTGGATGGATCTCCTTGTATTTATATGTGTACTCTGTTATGTATTTATTGTAACTCTGAGTTGTATCATTGTTGTGCGTACCCGACTACTGATCCTGGGATCGGATGCCGTATGCACATGGTGGCCTTCCACCTAGTCGGGGAGGCGTCACAATTGCAGCCATTTATTCATGGAATGCCCCTTCACGAACAGAGTGTGGACGATGCTATGAACTTGGATCAATGTCCCCTTCCATCTTCCCGGGGAGCTGGGGCTATAGCTGGGGGCTTGGTGGCTGGCTGCACATTTGGCTTTTCAGCCGAGTTTCCGAAGGGCCTTTGACTCGTTTACCTTGCTGACATGTTGGTCCATCTGGCTAGAGAGAAATGCAACAATCAAAGATTGAGGACAGCCGCCTAGCTAGTTACAGATATCAAAGACGAGATTACAATCTGGAGAGAAGCCGGTTTTTTCATTTCAAATGATGTCTAGCTTTTTTTTGTTCTCTTAGAGCCCTTTGGCTGATGTTTGTGATGCTTTTCGACAGCCTCCTGTCGTTGTAAACCCCCCCCCCCCTTCCCTTTTTACACTTTCATTTCTTCCGTTTCATCTTAATGAAATTCGGTTGGCCTTGTCTTCGGCCAACCCGGCCGATACACCACAAAAGTCTGATAATGTGCTGTATGTGCAGGATGGAAAGATTTTAGCATGGATATATTGTGCAGAAAAAAAAAACTCTTTTGAGCTTTCTGCTTCTCTTGTAGCCCTATTGTTAATATGAATCACATTTTATCAGTCCTGAATTGTAGCCCTTAGTAAAGCCTCATTGTTCTTGAACTTTTTTTCAATCTGGTTGCGAGGTCTGAATAGTTAATATGAATCATAGTTTCATTTTTTTTCTTAATCTACTCTATCTATTTCGTGTTCTAGATACTATAATAAATAATATCCGATGAATTAGAATCATCTTGATAAGATAACATGCCCTTTCTATGTATTATCAATAGGAGCAAATTCTAACAAGTCACACACATATTCCAGAGATACCGAAACCAAAAAATTCCACGGTCGAACTACTAGAATGTCTAGAAATGTAGAGCTTAAAGTAGAAAGGCTCTTTTGGATGGGAAAACTATGACTTTGTAGTTTTCGTTAGTAGAAAGCTAATTCATTAAAATTCCGTCCAGTAAAACAAAAGAATTATAAATATCTAAAATGATAGATAGAAATACCGCGAATAATTGTGACCCCCATAAAGGAGCAGTCCCCCAACCCAGAGCTACTTTCCCATATTCCGAATTCAAGGGTTTCAATAAATTACCTACGCGAGTTCGTCTTAGTCTAGGTCTAGAACTATCTTCAACGGTTTGTGTAGGCATAAATTCTATTTAATGATTTGTGTTGACTTTGTATACCATTCCGTTGTAGTTGTAAATACACGATCTTTTCGTACATCCACTGTAATCTTGAAATTCTATAAAAATGGAAACAACAACTTTAGTCGCCATCTCCATATCTGGTTTACTTGTAAGGTTTACTGGGTATGCCTTATATACCGCATTTGGGCAACCCTCTCAACAGTTAAGAGATCCATTCGAAGAACATGGGGACTAATTGAAGTAAGAAGTCTCCCAGATACTGGGAGACTTCTTACTTCAATTAAATTATTTCACTTTTTTAGTCGGAACCTTAGGTGGTTCTCGGAAGAAGATAGCGAAAAAAATTATCCCTAAAGTTGAAACTAAAAGGAACGTATAAACCAATGCTTCCATAGATTCGATCGTGGTTTATTTACAATTATAACTTCCACACCTATTCATTTGTCATTTGGGATCATTTCCCATATAAAGAAGGAAAATGAGTCAAAGAAGGGATGGGAGATGTTTCCCATGTCAAATCAAAAAAGAGAGGTGAAAGATACCAAAGCAATGCGGCATCAGGCTGGCTGTCTCCTTGTAATTGGATCTCCGACTTTTTGGAATGTCCCAAATTCCACTTGAGCATCCAAGTCTGGATCAATACTAGCAAAAACATCTCGGAACAAGGTTCTAGCGCCATGCCAAATGTGTCCGAAAAAGAAGAGCAAAGCAAAGGTAGCATGACCAAAAGTGAACCAACACCTTGGACTGCTGCGAAAAACACCATCTGATTTCAAAGTAGCCCGATCTAATTCAAAAATTTCCCCTAATTGGGAACGCCTCGCATATTTTTTTAAAGTAGCAGGATTAGAATAACTTACTCCATTAAGTTCGCCACCATAGAACTCCACCGTTACGCCTACTTGTTCAACACTATATTTGGATTATGCTCTTCTAAAAGGAACGTCCGCTCTCACAATTCCCTCTTCATCTACCAAAACAACTAGAAATGTTTCAAAAAAAGTAGGCATACGATGTACAAAAAGTTCACGCCCTTCTTTATCTCCAAAGATGGGATGTCCTAACCATCCAACAGCTATTCCATCCCCATTGTCCATTGGGCCTGCTCTAAATAATCCCCCCTTTGCCGGATTATTACCAATATAATCATAAAATGCTAATTTTTCGGGAATTTTAGACCAAGCTTCTGATAAACTGAGATTTTCGACTAACCCATCACTAACTCTTCGATATATTTCTTGCTGAAAGTATCCCTGATCCCACTGATAACGAGTAGGCCTAAACAATTCGATTGGGGTAGTTGCTGACCCATACCACATAGTTCCGGCAACTACAAAAGCTGCAAAAAAAAAACAGCAGCGATACTACTGGAAAGTACAGTTTCAGTATTGCTCATACGTAATCCTTTGTATAGACGTTGAGGTGGACGGACACTAAGATGGAATAGGCCCTCTAATATGCCCAACGTACCTGCAGCAATATGATGAGAAGCTATTCCTCCTAGAACAAAAGGATCAAAACCTTCTGCACCCCATGCCGGATTTACAGCTTATACTTTTCCAGTTAGTCCATAAGGATCGGACACCCATATCCCAAGACCATACAAACCTGTTACATGAAATGCGTCAAAGCCAAAGCAAGCCACCCCTGCAAGAAATAAATGAATTCCAAAGATCTTGGGCAAATCCAAAGAGGGTTTTCCCGTCCGCTCATCATAGAATATTTCGAGGTCCCAATATACCCAATGCCAGATAGCTGCCAAGAAACACAAGCCAGAAAACACAATATGCGCCCTTGCCACACCTTCATAACTCCAAATACCCGGATTCGTTACGGTTCCTCCTGAAATACTCCAACCACCCCACGAATTGGTTATTCCTAAACGAGAAATAAAGGGAATGACGAACATACCTTGTCTCCACATTGGATCCAAAACAAGATCAGAGGGATCAAAAACCACTAATTTGTATAAAGCCATCTAGCCAGCCCAACCAGAAACTAGAGCTGTGTGCATTATATGCACCGAAAGCAATTGACCTGGATCATTCAATACGACAGTATGAACATGATACTAAGGCAAACCCATGGAAATACCCCTTTAGCGAAGAAAAATAGACACGATGTCACTTTATTTTATCGCATTGGCAAAGACTATCCATATCCTATGTACCTAACCCTTCTAGGGGATTCTGTGTTAGAAAGCGTAAATATTTATTTCATTCCATTAAAAATAAGAAGCCAATTCTGTTCGTAAGAAGAAAGAGAAGCAGATCTATTCTATACTCGATAAGTGCCAATATTAACTATGATTCATATTTTATCAGGGTCCTGTTGTTTCATTAGCTGTAGGAACAATGAGGCTTTACTCCGGTTCAATGGATCATACTATTAGAGTAAGAAATCCTCGTAGCCCTATGCCCTATCTACTCATATCAATTTTAGATAATATGTTTGGTACTTTTATTCACATTTAGATGATGGCTTATTATAACAATGTGTTGACAATTATAAATTTCTGTTTGGGATTTGCTCTCCTTTCTGTTGACAATCGAAACATGTCAGGTCTGGGACTTGGCAACATTGCAATGGACCCAGACCCTTTCTGGTCATACAGGAGCTATTATGTCCTTGCTCTACTGGGATCAATTTCTATCATCTTGCTCCCTGGATCAAACAATCAAAGTTAGTCTTATTCAGTAATCACTCTACTGACAAATTGTGTCTTCATAATGCACGTTAACTTCAAACCATTACGTGCTTTGGTTATTTGTTTAGGTCCGGGCCGCTACTGAGACTGGAAGCCTGGCAGTAACATATACACATAATGAAGATCATGTATGACGCTACACTCTCATTGATGATGTTCATCGATAATTTCTTGAAGGATGCCGATTGCTTAACTAGGTTTATTTGTAGTGAAGGGGGTTATCTACTCAGCTAATCAGATTTTAGAATGCTTTCACCTATTCCTCTGATTTTGCTAGTATCTTTCCCCTGATTATAGTGTACTGTTTTTATTTTTTTCATTGGACAGAGATGAATCTGGGTCCTTGAATTGCTTTATTTTTGTGCAGCGCGTGAATAATTTGTGTAGGATAGCGGAGCTAGATTCATTTGAACAAATCTTTTCAACTGCATTGGGATAATATGACAAGTACCTTCCATGAAAATTCTGTTACTTCAGGGAAAAAAAACATAGTGCTGTATTTCTCTAGATTTATTATGGTTTCTGAAGGAGGTGATCATAGTATAGTTTCAAGAAATAGGTGAGAATTATAAGGTTGTCTTTAATACAATAGTGGATTCAATCTAGAGAAGCAGGATCTAGAAGACTACAAATGCAACTGAAGCTTGTGCGACTGCAGTGATGCTTTGATTTTTCTGTGCAATACTAAAATTAAACTTGGTCGACTTCTACTTTTCTTGGGTGTATAGCAAGGCCATTACCCCATTAATATTCTTAGTCTATGAAGAAGAATGTTTACTTTCTTGATAACTAAAGCTGAACCATAGACCTTTTCAACATAGCTGTAGCTCTCATCATACCATACATTCACCCTTTTGTCCACCTGTTTGTAACGGTTCTCATTTCATGTTTAGGGTGCACTTGCTCTTGCTGGTATACAAGATGCACAATTGAAACCTATTCTGCTATGTTCAACAAATGGCAACGCCGTCCACCTCTATGAGCTCCCATCGTAAGCAAGATAGTACAGTTTTTAGAAGTATTTAATATAGTATGGCAGTCATGCTTATCCTAATAAATTTTTATCTATTTTATAACTTATAGGTTCGCTGACAGGGGTAAAATATCCTTTAAAGTGGAAATTGGAGCAGTGAAAAACGGTCCTGGAGGATTAATATTTACTGGCGATGGAACTGGTGAGCTAATGGTGTGGAAATGGACAGCAGAACGAACAAATGGAGTCTCAAACTGATGGGCATGTGTATTTTAGAAATGGCAAGACAAAGATCTCTGGCAGCTCATTTGCTCTGGCGATCTCTCTTGCATTCATTATCCAACAGTCAAATATACAAGCACAGCCTTGGAATAATTGTTTGCTATTGTTGGAAGAAACAGGTCCTCGTATTTATGCATCGAGGTCTTGGTAATCCCAATGCTTAATCTATGTTTCTCTCGGTCTGGAACTGGATATCCATTCTGAAAGGTTATAGCCATAACGCACTGATCATATGCTCGTCTGAGATTATTTTCGATCCATTTATGCGGTGCTGTTGAGGTGCTGGTTGTCTCTTCATGTGTCTGCAGAATTCTTCTTCTAGCGCTTAGATTTCCACGCCAATTCTGTACAATTCCTCATCACTGGAAATTAGATAGATGGAACAAATTACGATTATTTTCTTTTGAGCTCAGTCAAGTTGGTGATGCATCATTATCTCGTGGACTGGAAACTGTCAGAACAAAACATACATTAGCTCAAGTTCAGGAAAACGGCCTTTCTGATCTCTTCTCCATTTTAAAATAAGGGGTCCCCTTGGGAAGGTTTGTTCGGTAAGAATGTACGCCTGGTTTAGCTAGAGGAAAAACAAGCATTTGAACGAACATATAATGAATAACAAGCCATGACCTTGCGCCCAATTCAAGGTCTGTTGTAAACAATCATCCTTTTTATTGTGGGCTCATATCTATCGACCTATGTAATGAGCAAACAATGAACTGTCATCCTCACATGTTTCAACGCAGAAATAATGAGAAACAATACGAAGCATTGTGGCGTTGATTTTTCTTGTTGAGAATTAGGTCAGCAGACTGGAGCCTGTACATCTGAAACCTCTGAACAAGAAAGTTTCAGTTTGTTCAAATTCAGGTATGGAACTAAATACAAATGAACTGGGACATACTCATCTCGCCATCTTGGTAGCCTCCTGCCTCTCTGTGGGTGCCTATCCGGAGCGTACGTGTAAGTAGCAAGAGATTTGCTCATCCATTTCACCGGGACAAGGCATCACTTCGCCGCACACATCCCTCTCGAGGAATCCTCCTCTGACCGGTGGCCACCTGAAAACGAACGCTGGGAAAGAGCAAAGCAGCCATGCCCATTTCCACCCGAGTCACTGTCTACATATCACATACTCTGCCATACCTTCTTGGGATTTATGGGGCCAGTAGCGATCGGGTCACGAACTGTTGAAGTGACACATACGTTGGACGCTTCCGATGCCGAGATGAAAACAATCGGAAACTATCACAGAAAAAGCGTTAGAATTAGGCGACATCGCTTAGGTGAACAGTTGCTATGGTGATCAGGTTGCACTCGCCCAAACGTGGACACATCGGAGATGGTTTGGTCGACGGGTGTTTTCTTCTCATGCTTTGTTGGTTTGATTTGATGTGCTCAGACCATCATCGCCAATTCGCCATGGCAAACAGAAACAACATTACACTAAGTCAGGGGTCTTTTCGGCTGATCAGCTCAAACACAAAACGAGATAAATCAAGATTAATTAAGTTGTCTGAAAGTTGATAAATAAATTTATTTGATTTATAAATAATTCTATATAAAAGGTTTTTAAAAAATTCGTATAATTTAACGGCTTGAAAAGCGTAACTGTAATAAACCAAAGGAGTAATTAGCTCAAACCTCATTAAAAAAAGGGGCTTAAGACGGACACTGGTACTACCGTGTATGTGCAACTGTCACACGGGAGAGGGTTAAGAAGTAAGAACCCTACTACTAGATGTACTAGATGGTACGGTGGTGGTTTGGTCCCTACTCCAAATCTAAGAAGCACGGCCTACAAATATTGTGGTATTCAGTTATACTTTGGAGTGAAGCACAGAAAATAAATCTGCTAATTATTGTCTTTCATAGTGCTCCTTATCATTCCGATACCAAAATCTAGAATCTGAATCATGTAATTCTTTTCCACTGCACATATCGCCACTTACAACTACCATTCTTGATCCCTGTTTGTTTGGTGACATCTAACGTTCTGCTTCTTTCATTTTAACTCTCTCAAGTCACTGACCCTGGATGAAATGTCTACCGATGTTAACAGTGGCATATGTGAGCCGGAAGTGCTGGATTATTAGCAGAAAGTTACAGATCCCGTACAAGAAAATGATCGGTCAGGACTTAAAAATTGGTCTTTGTCACCATTGGCATGCCGTACTTAGAACCTAACCGCCATTAAATGTACGCTCCCGTGTGCTTTCGTGTGGGTTCCTACGTTTAACCAAAACCGCCACAAAAGTCGCCCAAGCCAAACCCCCACGTCCGTGCCGTTCCACTTTTTTCTATAAATCCCTCCAAAAACCAAGGAACTTCCGCTGCAAACGCAAGTTAACACAAGAGCCAAAAGAGAAGCCAACCCAACGTGCGCACGCCACGGAGAGTTGCCCGTGCGCGCGCGCGCGTCGTGCATGGCGGCGGCAGCGACGACGAGCCTCCGGCGCGCGGAGCTGTGCGCGGCGGCCGTGTCGGCCGCGGACGCGGTGTCGTGGTGCTGTGCGGTGTCGCTCGTCGCGCTCGTGCTGCTGGGCGCGCTCCGCGCGGAGACCGTGGACGGCGGGCGCGGCGAGTGGGGCGGCGCCGTGGAGGTCCGCGGCCCGCGGCTGGGCGGCGCGGAGGCCCGGCCGTGCGAGGAAGTGTACGTCGTCGGGGAAGGAGAGACGCTGCACACCATCAGCGACAAGTGCGGGGACCCCTTCATCGTGGAGAGGAACCCACACGTACACGACCCCGACGACGTCTTCCCGGGCCTCGTCATCGCGCTCCACCCTACCAAGAACACTTAGCCTTGTGCGAGTAGCCGTCGCGCCGTGTACATGCGAGCGCGCGAGGTGAGCAAGAACTCAAAAGAGTTCCCTGCTTTTTCACTTCCTTTTCTCTGCTTTGATCCTTGTCATCTTGGTGAACTTTCTCTCCGAGAGGTCAAGGTTGTCGACCTGTATATAATAGAACACAAGAAAAGTATAGTTCAATGGGCCGGCTCTAGCTTCCCCTTTCATTTTGCTGTTGTGACTTGTTCATTTGGTATTCTTATTCGTTGCGTGCTTAAGTTGCAACAAAACAGGATCAATATATAGGAGAGACTAAACTAGTTGGTACAAATAGTTTGGAAATTTTCATATACGGGTATTGATCATCAAGAGAAAGGAGAACTGATCAAGAAAAGGACATGCAGAATTTAAGTACATCCAGTTCTTCGATTACGGGTGGCGCTGACATGTTTTTGGCGTGACCAAAAATCTGTCGGTCAGGGCACCACAAGAGAACCAAAATCCAAAGCATGAAGCGCCGGAAGTGCAGACTAGTAGTTCATTAGCGACGACAAACCATGTTGCTTATCAGTATTAGTCGTCCGACGGAGTGAACGTGGCGAACAGGTGGTCAGAGATTACCCTTATCTTCCGTGGAGTCGTCAGTTAACGGTGATCTGGCGTGAGCAATTTGGACACTTTGGCAGTTGCCAGACAGTGGGACAGGAGCACAGTGCGTCTCCCGGTATCAACTACGGAGTATTCCATGCCATGCCATTGATGTAGCGACTTGGTCGATCATTCAACATATAATCTGACATAGCCAAAACTATTCAACATATAATTTGACACAGCCAAAACTATAACTATGCAATACTGTATTATATCGTCATTTCATCGTACAGAACCATGGTGGAAAATCCAGTATCATCGACCGATTCCGGCAATTAAAAGATCCCCCAGTTTACTGAACATACGCGCGAATTTTTACTGTTACTAATTTAATTTTTTTTTAATTTATAAAACTAATTTTCGGTTTGAATCATTTGTAAAACTAATCTCTTGCCGCCCTGGGCCACGGCGGGATTTAAAAACCGCCGTGGCCCAGGCGGCGAATGGCATCCCGTCACCCGGGGCTAACGGCTCCGGCCGCCGTTAGCCCCGGGGACGCCACGTGGATTCGCCGCCCTGGGGGACGGCGGCGAATGCCCCCAGGGGGCCGAATGCAAAATTGCATTCGCCGCCCTGGGGGACGGCGGTTTTTAGCATAGTAAACGGACGGTCCGCACAAGGATCGGACCGTCCGAATCCAGGGGGTCGCCTGCAAAATTTTTTTTTCTTTTTTTTTGATATTTTTTTCTCAACTAGCAACACGAGAATAGCAAAATCTCGTGAAGGTGCAGCTTAAACCGATGTAAGATGTGGCCTGTAGAAAATTACGAGTGTGCCTTAAAAACCGTGCTGAAACTTCGGACCTCAAAAACTCAATCTTCCCGGCCGAATTTCGTAAAATTTTTTTGGACAAACCCGACGAAGTGGGGGGGAAGCGGATGTAAAATTTTCTGTAGATATCCGTAGAGTACTTATTTGCCCGATTCTGAGACCGTATGCGAAAGTTATGACTGTTTTAAGATAGTTAGCGCGCGTTACAACAATTTGCCGTCGATTCGGACCGTCCGATCGGTGTGCGGACGGTCCTATGCATTCGCCGCCCTGGGGGACGGCGACGAATGCCCCCAGGGCATAGTTATTGGAACCGGACCGGACCGGCGGTCGGACCGGTAAAAGACCGAACCCGAGCCTAAACCGGTCCGGTTCGGTTAAAAAACCGTCTGTGCAATCGAACCGTTATAAACCGGTTGAACCGGCCGGTTTTTTGTCGAACCGGTGAACCGGCCGGTTTCTTGTGAACCGGTGAGTTTTTGATTTTTTCCAAATTTGCCCCTCGGTGCACTGAGGACGACCTTATCTACTTAGGGGTATTGATGTAAATTGGTGAAAATGGGTCTTTAGGGTTGTATGCTGGGGCACGCACGGCTGCAGCGGGCGCACGGCGGGGGCGGCGCAGGCGCACGGCGGCGGCCGCGGAGGCGCAGGCTCACGGCGGCGGCGGAAGCGCACGGCGGCAGCGGCGGCGGCAAGGGGCACACGCGGCGGTGGCGGAGGCACAGGCGCAAGCGCACGGCGGCGGCCGCGGAGGCGCAGGCTCACGGCGGCGGCGGCGGCGGCAGACTCTCTCGCCTCGCCTCGTCTCGTCTCCTTCCTCCGATGCGCGGAAGCTTCTAGAAACCCCTCCTCCTCTGCTCTACTCCTTCCCGGTTGAGGATGCCACGCTGATCCCCTACCACCACCGCTAGTGCGCGTGATGCTGGCGTCCAAGGTCTGGTCGAGGCTCGCATCGTCGTCTTTGCCATGCGCCCTGTGTTCTCCGGTAGCCGCAGCAGTGGCGAGGTCCTTCCTGCGGCGGTGACGCGCGGTCCGGTGCCGCGCTCGCGGAGACTGGGTGTCGCTCGGCCGGTGCGCTGTGGCCGCTGCCGTGCTCTTCCTCTTCTTCGGGCAATGCCGCGTGAGTCTCCCTCGGCATTCTGAATCTTCTAATTCTATTGTGCTCACACCTTATCTGAATCACTGAATAGGCTAACGTGCTGACTAAAAATGTTTCCCCAAAAATGACAATTGAATTCTAGCTTCCATAACCATCATTCACTCACAGATGAGCTTCTCACACCAAAATATTTTTGAGTGCCACAATAATTTTTTAGTGCAGTTGCTGAGATTATATGTGCTTATTTTTTTCTATAAATCGACTATATATATATATATATATATATATATATATATATATATATATATATATATATATATTGCTCCGGTTCAATATATTTCATGACCGGTTCAATTCATCCGGTCTAAAACTATCGAACCAGCGGTTCAACCGGTTCTTAACGGTTGGACCAGTGAACCAGTGAACCGATGGCCTCACCGGTTCAATGTCCGGTCCGGTCCTAATAACTATGCCCCAGGGGCGGCGAATCCACGTGGCGTCCCCGGGGCTAACGGCGGCCGGCGCCGTTAGCCCCGGGTGACGGGGATGCCATTTGCCGCCTTGGACCACGGCGGTTTTTAAATCCCGCCGTGGCCCAGGGCGGCAAGAGACTAGTTTTGCAAATGATTCAAACCGAAAATTAGTTTTGTAAATTAAAAAAAAATTAAATTAGTAACAGTAAAAATTCCGCGCGATGTCACCTCAAGTAGGCCGCCGACGACATTTGGACCGGGAGAGCCGACATAAATTGGGTCGCTACCATTGGTAGAGAAGCTACTACGCTATCTATTTGGGCAATAATTTACTTATCCGCAAAATATGGGCCTTTTTGTGAGGCCCCAATTTGCTGTGCACGTCTCGACTACCTCGAATAAGCCCACGAGGAGGACCTGCACGCTAGCTTAGTGGATGTGTTCTTTGGTATCGAACTATCGCTCCTGCCTTCGACTCTAGTTGAACGCGGGATTTTCTACCTCTCGCCTGGAATTTAATTTCCAGTGGTTGTTCATACGTGTGTCCGACGTATTTTATTTTTGGGTTGTAAGGTAACTTATCGGGTTAATTAGATCCATACCATTATAAATTTTATAATTTTAAAATATATTATTGCTATTTATTTATTTAGAGTCATGCTATTATAACTTCTCAGTTATTCGATATATGTTATTACTTACTTATTAATATATTTTCTAAAATTTTTAGACCAAATTACTTTCGTCTTCTTCCTTTATAGCTCTCTCCCTCTTCATCTTCTTTCTCCTCGCAGATCTCCTATGCTAGACCGCGCGTGTGTCGAGTGGTAGCTGCTTGGCGAGGAGATCAGGGATATCGTTGCCTGCAGCCCTCAGCCAACCATGTCAAGCAGCCACGCCGTCGTCGATGCTCCCCTCGTGCGGCGCACGCGCACACGTGCTGGCATCATCACGTCGCATGTGTCCTCGCACCAACCAACTCTGCATGCTGCGCTGCTTGTCCCCTTGCCCATCGCCATTGCGCCACCATCTGCGCCTCTATGCTGTGTGGGCCGCCTGCTAGGGGTTGGCCCCTCCCACGCTGACAACCCTGAGATCTTAAACCCCACGTGTCGCCGTCCTAATCTGCTGCACGGGAGCAAGAAAGAAGATGAACAGACGGAGAGAGAGAGAGAGGAGGAGGAGATTAGTCTTTTTCAGTGTCCCTGATCTGCTGGAACACCAAGCCAGTCTTAGGCCAAAAATGAAAATGAACAGAGAGAGGAGGGGATGAATGAAGAAGATGAGGGTAATATGGTCCAAAAATTTTAGAAAATGTGTTAAAGGGGTAAATAATAGCATATATCGAATAACTATAAAATATAATAACATAACTTTAAATAGATAAATAGTAATGATATATTTTAAAACCGTTAAATTTATAATGACATGATCTAATTAACCCATCTGCAAAACGTGGGCATTTTGGATCGGCCCAAACTCCGGTGCACGCCCATAGGCCTCTCTATCACCAGTAGGCCCACGAGGACAGGCGACCAATCTTTCAAAATACAGTTTTAACCAAAATATGGGCTTTTTATGCGGCCCAAATTCCCTGTGCACGCCAGTAAGCCTCTATATGTCGAGTAGGGCCATGAGGACCAGAGGAAACCGGATGATCCAATCTAGGCCGTACATGATTTGCAAAAGCTCAATCGAGCCGTTTGTTCGCTGCGCGGCACATGAAAGTCGTCCGGACGCGTACAGGAGGAATGCAGCGTAGTCTTCCAGTCAGCTGGATCATCATTGGGGATCAGTTACAACCTTCTGTTTTCGCATTTTGCTTTCAAGTTGATTGTGATACGTTTAATTCGAGAGTTCGACTTCCCGTTAATTTTGTTGCTTCTCTTGGCACCTAAGTATCAAAACTGACAGTGGTTCATGGGAGAGTGAGAGATCCTTCATCCTTGGAACGCCTCAGCATTCCACAATTGAAACCATTCGTGTAGCTGTCATAGAAACTATTGATTGCTTTGAATTTTGTTGTGATGAGATTACTTTGATTATTACTCCGTATTGCTTTTAAAAAAGACTGGTATTAAGTCCGCTTATTCAACCAAACATCGTTGTTGCTTCTCTAGGTGCCTATAAAATTCAAAACTGACAGTGATGCATGGAGAGCGAGAGATCCTTCATTTGTGGAATGCCACAACTTAAACAAAATTACATAGCTATCAAAGAAAATTCATGATTGTTACTTTGAATTTTATTGTGATGGAATTACTTTGATTATTGCTCCGTATTGTTTTTAAATAAAACTTCAAGGAAGTCACTATCAGTCTATCATAGCCTCTATGACCATAAGTGAATGAGAAAATTTGTTACAGGACACCCAAACTTGGTGTAATTAGCTGGGGGATACCGTAAAATTGTGTCACTGCTATGGAACACTATAAAAATCGTGTAATTTGCTAGAGACACTGGAGTTATTATTTTATAATTTCCGAGCAAAAAGTGGAGAGAGAAATTCAATAAAGACAAGTTTACCCCTAGTGGGCGAGCGTGAGCTATGCCTAACCCAAAGGGCGGTGCACCTCTAGCTTGCCGGCACCATGCGACAAGGAGCTTGCCGCAAATCCCGTGTCATCGGATCCAGCAACGAACCACTGCAGCCGTCGCCATCTCCGAGCTCCACCGCCTCGTGGCTAGGGATGAAACTGAACGGGATAGATCCCGTACCGACCGTTTTCGTTTTCTATATTATGATACCGTTTTCGACCGTTTTCGAATTTGGCAAAACATAAAAAATTGTCATTTTCAATTGGTTTCACAATCATTTTCAACCTTTTTTGTCCTCATTATTTACTAAAATATAGAAAAATCCCGTACCGACCGTTTTCGTTTTCTATATTGTAATACCATTTTCGACCATTTCTGACCGTTTTCATCCCTACTCGTGGCTGTTGTTGCTACCACCGGTCGCCCTGAGGATGCGGCCATGGATCCGGAGTGCCGAAGCCACTAGCCACCGGTGATCGGCGCACTAGATCGAGCAGCGTTGGTGCTCGGCGACGTCAAATCGGCCGGCGCCCACGGGCGGAGCTGCTGGATGCACCGCGCCGCCACCTTCTTCGCCACTTGGTCAGAACCGCCAGGTCCACTGATGCTCGCTCCATCTTCTCGTCAGACCGACGGCCTTGCCGCTGGCCACGTCTGAGCTCTGTGCTACGCCCCAGCTCCTCAAGCACCTCCGCGCGTGCCTTGGCGGCGCTTGATCCGTCGGGCCCGTGCCTCGCCACACCCGAGCTCGCCTCGCCGCCGGATCCATAGCGTGCAAGCTCGGGGAGCTTCGACGGCCTTTCGTAATTTTCGGGTCAGGCATGGCTCATGCTCGCGCACTAGGGGCAAACTTGTATTTATTGAATTTCTTTCTCTACTTTTTGCTCGGAAATTATAAAATATTAACTTCAGTGTCTCTAGTAAATTACAGATTTTTGGAGTGTCCCATTGCAGCGATATAATTTTGCGGTGTTCTCCAGCTAATTACATGAATTTTGAATGTCTTGTAGTAAAATTTTGTCATAAATGAATCCACTGCAATGTAATATGTACCCTACTTGTGTTCTGCGATTGATTGATAAAATCCAGACAAGATGCAAGGGGTACCGACTACATTCCCTCCTCTCGCCAGCGTCCAGGTCCACCGTGAGCACCAGGAGATGGACATGGTCCGTCATGGTTTGCAGCTAAGTGTTGTTTTGGTGGAGCTTAAGGATGAAGATTGTTTGTGGTTATAGTTTATTATAATATTATTGTCATGTTAATTTTCTTTTATTTTTTTAATAATTATAAGTTATGTGTATCTTAACTATGCAAAGAACAAAAGTGGTATTAGAGTATTTGTATCGTGATGATATAATTACCAAAGATCAATAAAACTTTCTTTTAAAACAAAAGGCTAGCTGCAGGTGGAGCTATAGCGTATGGGCCCCCCTTACCTCTCAAGAGAAACATTACTGTCTTGAGAAAGTATCCAGATGTATTATATTGTACTAGGAGGAGGTACCAAATTATGTACAAATTACACCCTAAAAGTCACTGTTTTATTGGGGGTTTCAGCTTACACGCACGCCTCTAAAATTTGTGTGTAGGTCTTTTTTCCTGTACATGAGAAAAAACATCGTTGCCATCTCATTCTACCGAAAATAGTGACAGCCAGGTGGATGGACATGGAACAAGATCTTCAAGGAAATATACACATTCAAGAAAATTTCTTATGGACAAAAGGAAAAAAATCATTTTGTATTATTAAGGTAGCTCGAAAAAAAATCACTATGTTGCTTTGGAGGCCTAACAATTACTTTATTAATCGAATAAAAAAGAGAAAATATACATCGTTAGATCATGATGGATTTAAATTATAACGGTATAGATTGATCGATATGTGTATACAAAATAAAAATTTATGTATACAACAAAGATAATAGTTGTATATCAGGTCCAATACTACTTTGAAATCTATTGTTTACAAAATAAAATTGTATATGTGAAAATAAGAGCTATGAATTGTATATATTTTCATGAACATGAAAAAGCTTGCACGTCAAATATATTATATAAAAGCAAAAGTTTTACACATAGCCAACAGCCGGCGGCTGCCACAAGGAAAGGCAAAAGAGAAAATCACACTGAAGAGGGCATAAACTCTACGAGGTACAGTCATGGAACGCATTACAGGAGACAAGAAAAAAAAAGAGTCAAGTAGCTATGTGATTTGTTGGAATAAGTATCGAATATACTAGTTCTATTAGATTGTAGTTAGACTTAAAGTTGTATTAGGTGGTAGGGATTAGAGTTAGTGTCAGACTCTGTAACCCAACTACTTTTTAAATAGATAAGGGAGGCGCAACAATATAACCATCATGATGATAATGTATCACAAGCACATAGGGAGAGAATGGCAGCGAGATCATGGATTTATAGCAGCTAGATGTGCTATGTTGATTGGAGAGCCCCGTCCATAGTCAGAGCTCCGGGAATTAGGCTTCGGCTGAACCTCGTTAACAAATATCGTTTGTAACTATGTCGTCATCTGTCATGTTTTGGTTGATCAATGGCTGACAAGATCGGAGAGATCAGTTGTCGTTCTGTTTTATCGGCTAACTTTTGTAACAAGTGGTATCATAGCCAATGGTTTCAGTATTGGAGCTAGTTGACATGCGAAAGAGAAAACACGAGGTGGTGATCACGCATCGACAGAAGATCATCAGCCGCGCCAATGAGATCGATGGCGACAACGAGGACGTTGCAGAGGCAATGACCTCGTCTCGTGATCGGACCAGCGATGGCGGACGTGACCGAAAGATGGGGCCAGGCGTGACTGAAGGCGATCGGACAGATCGAAGGGGTAGCGCTACGGACAGCATGCCAGACGCACGCGACGATCGTGGATCCGCGGTGGCAAGGCGAAACCAGTGAGTGTGGTGAGACGCGGCGGACGTGCATGGTCGAGGACAACGTGGTCGTAGACGGTGAACATGAGGGCTATGGCTACGGAGCATGCATAGGTATGGACAGTGTGTACGGAGTACGCACTATACACACAAATAATACAGAACTAAAGGAAAAAGCTAAGGCTAATGTAGTAACTATTTCAAGTGACTCGGATAGCATGGATATTGGATTCGGCTAGCTCGTTTTATATGACACCAAGGAAGGAGTGGTTCTCTTTATACCAGTCTGGTGAGTTTGGTTTTATCTACTTAGACGATGACATTGGTTATCCAGTCATGGAAGTAGGTGAAGTCAAAATCAAGATGGAAGATTGCTGAACATGTTTTTCAAGAAATTAGACATGTGTCAGGGCTAAACACGAATCTAATTTGCTTGGAACCGCGAATGAAGAAGGGTTAATATTCCAGACTAATCAGAATAGGAAGACCATGGAGATCACGAAGGACAAGACGACTGTGATGACTGGAGAGAATATGGAGGCGCATCTTTATAGGTTGCGAGGGTGCACTATTGCAGGTGAAGTCTAGGAGAAAGCTGTTATTGAGATAGCTATTGGTTTTAATGGCGACAAGTCTAGCGTAGGCTCATCAAGTGGCTCGCGGTGAAGCTACAAAAGGAAGACAACCTAAGTTTGGAGGATAGTAGATCGGCATGGTGATTCTACTACTTCTAGATAGTGTATATTCACCAAGAAGGAGTTTATCGGAATAGGCATCGAATATATTAGTCCTATTAGGTTACACTTGGATTTGAAATTATATTAGGTGGTAGGGGTTAGAGTTAGCATCGGACTCTGAAATCCGGCAACCCTTTAAATAAAGAAGAGAGACGCCACAATGTAATCATGGTGACAATAATATAGCGCATGCGCGCAGGGAGAGGATGATTGCGAGGTCATAGACTCGTAGCGGCTAGGTGTGCTATGTTGATTGCGGAGGTGTACCCATAATTAGAGTCCTAGGATTAGACTTCGATTGTGCCTCATTAATAAATATCGTGTGTTCATGTATCATCATTTATCATATTTTGGTTGATCAATGGCTGATAAGATTGAAGAGGTTAGTCATTATTTCACTTTATTGGCTAACTTTTATAACATGATCAAGATATGTCCTAAGCGAGATGTGAGAGGCGCCAAAAGAGATCCAAAGCGTGCCCTTTTTAAGGATCTCTGCAGCTATCATGAGAACTGAGGATAAGATGTTGTCGAAGACTAAAGGTACGTCACAACAGATTCTTCGTTCGTCTTATCCTACGTATGTAAAACGAGACAAACCACAATTAATTAAGAATTAACTATTATAAATTTAAAAATAGATTTATTTGATTTTTTACATAAACTTTTATATATAAAATTTTTAAAAAACATACTATTTAGTAATTTAGAAAATATACTCATAAAAAACGAAGCTAAGCCGTTAAGCTCAGTAGAAGGATGGCTAACGCATTGCTTACTTCGACAGGTTCTAGGATATCAGAATCACTATCGAGTCAAAGCCCCCACCGCAACTGCTTACTTAGATAGTTCCTGAAAGCCTGCTTTTAAAATCTAGATCCGCTCAAAATTGTGTACATCCGCTAGTATCACGGAACTCATGCTAAGGGGCTCATAGCTCCTAGCTAACTTTTTGAACATTTTCATAAAGATAGATAGTAAGCAACAAATTACCTTATTAACGGGACAGAATGGCAGAGAACAACAATTAATTTGCAGGCCCATCATGCACGTGGGGTAGAAAAATGTGTCGAAGCAATGTCGAATTTAGACTTGATTACCATCCCAAATCCGTGCCAAGCCAAAACATCGATCATTATTATGTCAAGGAGCTGTCTCTTTGGTACAACAAATTGGAACAAACCGGAATTGTTTCATTCGTCGTCATTTTTTTCTCAGTTGCAATTAAGCACGTACATGGTGCAAGGGGCTATCAGTAGTGTGTCTGGATCTAAACTGAATTCCTCGTTAGTAAGTCTTAAAAAAAAAGGAATTCCTCGTTAGTGGGATGATTCGGATCTGGACGGTACACGCCATCATTAATTGCATGATTGTCTAGGACAAGTTTAGCTGCATCTGAGCCGAAGAATAATTGATCAATCCTGGTCTGAGTTATTACGGGCCTTGTTTGTTCTATTAAAATTTTGGTAGTATTAAGTTTTGGCACTACTAAAATTTTAATAAAATAGAGTTAGAAATGTTCATTTGGTGAAGCCAAAATGTGACATGGGTTTTTTTTTGATCTCTACTCTATTAGTTTTTTGGTAGTGTCAGATTTTGGCACTATCAATTACTATTTGGTATGGTAGAATTTTTAATTTGTTTGGATTGCTACCAAATGTTTTGGCAACAAAAGAAGGTTTTGGATTGCTACCAATTTGAGCTTGAGCATAGCCAATGATTTGCTCCAATCCAAACATATATGGTTACTATTTAAACTACCAAATATTTGGTAGGACATATTTTATTATCAAATTAAAACGGCCATAACAGACAAGTTTACAGACAAAGCAAAATTTATATTAAGAATAGGGCATGTTTGATTTGATACCAAATTTTGCCCTGCTAATTATTTAGCAACTTTAATAGTGTATGCTATAATTAGCAACTTTAATAGTGTATGCTAGCCATTTGGATTGAAGCTAATCCTTGCCAAAAATTAATTTAATTGATACAACTCTCTCCTACCAAAAATTTGGTAGTGCTAAGACTTGCTCAAGTTTTAGCACTACCAATATTTTGGTAGGGCTTCAAACCAAACATGTCCGTAGGTTTTAATAGAGGTGTTTGGTTTGCTATCCTACTAAATATTTTTATGGAGCAAATTTTGGTAAGGTAGCATCCAAATATTCCCTATAATACCAGAGTAATTTTACGGTGTTCTCTATTGGTAATATTTTACTACTAGTATTTCACCAGTATAAGTGATCTCAATCATTGATATCAATATGATTTCTACTATTAGTAAAAAAATATTTTACTAATAATAATTAAGTTAATAGTAAAAATATATCTGAGCCATTAGATAAAAAATATAAACGATTTAAATTAATTCTACTATCGTCATCGTAGAGCACCATATAATACAAAGGGTATGATTGTTAGAGATGGTTGTGGCTGTTTGCAGCTACAGCTAAAGTAACCAGCCATAGAAATTTTGATAAGGGGCTTCTGTAAGCAAGCCAAAACTTTGGACCCGATTGTTAGAGCATCTCCAGTAGATGCCTCATTTCGTGCCTTAAAGTTAAATTTAAGGTATTTGGTGTAAAAAGTGAGCTCCAGCAGATAACCAATCTCATCCCCTATTCTGAGAACACCCCTAAACTATCGTTCCCGTCCCCCACATTGGCGCACTGAGTCCATCCTCAATCCTCCTTCGTTCCCGCGCCTCCAGCAGCCATTCCCGTGCTCCCGCTCGCTGTTCCCGCGCTCCTCCGTGCTCCTGCTCGCCATGTGGTCGCCGTTCCCGCGCTCCTCCGCGCCCCTGCTCGCCGCGTGCTGCCAAGAGGAGGAGGCGGCGGCGGCGGCCTCGACACAAATCGAGCGCCGCCGTTGGGGAGCTCCTGCCTGGCTGCCTTGCTGCTTTGTCCAAGTTCCGCCGATGTTCCGCAGGAAGAAGAGGAGCATCAGCTCGTGCTGCTTCCGCCAGTGTCCTGCTGCTTCTAGTGTATCCTCTCCGGTGAGCATTTGCCTACTGCTTCTTGCTTCTTGGTCCGATCCTTGGATGGTCCGATCCTTGGACGGACGGTCCGATCGAGTGGATTCGGACAGTCCTATCCCTGGGCGGACGATCCATCCATGATATTCAGACGGTCCGATGCCTGGGCGGACGGTCCGATCCGTTGGACTGAGTTCGATCCAATCCCTCGGAGGACGGTCCGATCCCTGGGCGGACGGTCCGATCCGAGGGACTGGTCCAACTCATCTAGGAGAGTAAAGTATAGGGGATGAGATTTAGGAAATCTGTCGAAGAGTACAAAGATATAAAGAAGGAATCTTTTAGGACCATATCCTAAATGAAGATATAGGGGATAAGTTTTTAGGATAACTGCTGGAGATGCTCTTACTGCTTCCCGCCGCTGCGCTGCAGCTATGATGCCACGGGGTCACGCTCATCGGCTGTAGCCGCGGGCCACAGGAACACACAGCTGTGTTGTCACTTGTCACAGTACGCCACATGGGTTGCGTTGCTGTTCAGCGTGCACTGTGCAGTGCGTGCTGCGTGGTGGAGAACTCTTGAGAAAAGAAAAAAAATGAAAACTGTACCGGTAATTTGGAGAGGTCGACAGAGAAATTGACGAGGGTGGTTGCGGGCAGCATTGCGACGCTCTGAAAAAGGCAGGATCCAGATGGAATCCTCCACGTCCGCCAAATTGCAGCCAAATTCCTCGCAGCAAAAAAATTCCTCGCAGCAAATTGCCGTCTCCGCCACCAACACGGTAGGACCGTAGGAGAAAAAAAAATTCGAACGATGAAATTACCGCTCCCTAATATCCAACTGACTGATTAATTTCTTATAACGTACTCTATTTTTTTGGCAGGATTCTCAAAAATTCGAGATAGATCTAATTAGACTCTTTTCTTTTTTTTTTTGATCATTACATGAAATTCTATTAAGATATTATGTGAAAGTCGAATTTCTTCCACTCTCATTTGAGAGTGCGAATACAAGAGGTATTTTGTGTTTGGGAAAGTCTGAAGAAAAAAGGATTTTGAATCCTCCTTTTCCTTTTTCCCTTAGAAAAATAACGAGAAAAATGCTAATTCCCTCTTAGTGACTGAACCAGAGAAGGTTCCTGTTCCTGACATACTTCGATCGCCTCCTCCTCTTCCCTTCCCATCTGTCCGTCTCCTTCCTCCTCCCCTCTCCGCGGCCGCGCGATATAAATATGCATCACCCTCCCTGTCCGTCTCTTCGCCAGCGAACGAGCAAGCAGCCACCAGCGCCGCCTCCGGCCAACACTGCATTCGCGCGCGCGCCTTTGTTGTGAGTAATCCGCGTCCGTTTCTCTGTTTCAATCTTCCCTCAACCTCGTAGCAGCTTCTTGATCTGTGCCTGAATTTTCGTCGTCCAGCTGCAGAAACTGCTCGGCTGTTAGAACGTACGTATCTACGTGCACGCGTGTACGTGTTTGAGTTTGCTGATGTTCATCTAATTATCCCGGGAGGACTCGGAAATCAGAATTCACCGTGGTGGCAGGGAGAAAAGTGGGGATCGGACTTCTTCGAATCACCTAGTATCATTGATTACGGTAAGTCCCTTCTCTCGTTTTGCTTGCCTTGGTTCGAGGAGTAGAAACGGCGGTTTGCTACAGATTATCGTCGGTCGTGTTTACTGAAATTTGGATTTGCAAAACGTTCGTCTCTTTTTTTTTCGAACTGTATGATCTACTCCCTCGATCCAAAAAGACTTTATTTTTAGCTATGCAACTGGACACTTTTTGGGCCGGAGAGAGTAGAATGTTTTTGCGGTTCTGCTCATCTGTGTGGCTCCTGTTACATTGTTCTCCCTTCGGCGGTTCGGCCATCCCATACAATGAATCGATATGTTTACTGTAAACAAATCTTCAAAGAAATTAATCGAGAGAAAGCAAGCTCTGAGCGGTTCCAAATTCAAATTCCAATGTCTAGCTGCATGTTAGTTATAGGTGCTGCTCCTGCCGAAGTGCATATTTCTCGCTTCTACACAAAAGCTAGTAGTAGTATTTTGGGTTGGTAATGATAGCACGATAATTACTTGGTTTATTTTCTGAAAGTAATTAAAACGAGGAAATTAGTTTAGGATTTGGTGGATAATCTTCCTCCTCATTTTCATTATTGGCCGTTTCCTATCACTCTAGCTGTACTTTTCTCCTCCAAGCAAACTTGTAATAAGAAGAGAACAACTTTTACCTTTTCACCTCAAAACAGCCATACAACTTGAAAGACAAATAAGTTGTTAGTTAAAGAACTTTCAAGAAAAGTAGTTCTTTTTCATGGCAAAGTGAAAGAGAAGTTCTTGAAGCACTCTAGCCATATGATTGATTACGTGTGCTAACAGGGAGCTCCTCTCAGAAAGGGGGCCATAACTCTGCTGCCACGTCACTGCTGGTTTTGTGTTATGTAACCTGGCTTTTCAACTTATTAGAGCCAATCGCTAACACCTGATGAACAATCATTTGGTACTGATGTAAACATTTGCATATTTTAACTACTGCTCGAATGTTTTTATTATCTCTGGTTGATCAGTCGTCTCTACTTGTGACTGTAAAGTTTTGTCCTATTGTCCTTTGTTAATAATAACTTGCCTTCATTCTCTCTGATAAGTCATACGACGGATATTCAGCACGTTTCTTGTCTGCTAGACTGCTCTAGTTAAACACCTTTTGAATATCACGTGTTTGGACTAAATATTCAAACCCTGCCAGTTGCTGATTGAACCATTTCTCTATTCTGTGCTTTTATTTTTTTTTGAGGTAATTACCCTGTGCTTTTAGGCTTAGTTTGAGAGTGAGTGAAGAGGAAGAAGAAGATCAAGCAAAACGAGGTGAGCTATTAGCACATGATTAATTGAATATTATCTATTGCAAACTTGAAAAATGGATTTATATGATTTTTAAAGCAACTTCCATATAGATTTTTTTTTACAAAAAACGCACCGTTTAGCAGTTCGGAAAACATGCTCACGGGAAACGAGGAGGGTTTTCACCCAAAACAATAGATTGGAACGGACCCTTAGTCGGGATGACCTAAGAAGGGCCATCCAAATGGTATTAAGATTGAGGAAAAGTTACAAGGAAAAAAATGCCAACGATAGAAGGCTATTGGGGGTTAGTCGTGCCCTAGAGCGCACGCTCAGAAACCACGCACCAACCACACAAACACCTGCCCCTGGGAGGGTAGCCTAACACCAACGCCTCCACGAAGGTTACGACGCCAAGCACGTCGTCGTTGTCCGTCTAGCAACTTGGACATGGTTTTCACCCAAAGATTTCCGCCAAGAGAGGAAGGAGGGAGATACCTCGACAGTGCCTCAAGGGGGGTTATGGTGCCCGCAGGCGTCGCCACTGTGGGCCTGGGCTAAGCTTTCGCCTGGACCCCCTCAACCTTGTCGCAGTGGCCTGTCGTCCTCCATCTCAGATACCACCATTCAAACGTGGCAGCACGCGGCCTTCATCACACCGGATAGATGTCCCTCTGTCGACCGGCTTACAGTCCTGCCTCTGGCAAGATCGCCGCTACAACACCCTGCCGCAGGCCCTCTACCCCGCTGCCACTCCCCTAAGCACTCTCTTGGGCCCCTCTGCCTTGTCGCCCACCGGCCTCCTCTCCGGATCTGGCCAAGGAGAGCCTAGGGCTAGGCGGCACCACCTCGGAAGCCCAAGCCTTCCCCTACTGTCCGGTCGCCGCTTGCACCCTACCTATGAAGCTCCCAAGAGGAGGGAGGAGCTCCATAGGAGGGAGAGTGCTCGACCGACATTAAGGGAGGCGACCTGCCATCACCTCCATGCCGTCACTGCTCCTGACCGCCACCGACCGTGGGCAGTTGGCCTCAAGCGAGCCCCGCCTCTGTCCAAACATCCGCTGCAGCCAGCCTCGTGCGAGTTTGCCACCCCCCGGACCGCCACGTCACCATGCCATCCAGCCCACCTCCTCTTCTACCAAACCCCTCCTAGACCCTAGTCCTCTTCCTAGCTCTGGCACACTGTGGATGGGTGGGTGCCAGATCCAGATCCAATCGCCCACCATCACTGCCGTCGTCGAGGTCGAGGAAGGGGGCAACATCTTCGCTACCTCGTCTCCATGGCCGGCCCTACTGTCTCTCCTCCTCAGCCGCACCACGTCGCCTTGCCTCCACGCCGTCTCGCCTCCTCGGCCGCACCCCGTCGCCTCGCCTCCATGCTGTGTCGCCTCCAGAGGAAGGGGCGTGGTCGTCGACGCATCCGGACCTGGCCTCTCCACGCGCGACCCTGGTCACCGGCATCCTCGAGGCCCAGATCTGCGCTGCCAGCTCTCATTGCCACTCTCCTCTTTGCCACCGGCAGCCAGAGCCCGACGTTGTGCGGCAGCTTCGGCATACCATCATCGCAGCTGTCGCCATCCTGGATCTCGCCGTGGGCTCCGACGTCATGACCTCCAGGGGAAAAGGGAAGGCCCCGCCACCGCTGTCTTTGCAGCCACACGGTTTCCGGCAGCTTGCTTGGGTGGCGGCGAGGCGGAGGAGGGGAGGAGGCGGGGATGGCGGCGAGGCAGATGTCACACCCTGATCTGGCACCGCCGTACAACAACACCAGTTAGGGCGTGCCGCAGGAAAACAGCGTGAATTGCCTTCCCGCGGAACCACGATACAGATACTAGTCCTAGGACACAGCGCTGGTATCCACGGTAATTAGAAATGCATTATTGCAGTACCTTAAATAAATAATAGACATATACCTTAACTTACGTTGCAGCTTCGGGGCAAGCGAGAGACAGCAACGAACAACACAGAGGCAGCGGCAGCAGCGGAACAGTGGACAAAGTCCCAACACACAAGCAACGGCTGGGAACCAGGACGAAACCCTAATCTTCGCTTCACTGCAACTCCAGCTTCAGCTCCCGGCGGAGAACTATATATATATAGAGAGCAAGGGTGAGCACTTAACGTACTCAGCAAGCCAGATGAACTTAGGTGGTTGTTGCAAGCTTCAAAGAGAGGCTGATTTTTTTTTTGCAATCTGCTTTGTTTAAATCTGTTTAAATCAACTAGTGTGTGCTTCTCAACAATCAGGGCGAGGTGAGTCTCGCCCGATCGGAGTGAGTTGTATCAATCTTTGAATCAGCGCAACTCTCAAGAGTTGGCCTCTGGGATCCAGCGCCATCAGCTGATCCAACCTCATTGGGCCCATAGCCCTGCCGTCCATGACAACTTCACAACCTTTTCCGAAATTGGATTCCCAATCCGCAAACATCATTTCACAAGCGGTTGTCAAATAAAACTACGCTAAACAATCACCTCACATCCGCCCATGACCACGGGCACGACTGTTCAAACAGTTTAGACCTCTGCAGAGGGGGTACACTTTACTCACATGACGCGACTCACTCTAGTCACCAGATCACACGCATTGGGTACGACGTGGTGACGTAGAGGTTTTCGCGACAAGGCATTTCCCAAACCCTCCTAGGTTATCGAAGATTCAAAGGAGATGTTTAGGGTTCGGACTCGGATTTTCAGAACGGATATCGAAGTGGAGATTTACAGAGGGGAAGATCGGGAACTCGCTGTTAGGGTTTTGAAGTGAAGTTCGATAATGGCGGTTCGAATTCAGAGATTGTTTTAGAATGGAGGATTTTGAGAGGAGGGATTTGTTGACATCAAGGCAGAGAGACAGATTAAGATCCAGGCACGACATACAACACAACACGCAAGAAGCGAAATTTTCACGGATAGTTTTTAGCGAAAATATCGTTTAACGTCTCGCTGAAAGCGGGGCGTTACAGCGGAGGAGTCGCCACCCATGTCGCCCCCAGCCCTAGGAGCGACGCGGGGGCTGAAAATGTGTTTGCAGGGATGAATAAAATTTACTCTGTGCTTTTATTGAGTACAACCTCACGGCATGTGAATTATTTCCATTTCATCGTCTACTCTCCTTGTGATTAATTTACTGGTTAGAAGCTACTCGTTGAGAATCAATCAACTCTTCAGTGTGTCATGAATGACAGAAACAAAGAAAGGGCATGGACAGGATGCGTTGGATAGGGAATACACTTGATCTGTGTTTTGTTTGATCACGAAAATGCTAAACCGTCCGAACGCGCACTGAATGATCGACTAAACATTAGTCTTACATGATTACTACCTTTCTTTAGATCGCTATCTATATGGTAGTAGCAAATAAGTAAATAAGTTGATTTACTCAAAAAACAAATATAAAAATTAGCTGTAAACATGCTTATGTGATATTTTTTCCCCCCCGAAACAACAGCATTCTGTGGATTGATCTTTCTATATCATGTCATCTAATCATTCATATATGTTAGGTTTTTGATACAGATATTGAAACGGCAAGATGGTTAATTTTGGAAAGAAGTTGATGGCAGATCAAGTAGAAGAGTGGAAAGGGTATGCTTTTGGCTTTTGGTACTTTGTTCTCATGAACAGAAGAATTTTCTTTATTGCCCCTTTTCCATTGATTATGTGAACATTTTTCATGTACCCTCTTATTATGATTTACCTAAAAATGAACAGGAATTTCATGGTCCTTGAGAAGGTAACAAGGAGATATCATATTTTTTAGTGTTAAATTTGGTACACCTTGGTACCTAAGGAAATGTGAGGAACCAAATTTTACACTACAAAATCTGATATATCTCAAGGACCGTAAAATCTATCAAAAAAAGAAACAAAAATCGAGTACCCATACTGTTTGGTTAATCTATGATGAATTTTTAAGGCTATGATGTAAACTCGATATGCATTTTCACAAGCCAGTTCCCCATATTAACAAACTTCCTGTAGACATCTTATGATTTCTTCTTCTTGCTGTTACTAGATACTATATTAACTACAAATTGATGAAGAAAATGTTAAAGCAATACGTTCAGCAGACCCAACTTGGTGGCAAAGATCGAGAGCAAGTACTTAAAGAGTTCTCAAGAATTCTTGATGAACAGGTATATATGCAAACATTTCTTTCTTTAATTAGTATAGAAATATATTATTTGAGCAACTTGTTTATTTCATATGTTGTTGATTTTCAAGAACTCGTGTTTCTTGAATGGCATAAATTGTTCTGATTAGCTAAAATTCATATGGTGATGTTTCACTTCAGATTGAAAGGATTGTACTTTTTCTGCTACAACAACAAGGGTACCTTGCTAATAGGATTGAGAAATTGGGAGAACAGCGTGCTGCTCTTCTAGAACAGCATGATATATCACAAGTTTTTCAACTGTGCGAGGCTTATAGGGAAGTTGGGCGAGATCTTATAAAGCTTCTCCGCTTTGTTGACATGAATGCTACTGGTATAAGGAAGATTCTAAAGAAATTTGATAAGCGCTTCGGCTATAGGTTTACGGACTATTATGTCACCACTCGTGCAAACCATCCTTATTCTCAGCTTCAACAAGTCTTTAAGCAAGTGGTAATTTTTTTGCCATTTTACATGGATAGGGACAGTTGGCTTTCTTTCACACAGCTAACTAGCATTTCTATCATGCACTTCTACCGATGCAGGGAATTGTAGCTGTCGTAGGAGCTTTATCGCGCAACCTTGCATATCTGCAGGATCATGAAGGGAGCGTTTTGTCCATCTATGATCATCCATCAGTTACCTTAAAGGTTTTATATCTTTTATCTGAATTTCCAACTAGTTTTCTACATATTTGTAGGTATGATGTAAGAGTGTAATGAGACTATTTTCTGATATTCAGGACCCTATTATAGACCAAGTAAATCATGCGGTACAGAAACTTACACATGCGACAAGTTTTCTGCAATTCTTAGGTCAACACGCACTTATCATCCAAGAGGACGCGCAAAGTGGGTCGGAGGATCTTGTCGATGATCAGAGCTACCATTTCATGTCTCTGTTACTCAATCTAGTGAACACCTTTCTTTACATGGTGAACACATATATCATTGTGCCGACTGCCGATGACTACTCCATAAGCCTTGGAGCTGCAGCAACAGTTTGTGGCGTAATCATTGGATCGATGGCAGTTGCTCAAGTGTTCTCCTCAGTTTATTTCAGTGCATGGTCAAATAGGTCATACTTCAGACCTCTTGTATTCAGTAGCATTATGTTATTCTCTGGGAACCTGCTATATGCATTAGCATATGACCTGAATTCTCTGACAGTTCTCCTGATTGGCCGACTACTGTGTGGGTAAGTAGAATTTTTTTCCTCTTCTTTTACGCCCTATTACTCAGTACCTCTTTTTAGCGAAGTGTGTTACTAAGTACTATTTCACACACATTTATGCTCGATTAGCATACATGAATTATATCTGTGTCATGTTGATCGGTACAATTTAGTATGGTAAATAGTGCTGGCTCTCACTAGTTACCACCAACCCTAGTTGTCTTCTTCTCGGTTATTCGTCACTATTTCTGGCTTGAAGTTTACTTCAAATGCTCCTTTCGATCATAATACAATATGCATATGCAGGTTAGGCTCTGCAAGAGCTGTGAACCGTCGGTATATCAGCGATTGTGTGCCTCACAAAATCAGGCTACAGGCCTCTGCTGGATTCGTCAGTGCTAGTGCTCTTGGCATGGCATGTGGCCCTGCTCTTGCTGGTTTCCTCCAGACAAAATTTAAGATATACTCGCTCACTTTTGATCAGAGCACATTGCCTGGGTGGGTTATGTGCATTGCTTGGCTTGTTTACTTGCTGTGGCTGTGGATATCATTCAAAGAGCCGGGACACTTTGCTAAGAGTTTGGACGCTGCACAGCCTGCTGAATCTGGTTAGTTCTCAACCCACAGGAACAGAGTGACGTGTGAAAATTTCTGTTCTGAAAACCTAAACACAGTAGGATTCTATGGATTTGGAGGTGCACATGTTTCCTGTAAACAATATTTTTATCAGCGTCAATATTTTTTTTTCTAATATGAGGTTATTTTTTTTATTAAAAACAGGCCATCAAGTCAATGCTAATCTGGAGGAAGGTCTAGCACAACCATTGCTTACAGGTACGGAAGGGAGACAAGACCAAAATGCTGAGGATAATGACGATAATGAAGAAGAGTCTGAAAGTTCTCACGGTCCAGCAACATCAATTAGTTCAGCATACAAATTGTTGACACCATCTGTGAAGGTTTCCTTTTTCCCCCTTGTCAAATTCTTGTTTTTTCTCTGATCAACACCGTAGCATAAAAAAACGAATTTCATAAATTAATTAAGTTGTGTGAGAATTCCGATACAAAAGTTAGAGCTACTGTTGATAAAATAAGGTAAATGAACTGCAGAATATAAAATGAAGAAAAGAATCTTGGTGTTAGTATGTTACTGACGCACCAGTAAACAGTCAAGATAACCATTGCACTCTCATGTCTAAGTTTGTTTTTACCGTTGGAACTACCATCTTGTATATTTTCTCTTGCAACACATTACATGGTTGCTCATTTCTCAGGTCCAGCTATTGATATACTTCATGCTCAAGTACGCTATGGAAATTTTGCTCTCTGAATCAAGCGTCGTCACCACATACTATTTTGATTGGTCTACAAGTGCTGTGTCTATTTTTTTAGCGATTCTTGGGTGTACTGTTCTTCCGGTCAATGCCATTGTCGGAAGCTACATTACAAATTTGTTCGAGGACAGGTAAATTTTTCTTCTCTAAACAAAACATAGTACTTATTCTGTCTTAAAATAATAAAACCAGTACTGGATACATCCTAATACTACGAATCTGGAGAGACGGAGGGAGTAGAGTATAATAAGTTACTACTGCAACTGCCTCTTCTTTCAGAACACTATGTGTCGGTAGAAAAAAAAAAGGTTTTGATGACCTAAATAATTAGATTTTGAAGGCAGAGATATAATTAGATTTTGAAGGGAAAGATATGTTTTTGAAAACATATAATTAAGGGCATTGTTAACGGCCGCCCTGTACATGGTATTTTGCAGGCAAATTTTGGTGGCATCTGAAATCATGGTCCTCTTGGGTATAATCATGAGCTTCCGTTACACCCCTCACTACTCCGTTCCGCAGTACGTCTTGTCGGCTCTCATCACATTTGTGTTTGCCGAGGTCCTCGAAGGTATGTAAACGCAACTATCCCAAAACGTTTTACTGATTCAGCACAGCAACATGACATCTGACTGACGGCACAAGCGATCTGAATCAAACGCGTAGTATCGCTTTAACAACCGTTCCATTTCTGACGAACATTGCAGGGGTGAACCTGTCGTTGCTTTCGCGAGTAATGTCGTCGAGGCTCGCGCGAGGAACCTACAACGGCGGCCTCCTCTCGACAGAGGCCGGGACGCTGGCCCGTGTAGTTGCAGATGCGACGATTACCGCGGCGGGTTATCTGGGCCCGGACCTCCTGCTCAACATCACCCTACTGCCACCTCTTGTCATCTGCGTAGCCTCCATCTTTGCAACATTCTGCACATACAATACCCTCTACTGAGGAAGCAGCCTCCCTCAGAACACTGTACAGCCAGTTAAATTTTATTCATGCCCACATTGGGTTGTATTGTACCTGTATCTGCATGCAGTAGCATTCTTTGTTTGTACCGGTCTTTAGCAAACAGTGCGATAAAATTTTCTGTAAAGTCTACAGACATTATCTCGTTGTAAGTTTCTAGTCCTTATTGGCTGTGTATTCTTTTTTTTTTATGCATGTTTACATTATCTCGTTGTAAGTTTCTAGTCCTTACAGTCTACAGATCTGTATGTTTTTCTCCATTATGCATGTTTATCTATTATCTAAAAAAAAGTTTGCAGTCCTTGTGCATTTAGGGTCCGCTCCGAATGGCTTAACCCGCTACGCTAAGCTTATTCTGACACATAAAATAAGACGAGTCTTTAACACATGATTAATTGAGTATCAACTATTACAAACTTGAAAAATGGATTTATTTAATTTTTCAAAGGACTTTTGTATAGAAAATTTTTGTAAAAAATACATCATTTAATAGTTTGGGAAGAGTGATTATGAAAATCGATAAAGAATTTCAAGTCATAAGCTGTTAAGAATGGTGTCTTAACCTATCTATATTCATTTTTTTCCACATCTCTATGTTTTTCTCTATCAGTACTAGTATTCCTGATGTTGAAAACCCAGATGCATCGTGGACAACATTTGCGTGCAGGAATGCCGTTCGTTTGATTGAATTGATGAATTGATTTGTGACCTCCCAATAACTCTTGCCAAATGCGGGGGGCGTGACCGTGTTCAAAAACTCTGCCGAACCAGACTGTTTCGAGCTATGTTGCACGCGTTAATCGTTTAGATGGGCCATGCCTATAGATGGCCAAATGGGCGGTCCGGCACTGACACGACACTAGCATGTTTTGGCCCGGCCCGATTAGGCACGGCACTACCAGGCACGACGGCCTAGCCGTGCCATGCCAGGTCGGCACGCCGTGCCAACCGCTCAGCCCAGGCACGGCACTATATTGTCTTAGCCGTGTCGTGCCCGCATGATGGCACGGTTAGCGCGGCGTGCCCATGACAGCCCTAGCCCGACTAGAGATAAAGTAAACTTTATCGATTCATATTTCGTAAACTTCATCAATTCATCAATTCTAAATCAATTCATAAACTTCATCGATTCATAAACTTCATCAAATCCAAATCAAACAGATAATAGATCAAAGATAAACTTCATCAGTTCCAAATCATACAGATCAAGATCACAGACATACTGTATAATCCATCAAGATAAAGTTCCAATCACACAGACATCAAGATCAAGATCACAGATTCATAGAGAACCAGAGAGGACAGACAATAGATAATACTATTGGCTTTGAGCTGTTAGTGCAATGGCTGCCTCATTAAAAACATATCTAGGTAAAAACTCACACCTCGTGAGAAAACCCTAGATAGGAAAAAAGAGTACAACCCAGCTCGATAAAAGTCTTAAGAGTTCAATCACATTATAGTTTTGCATCACATTATAGTTGAATCATCAACTAGACAAAGATTTTCAAAAGAAACTTCAAGTTCCTTGTCCTCCACCAAGTGTTGTGCTCTTGCTCACTAGCTTCCCAGTCCTTGGTGCAAGAGAGCATCTCCACCATTTCAGGGCTCAGTCGATGCCGCCGCTCCTCGATGATCCTGCCAGTTAGACTAAATGTAGACTCTGAAGATATGGTAGAAACAGTCACAGCCAAAACATCATTAGCTAAGATAGAAAGAACTAGATAGGTTAGTTTGTGGTCATGCCACCAGTTTAAGATGTTAAACTCATCATCATACTGGGTGATAGGGTCACTGTCCAAGTAAGAAGAAAGTTCGGATACAATATCAAGACCAGCACCAATGCTTGCTGCTTGTAGCAAGGCACTTGCAGATGTTCTTCTAAACAGAGGGAAGGGGATGGAGGAAGAGGAACAAGTACCAGCAGCAAATCTAAAATCACATGGAGCAGAAACATCATAATCATCACCAAAGATCTTACCTAATTTGTTTTTTTCTTACCAGTAGTGACTGGCTTTGAAGGCCTCTGCAATCTCACTGCACCAAAGTAGCAAGTTTGGCTCTTACCTCAGTTAAGTAGCCAGAATAACCAGTACTAATGAGTTTAGATAACAACTTTAGCACATTGCTGAAACCTTTCAATTTAGCTCTAGGATCCAAGATGAATGCAATGGAATAAAGCAAAGGTATGTCCCTCTAGTATTTGAGATATTTATCTTTCATAGGGATAACAGCATTGTAGTATCGAACATAAAAACCAAGCCTACCAGAGATGGGGTGAATGGTAGGAACACCAAAAACTAAATTCTTTTGTGGAATAAAAGAAACCCTCAGACCTGGATGGAGTGCACCGGTCAGACTGTCTCTATTGCGCCAGTCTGACCGCCGTATGTCCGCCGGTAGAGCCGCCGCGCTCTTGTCAGATGAACTATCGGAATTCAGAAGGATACACACCGAAGATGCTTTTCAAAGTAGATTAACTTTATTACATCAAGATGTGTTTACAAAGCGTATACAAAGCACTCCTCTCTCTCAAAACTAAACCCTAGCTTTTTTCTCTTTCAAAAGTTGTTACTCTAGGGTCTCAACCCCTCATCTATTTATACGTAAAATCTCCTACACAAAGTAGGAGTAGAACTCCTAATCCTACTAGGACTCAACTCCTAGTCCTACTAGGACTCCACTCCTAATCCAAGTAGGACTCGTCCTCTTTCCATACGCACACAATTCCTCTTGTATGCTATATGGAATATTTATTTCCATGTGTATTGATCTCTAGCCTTTAGTATCCCACGTGATCTCCCGATCATCCGAACATCAACTTCCCCCAAGTCAACTCCCGATCTATCACCAGCAATACTCCCGAGGCCTCAAGACTCACATACACATGCAAAAACAAAGAAACCATATCCGAGCACAAGTTCTTCCCAACTTGACTCACATTAATCACACACACTCATACTAACATCCACATATATTTTTAAACCAAATTTCATTAAATAAATCATTTGTAAAGCCAATTGTTCATCACAAAATATTAATCATGACAATGATTTTACAATCTCCCCCTTGATGAACACATTGGCAACACCTTAAAATGCAAATTGATGTTTTTGAAAAATAAAAAACATGAAGTGTCAAAAACACTGATGGCTCAAAAACCACAAAAGCGAAACAGAAAAACTCTCCCCTTTTAAAAAGAAAGAATTTCGCCTCTATATTTGCAACAAAAGCACAAAATCAACTATTTTTAAGAATCGATCAACTTGTCAAAACTTTCAAATTCTCCCTTTTTCTCAAATAGCTTCCTCTTTCTTTAAGCATGTATTTTGTATATTTCTCCTCCTTTGACAATGATTTCATCAAGAATTTCAAAAGAGAAAATATAAACTATAAAAGCACAAATGCAATGAATATAAAATATTTATCGATTTTCCTTCTTATGAAATTTTCTTTTCTAGGAGCTTTGAAATGTACTTAAAGTAACTTAGGGACATGTGTTGCAAGACAAGGGAGATAAATTGACCAACTAGCAAACAAGCATGAGTTATAGTCCAAACATGAATCAATGATATTACAATCAAGATCAAATGAGCACTAAAAATTCATGATTTCAACAATTTATAATGCAACATAATCATTAGCACATAGATTGAAAGAAAAACCCCCACACATAGACAAGCCGAACTAAATATTCTTTCTCAAATTATCTTGCCCTTTACAAGAGAATATTCATCAATTTTTATTTCTGAGCTTCTGCTCAATTTGCCTTTTAATAGCACAAAAGAAAATCTCTCAATTATTTCAGGTACGTGCTTGTCGTTAATACTATTTCCAAGGATTCGGCACCCATTATTTTCCTCATGTCGGATACATCCTTGTCATGAATACTGTTTTCAAGGATTTGGTATTCATTTTTTCTCTCATATAAGCTTTTTTTATTTGAGAAATCTTTAGAGCATTTAAGAAATAAAAATTTCAGCAAACATATATATGAGCATAAGTCATTCAAACAAGCACTAGTGTCAATATTGCATATTTACTTAAGTCATTCAAACAAGCACTAGTGTCAATATTGCATATTTACTTAATTCAAGCAAAAGAATTATGTGTCACGTATCATATCCCTCAAAAGAAAAAGCAAAGGCTCATATAAAGACTAGAATGCATACAAGCTAAACTAGTGACCAAAAGACCCCACTCATATTGCTAGCAAGCACACAAATATACTAGAGGTATAAAACAAAGCTTCACTTTTCTTTTTTATTTTCAGATTGATAGCAATGCAATAATTAAATATGAATGCATCGAAAAGCATAAACACCCCCTCAAATCAACCTCCAAACCCTTCCGACGAAAAAACAAAGCAAATCGAGATGATATCAAAGGTTTTGAAAAAGACAACTAATTGCCAACGATATCACCAAGGTTATCATGAATTAAGATGTATTCACTTGTATTATTATCAAAAACTACTATCTTCATAACTAGCAAGGAAAAAGCTAATGAAGAAGTAGATATTATATTGCTAAATCATAATTAGATCAATGTTACCTTAAAATCAATGACGTCTCAATCATTTAATACACATGGGGAGTATGCTGCCAAAAAACCTATGCACAAGAAGATGTCGAGGCCTTTGTGTTGGGATTAGAAATAAAAAGTTTAGAAATCCAATACTGAGACACACAACCAATAGAACCAGTAGGCAAAGCACATGTATATGCACAAATAGAATCAGTACCAAACTTACCTGAAAACTTACCTTGGGGCTTTACTGAAAACTGATCCGACCGATGCTGAAAAGTCAGTCTAACTACCATCAGCCATCGGTCTGATCGCTGATGTGCCTGCGGTCTGACCGCCCATGGCCACCGGTTAGACCGCCTAGGGGCTTGTGGTCTAACTAGGCCACTTGAACAAAAGCTCGACCTTTGCCACCTCAATCTTGCAAGTTCACGTTCTCTGTCTTTTTTCTGTTTTGTTCCAAGTCTAAATTAAAACTGAACCAAATGTCCATCTTTACCACAATGAGAGCAATTGTACTTCACACGTGTTTTTTTTCTTAGAAGAAGAAGAAGCAATTGCACAAGTTATAGAAAGGTTCGATAAAATTCCAGCGGATTTGAAAATCATTTTCTTTGGTTCGGGTTTTATCAAAATCTCACTGCTTTTAGAAACACCAAGAATACTCGGTGGATGATTAGTAAAATAAGCATATAGATCAAAACCTATTCCTCTATTGTGTGTGCTCACTTTAGAAGTATCCAAAATCATGTTGAGTTTATTTTTACCATCGGAAAACCTTTGCAAAGAACTTTTCAAATAAGCAACCTCATTTGTCAAAGAAACACAATTTTCACAATCAACCAAAACACATTTTTTTTGCGACACTTTGAGCAAGAAAGCACCTCATGATTTTTCACAATATCCTCCATGTACTCAAAAAGACCTAAAGCACTTTTTACTTTCATCTTTTTTAAAGAATTTGTTGAGCAAGTTTTAGATGCATAAACATCTTTTTGTTGTTTTAGTTTTCTAGCACTCAAAATATTAAACATGGAACTTGCACCAAAAGCAACTTTATATTTACTCAATAGCTTTTTAGTCAAAAGTAATTCATCCAAGATTCTAGTATGCAGCATAGTTCCAAGATAGAAAAACAAGATTCTAATTCTTTATTTTTAGTGAGAGCATTTTCAAGTCTTAAGCATGTAGCAACATTTATATCTCTTAAAGCAGAAATTTCAGAGAATAAAACTCCACAATACTTGGAATCATCATCATCTGGAATCAAAGATCTTAGTCTAGAAATTTCAAATTTTAGAGATTCAACAATAAAATTATTTTTCTTAATTTTTTTCTCGTAACTCTGAATTTTAAGACTAAGAGCAACTACCATCTCTTGACAAGTTTCAATGGAAGGAGTAAAGGTATATACCTCATCATTGTCGCACTTAGAATTGTAATCGTTTGAACTTGATCCTTCACGAGCCATGAGGCAAATTCCTGAGATGTTCTTGCCTTTATGATCGCCTCCATCTTCACTCTCGTAATCAACATCGCTTGCCCCAGCTTGTTCAAAGACAGCATAGGCTTGATTAAAGAATTTCTTGAAATCTTCCTTGCTTTGCTTTCCTTTGAACGCTTGCTTCTTCTTTACTTCTTTGGGCTTCTCCTCTTCATCTTCCTTTGTAGATCTCCCAAGCTTTGGACATTTAAATCGAATGTGGTTCAACTTGCCACACCCGAAACACCGAATTGGTCCACCTCTTTTCCTGGTTTTGACATTATTCAAAACTTGAGAAAACCTATTAGTTAATAGTGCCAAGTCCTCCTCAGAGAATTTCTCGAGTTGGTCATTGGAAATGTCATTTAAAGCATTAAAAGAATTCGATGAAGAGCCATCAAAAGAAGAATCAGATGAAGAAACTAAGGCAGTAGTTTTTGAAGCTGACTTGCGAGAAAGAACATTCAACTCATGGGTTTTTAGCTTTGTATAAAGAGATTCCAAAGTTAGAGTTGTCATATTAACAGATTCTTAAATCGATGTAACTTTCATCTCCCAAACTTTCATATCTAATCCAATCAAAAGATGTCGTGCAATTTCAGATTGAGGATAGTTAACATCAAAAAAATCATTAACAGATCTAAGATTGCTTAAAACTTTGTTAAAGCGACCAAAATAATCATCAAGAGCTTCTCCGGGTTTTATCTCAAATTTCATATAGTCCTTTTTGAAAACATCCTGCGAATTTTCTTGATGTTAGAAGATCCTTCGTGAAAATCACGTAGAGCCTTCCACATCTCATGCGCAGTTTCAAGATGAGAAATTCGATCAAAATCCAAGCGAGAAACTCCACACAAAATCATGTTGCGTGCTTTACAATTATTTTCAAACTCAATTTTATTTTCCGCAGAAATAACATTAGGGATTTCATAAGGATAAGAAACTTTTTGCCAAATATCATATCCCTGAGACATAATATAAGACTGCATCTTTTTGCACCAAAATTGAAAATCAACTCCATAAAAAACATGCGGCTTGGTTGAAAATCGGTCAGCCATGGCTAAATGTCAAGATCGGTGAAGATCAAAAAGAGAAAACAAGGCTCTAATACCACTTGTAGGATCAAACACAAGAACCAAGTCTACCAGAGGGGGGGGGGGGTGAATGGTAGGAACACCAAAAACCAAATTCTTTTGCGGAATAAAAGAAACCCTCAAACCTGGATGGAGTGCACCAGTCAAACCATCTCTGTTGCGCCAGTCTGACCACCGTATGTCCGCCGGTAGAACCGCCGCCTTGCCGCCACGCTCTTGTCGGATGAACCGTCGGGATTCAGAAGGATACACACCGAAGATGCTCTTCAAAGTAGATTAACTTTATTGCATCAAGATGTGTTTACAAAACTCATACAAAGCACTCATCTCTCTCAAAACTAAACCCTAGCTTTTTTCTCTTTCAAAAGTTGTTACTCTAGGGTCTCAATCTCTCATCTATTTATACCTAAACCTCCTACACAAAGTAGGAGTAGAATTCCTAATCCTATTAGGACTCAACTCCTAATCCAAGTAGGACTCAACTCCTAATCCAAGTAGAACTCGACTCCTCTTTCCATACGCACACAATTCCTCTTGTATGCCATATGGAATCTTCACTTCCATGTGTATTGATCTCTAGCCTTTAGTATCCCGCGTGATCTCCCGATCATCCGGACATCAACTTCTCCCAAGTTAACTTCCGATCTATCATCGGCAATACTACCGAGGCCTCAAGACTCACCTACACATACAAAAACAAAGAAAACATATCCGAGGACAAGTTCTTCCCAACTTGACTCACATTAGTCACACACACTCACACCAACATCCACATATATTTTCAAACCAAATTTCATTAAATAAATCATTTGTAAAGCCAATTGTTCATCACAAAATATTAATCATGACAATGATTTTATAAACATGTCTAAGCAAATTGTCATTCTCATAAGTGTTTAGTTGTCCAGCTATGTCAATAAGATGATGCAATATAAGTGAAGATGTAGGATAATAGATACCAGACAATGCAACAATTGAATCATAAAATAGTTCAAGAAATGACAATATTTTTTTAGCAACATACCAATGTGCATCAGTCAAAAGTAGAGGATCACCTTCAGCCCTGGGGTAGTGAGTCTGGATGAACACACTAAAGGTGTTCCTATAAGGGACCAGATGCTTAAACATGAGGTATGTAGAGTTCCATCTCACATCCATTGTCGATGTTTTACACCGGCAATATGAATATGGGGCTACTCGGCAGATGGAAACTCGGTGGATTGCAAAGGAACACGGGGAGATTTTATACTGGTTCAGGCCCTCGATGTGAGGTAATACCCTACATCCAGTTATGGTGGTATTCCTTTAAGGATTTGTGTCGATCAATGATCTTCCCCCCTAGGGGGTGCCTTGCCTCCCCTTATATACTGGGGGACAGGGGTACAAGGTAGGAGTCCCAGCTGGATACGGCCAAGGGATCTCCTCTTAGAGATACATTTTACCCGACTAGGACTGTATATTCCTTATTGTACAAGGCAAAGTCTGCCGGATGCTAGTATATCTCTAATTACAAGTCTCGGCCCATCCTCTATCCGAGTGGCCCATATGCTTGTGATGAGGTACCCGGGGCCCATGGCCTCTACAGTAGCCCCTGAGACCTTCATAGTGGAGTCACAGCTGATGCCGAGTGCTCATCCTCCACGGTGAAGACTGTCCGAATGCATTGCTTCCGAGTACCCTTTGTCCGAGTGCGTCTTCTTCCCGAGTCTTGCTTCATGTCAGCTGGCAACGAGGCTATGAAGGGCTTCATGTAGATGTATGAATAGTGTGCACCAAATTGGCGCACCTATTAGGTGTAGCCCCCGACTTTGTGCTTAATTGTGAAGACAATTAAACATAAAGTCAAAGATCTTTAACCTGGAAGTCTTTCCCGAGTAGTATACTATTGGTATATGAGACTCTTCGGTATCATGTCAACCGGAATATGATTTATAGTCTTGCCGAGTAGCATGCCACTCGTATATGGGACTCTTCAGCTTCATGTCAGCTGGAAAAGGGTGTTTATAGTCTTTCCCGAGTGGCGTCCCACTCGAAAGTTAGACTCCTCAACGTCATGTCAGTTGGAAAGAATATTTATAGTCTCTCCCGAGTAGTGCACTACTCGGAAGTTAGACTTTTCAGCGTCATGTCGGCTGGAATAATGTTGCTCATGACAACTGTTGGCCAAGCATGTAGGCCGAATACCACTTTATGAAATTAAATCCATTGCGTGGTTAGGTGTACTTGAGAGATACATGTGCCTCCAACTTTAATGAAGACCAGCTTGTGATCCTTATAAGGATATATCCTCAATACCTGGTAAGCAATACAGATATCTGAACACATGTGCTCAGCGGTCGACTTTCATGAAGCATATTTGATTACTCGATCGGTCTCTGTTGGCAGCACCAGCACTGTGATTTTAACATAGCCTGCGAGCGGCCCAAATTGAGCGTGCTACTGTAGAAACTCATATCTTGGTGGCTGCTACCAAATAAGCCGGCCTGAACCGACCTCCCCAGCATAGCTCTATAGAAGTAGCATCCATTGCATGTCAGGATGAGTACTCCAGCGTCGGTAACCGCAATCAGCCAAAAGAATTCCTGTCCGCAAGCCTTTCCGACTTATGTTCTAAATGCAACATGGTTGCCACAGATGCCTGAGTAGGTATATTGCAGAATCTGCTTGCCCTCCTTAGGTGTGACGCAGTGCATGAGAACTCCGGATACGCTTTGACAATATAGGTCTTCTCTGACTTCGGTAAAGTCGAATAAGGTACCCGAACCTTGCATTAGCACAGGATTCCGCCGGTGACCCTCATGGGGCGTACCCTATTCAACAAAGTTATGGCCAAATGAGGTACCCAAATCTCGTAGGATTTGGCTGGCGACCCTCGTGGGGAGTACCCAACTCAGTGGAGTTGTACCCGAGCTCCGACTGGCGCCGGAGGTCGGTTGTTAGCTGAATAAGGTACCCGAACCTTGTATTAGCATAGGATTCGGCTAGCGACCCTCATGGGGCATACCCTACCCAACCGAGTGCTACCCGAGCCCCGACTAGCACCGGAGGCCGATTATTAGCCGAATAAGGTACCTGAACCTTGCATTAGCATAGGATTCGGCTGGCGACCCTCATGGGGCGTACCTCACCCAGCGGAGTGGTAACCAAATAGGGTACCCGAACCTAGCATTAGCATAGGATTCGGCAGACGACCCTCATGGGGCGTACCCTACCTAGCTGAGTGGTAAGTGAACTCCGACTAGCGCTGGAAATCGGTTGTTAGCTCACGTGGAGCATAGCTGGGGAAGATGACGTCCCGACTGGTGCAAGTACTCTGTCAGTAGCCCTCATGGAGCATTCCGAGCATATCTTGGCAGACTGGTCCAGCCCCCGAGCGTAGGAGATGGGCTCGTAGCCCTGGGTTCCTGTCACGTGTATCCGGAACTGGCCCTGCATTATAAACATATCGGGTGAGTAGCATTTGATGATGAAAACAATCACCCGAATAAAATTTATGTATTTTACAATATATGTAAATACATGTTCTTCCTCTTGTTGATATTAATTTTCCCGAGTAGTTGATCCCTTACGTTTAAGCACTCTGCCCGACTAGTCATAGCCCCCTAGCGTTGGGAGTTAGCTCATGGCTCTTTCTCAGACACGCGTTTTGGGTGACTTGAGTTCGTCTTTCATGGAGCAAAGTTTCACGGATCGGAATTTATGCTACTCGAGTACTTTTGCAATCATCAAGAGAAAAAACAGAGAATAATGTGCAGCTTGTACACCTATTAGGTGTAAGCGGCTGCGGCACTGGCGAGGCCAAGTGAGGAAATATTTATCAGAAAGCGACTTAGCTGTTTAGTATTTAGGAGTGGGGATGCCATCCTTGCGTTTGAGCCCCCGAGCATGTCACTTGTTGTTCTGATAATCTCTAGTTGTTGAAGGTCGAAGACAATTGTGACCAACTGCCACAATGAAGTCATCTGACTTGCGTTTGCGATTCCCAGCTTTGGTCAGGACCGCGTCGTCGGTGCCCTTCCGCTTCTTCTGTCAAGGTGCCTTGTTGTCAACGAGGGCCTCAGCAACAGCGTGGGCCGAGTCGGCATATTTGTTCGCCATGTTAAATAAAGCCTTGACAGAGTTAGAAGGCTTCCGAGTGAATTTGGTGATGAACGAGGTGTCTTTGACTCCTTTTCGAAAGGCGGCGATGACGACCTCGTCCTTGATCTTCAGGATAGAATTCTTCGTCTCAGAGAACCTCTTGATGAAGTCATGAAGAGACTTGTTCTTCCTTTGATGCAACTGATACAGATAGTGCTCGGAAGATGGCCTCTCATATGTTCCCTGGAAATTGGTGATGAAGCGTTCCCAGAGTTCTCCCTAGGAGCTGATTGATTGCTTGGGAAGTCCCGTTAGCCATGTCCTCGCCGAGTCGGATAGAGCGACTGGAAGGTAATTAGCCATGGCTTTGCGATCTCCTCTGGCTGCTCGGATTGCCAGAGTGTAGACCATGATCCCGGACTCGGGATTGGTCTTGCCATCGTATTTTTTGATTCCCGTAGGCTTGAAACCCGATGGCCAGTTGACTTGTTGTAGCTCCTGGGTGAAGGCTGGTAAACCTTCATCTGCATGAGGACTCCGGCTCTGACTACGGCGGTGAAACCGCTCGTGGTGGAGGCCGAAGCGCTCGTTCTCGTCTTCCAATCGGCGTTGCTCGTCTTTCTCTTGTTCACGGCGCCGAGCATTGATGTCCTACCGAAGGTCACACCGTAGTCGGCTTTGGAGATCCTGGTTGTCCCGACGGTTGCTTTGATGCCTCCAGTTCTTGTTGGGGTTGCCGAATGACGTCTGGCGTGTGTAGCCGACTGGAGCCGGCCATTCGGCGTCGCTTTGAGGCGGATGAGACTGCCGTTGGGGAAGCCAACCGACTGGTCGGTATGAGTGTGTCGCCCGACTGTTGGCACTGCTGGCATGTAACAGCGGTGATCATGGCTTTTATCCTTGCTATCGTCAGGGTGGCTTGGTGATCAGGCCCAAACTGGAGCATGTCCAGTAGGGTTGCAGCGGCTACAACGTTCTGTTGAGGTGTAATAAAGATGTCATGGTCGCCGACTCGTGTTTGGAGGATATCTTGTTGAGCAGTCCGCCCAGCCTTGCGTGGGTCGTCATTGCGGGCGTGCAGGCGTTTTGCTTCTTCCTCTTGTTGTTCTCACAGTCAATGGGCCTCCTCCTCTTGCTGTTCGCATAGTCGGCGTGATTCCTGAGTAGGAGTAGAGCCTTTGGATGCCATGAAGATTTCTTGTGGCGGAGAGAAGCTTGCCGAGCTGCTGTCCGACTTAGAGTCGGAGTCCAACTGAGAGTCAAAGTCGGAATAATTGGCGGGGATGATTATAACTCTGACCTCCCTAGATCCGATCTCGAGCGGCTCTAGGCCGTATCCGAGTCGAACTCCAGGGGATCAGGTTTGCCACGTCGGATATTGTTCGAAGATATCCGCGGCGTTGCCGAGTCTGAACGGGAGATTGACGATCTCCTTCTTCCTTAACCCGATCTCGGCCAGCTCAAGACCGAGTCCGAGTCGAACACCGAAAGGAAGAGTTGTCCCAAGACCCGGGCAAGTGGAAGATTGCCGTAGCAAGTCGACGTGGGTTGCTGCGGCGTCGTGTTAGCCGACCGGCGCAGAGTCGGCCTGTTTCCCGGCCGATCGGATCGAGTCCAAGCCGGATAAGATGAGGTTGCCGAACTTGTCGGCGACGAAGTCAAGGCTCCCGAAGGTGATTGCGTCTCCACGGGAGAAGTTGATGCCGTCGACTCCAGTTGTCGAATCCATCGAGCTTGAGGTTGATCTCGCCGAAGCCCCTACCTGGTGCGCCAACTGTTGATGTTTTACACCGGCAATATGAATATGTGGCTACTCGACGGATGGAAACTCGGTGGATTGCAAAGGAACACAGGGAGATTTTATACTGGTTCAGGCCCTCGATGTGAGGTAATACCCTACATCCAGTTGTGGTGGTATTCCTTTAAGGATTTGTGTCGATCAATGATCTTCCCCCCCAGGGGGCGCCTTGCCTCCCCTTATATACTGGGGGATAGGGGTACAAGGTAGGAGTCCCAGCCGGATACGGCCAAGGGATCTCCTCTTAGAGATACATTTTACCCGACTAGGACTGTATATTCCTTATCGTACAAGGCAAAGTCTGCCGGGTGCTAGTATATCTCTAATTACAAGTCTCGGCCCATCCTCTATCCGAGTGGCCCATATGCTTGTGATGAGGTACCCGGGGCCCATGGCCTCCACATCCATGTCCAAACCAAATTTTCTAGGACATTCAGAAGCAACAATGCAATAACTTTTATATGCAGCAATGTGCTGGTTAGAAGAGTTTAAGAAATAAATTGTATTTCTAAATGCCTCAAGATAAGGCTTAAGCCTCTTCAAGCCAGAATTAACAATAATATTAATGATGTGACAAGCACATCACTGATGCAAGAACAGATCACCAACATAAGCAGACAATTTAGGTGTGAGCTCTACCATAGTAGTAGTATTAGAAGATGCATTGTCCAAAGTAACAGAGAAAACCTTGTCAGTTAAACCATACTCCTCTACCACGGAAAGCACACGATTAGCAATGTTCTCACCAGAGTGGGAGACATCAATAAGCCTGAGGCCTATGATCTTCTCTAATTGCCAATCAGGACTAATAAAATGAGCAACCACACTAAGATAGCCTTCCTTAGCATTACCTGACCAGATATCAGATGTAAGAGCAATAGAAGAAACTCCAGACTTCAAAGACTCAACAAGCTTAATGTAATGCCCCTCTCCTGTTAACCCATATAGGCTTACGCAAGAGGAACGTCTTTACCTGCAATACTTGTACCAGTCCCAGGAGACCAGCTAGTACATACAAGACATCGATGGATCATCGCCAAACCTGTTTTATTTATTTCACATAATCCTTACATAAGTTGTAGTCTCGGACAAAACCCGAGACATACAACGACACATCACGAAAGTAGGCAACAGAAAACACGGATAGACCTAATACCCACAAGCAAAAGCTTGGGACCTAGACCAAAACTCTAAAACTCATCTTACTCAACTTGCTCCTGAAAATATCCACTGAGGGTGGGGTCTTCATCTTTATAGACTTCTGAGGGAAGATTGGACAAGGGTGAGTACACGAGGTACTCAGCAAGTCACAGAAATAAGTGGCATGCAAAGTTTAGCAAAGAGGGTTAGGGTTTATTTTGCAAACGTGATCTTTAAAGATTTTTAATTTTTTGGAAAATTTCTATGTGTGCTCTTTAAGTTGTCGGAAAAAAGCTCACGCTTCAATCCATTCCGCGAGTTGCTTTGCAACAACTCATCACAATTAAGTTAATTGGGATGGGAGAGAGGGCGGCCTAGCTGCACAGTGCCACTTAACATTTTTCCAGAGGCTATTTTTGAGGATTTTGGATTTGGATTTGAATTTGAATGGGATTTTTGGAATTAGGGAGAAACGGGGGAATTTTTAGAGGGCTCCTTAGGACTGATTTTGAGGAAATTTTGAGATCACACATGGCACGAATAATCACAAATTCAATTAAGAGCCAAAATTTTGCAAATTAGATTTTTATTTAAAATAGTTTTAAAATAAAGGAAAACATGGGCATTACACTTAATACGACAATCAGTAAAGTACTTGACAATATCTCTAGTGGTGGTTTGCCTAGAGATACAAGAAAATCTAGGATTATGAGCAATCTTAATGTACTCTTCAAATGCATCAGATGCACCAAAACATATAGGCAGATCAAGTCTAGCAATCAAACGACAAAGTTGTCATGCCCAGAAATTCCCCAAAATTTCCAAAACTAATTTGTGCATTAATTCCTCGTCCAGGAATCAGCTGAGGTACACAAATCGATAATTTGATAAACATAACCAAAATGAATAATGACAAATACTTACAGAAAGTCACTTAGTCCTGACACAGAAGAAAACAGCAGCGGAACGTGTCACGCCCCAAACTGACCTTCCGTGAAGGACGAGTCCGGACCGTACAATTGACCTGCAAACCTGTACCAGTCCCAGGAATGTAGTGCTGGCACAACAGGCGATGGAACCGTCATGGCACAACTTATCTTTATTAATAGACATAGTCTGACATCCAAGTTGGAACTGCGGACATACCCTGAGTTCACAACGATACATTAGCAAAAGAACGGAAACAGAATCTAGCCCAAAGCCACAAGCGTGACTCGGGAACTAAGCCGTGGTAGGGGCATGGGTAGTGAGTGTCTGTGCGGCCAATAGGCAAGCGAGGGAACAGGCGGAAAGCAGAGCCAGTGAGACGGCTCGCGTAAGTGTGGGCCAGGCGGCGAAGTGCCATCCAAGCCACTGCCTGGTAAGCCAGCTGAGCGATGGGAAGAGTCCTGGTGAAGGTGTGAGGGTGAAGGCCAATCCCATGAGTGCCTCCACAAGGGTAGATGTGCATAGTGAGCTCACAGTGAGAAGGCTGGCTGAACAAGGTGTAGCCAGCGTACTCAGGGAGAGTGAAACCAAGGAATCCTGCCATGTCGCGCAGCTGGTCGACGCAACCACCCTCTCCCGCACCGTGGGAGGAGATGGTCTGACTAGCGGCCATCTACAAATTTTGAGGGGGAGAAGAAGTCAGTAACTTGTTTTTAATAATTTCTAAAATAAAAAGAAGTTGCAAGAAGATCCTAGATTTTTTGCATATATCTTTTTATGAACGTATCGTCCTTACGGTCTTTCCACGCGTAGGGTGGGTTTCGTCCTAGGGCCGAGCCTATGCTCTGATACCATCTTTTGTCACGCCCTAAACTGACCTTCCGTGAAGGACGAGTTCGGACCGTGCAATTGATCTGCAAACCTGTACCAGTCCTAGGAATGTAGTGCTGGCACAACAGGCGATGGAACCGTCATGGCATAACTTATCTTTATTAATAGACATAGTCTTACATCCAAGTTGGAACTGCGGACATACCCCAAGTTCACAACGATACTTTAGCAAAAGAGAGGAAGCGGAATCTAGCCCAAAGCCACAAGCGCGACTCGGGAACTAAGCCGAAACCCTAAAACTCCTCGAAGCTAGTCTGCTCCTAGAAGAACTCCTCGTCGGTTGGATCAATCTCGCCTTCCAGCACTGGGGGGTAGATATATATAGAGCTAGGGTGAGTACTAGCGTACTCAACAAGTCATGGGAACTTAAGTGGTTAATGCAAGCTTCAAAGGATGGCTGGTTGGTTTATAATTCGTTTCATTTAAATTACTTTTTGCATAATCTAAGTGTGTGCTTCTCAACAATCGGGGCGAGGTGCGGTCTCGCCCGGATCGGAGTGATTTGTATCAATCTTTGATTTGGCGCAACTAACAAGACTTGGCCTCTGGGATCCAACTCCACCAGCTGATCCAACATCATCGGGCCCACAGCCCGGCTGTCCTCGACAGCATCACATCATTTCCGAAATCGGATTCCCAATCCGCAAACATCCTATGGAGGCCATGGGCTCCGGGTACCTCATCACAAGCATATGGGCCATTCGGATAGAGGATGGGCCGAGACTTGTAATTAGTGATATAGTAGCACCCGGCAGACTTTGCCTTGTACAATAAGGAATATACAGTCCTAGTCGGGTAGATTGTATCTCTAAGAGGAGATCCCTTGGCCGTATTCGGGTGGGACTCCTACCTTGTACCCCTGTCCCCCAGTATATAAGGGGAGGCAAGGCGCCTCCTGAGGGCAGAACAACATACGAGCTCATAGAAGCAGACGCAAATCCTAAAAGGAATAACACCACAACTGGACGTAGGGTATTACCTCACATCGAGGGCCTAAACCAGTATAAACCTCTCCCTGTTCCTTTGCAATCCACCGAGTTTCCATCCGCCAAGTAGCCCCATATTCATATTGCCGGTGTAAAACATCGACAGTTGGCACGCCAGGTAGGGGCTTCGGCGAAATCAACATCAACAATCTTGATGGATCCAACAAGCGGAGTCGACGGCGACAAATTCTCTCCCGGAGACACAATAACTTTCGGAAGCCTCGACTTCGTCGCTGACCAGATCGGCAATCTCACCTTGGCCGATGTAGATCCAATCCAACTGGCTGAGAAACCAGCCGACTCCGCGCCAGTCGGCCCACAAGACGCTACAACAACCATCATCAATCTGATGCAGCAATCTTCTACTTCGCCGAGCCACGGGACAACTCTCTCCTTCGGTGTCCGACTCGCGCTAGGCCTTGAGCCAGCCCAAGTTGGGCTATGAAGGGGAGAGATCGTCAATTTCCCACAAAGATTCGGCGACACCGCAGATCTACACTTCATGCGGCAGACCTGATCCCCCACAGTTCAGTTTGGACATGGCTCCGAGCCGCTCCAGATTGGATCCAGGGAGGTCAGAGTCGTTCTTACTCCGATAAACTACTTGGACTCCGATTCCAGGTCGGATAACGGTTCGAACACCAGTTCGAACTCCAGTCTAGTGAGTTTCCTTCTGCCCCGAGAGGTCTTCATGGCTTCAACTCCTCCACCGGAGGTACACCGACTACAAGAGGAGCAACAAGAGGAAGCGCGCTGACTACGGCAACAAGAGGAAGCCGACCGCGAGGCTCACAACGACGAGCTACGCAAGGCTGGGTGAACTGCTCAGCAACAGATCCTCCAAACCAAAGTCGGCGACCACGACGTCTTCGTCACGCCACGACAGAACGTCATGGCCGCTGCAACTCTGCTGGACACACTCTAGCTCGGGTCTGATCACCAGGCCACCCTGACTATCGCCAGGATCAAGGCGATGATTACAGCTACTGCCTGTCAGCAGCACCAGCAGTCGGGCGACACACTTGTTCTGACTAATCGGTCGGGTTCTCCGGCAGCAGGCTCATCTACATCAAACGACGCCGGGCGGCTGGCTCAAGTCAGCCACATGGGGAGTCGCGGCAAACTTCACTCGGCAACACCAATAACAACGATCGGTGGCGTCACCAGCACGACCGCCGGTTCAACCAAGACCTCCGAGTCCGACTACAATGCGACCTTCGCCACAACATCAACGCTCGGCGCCGCGAACATGAAGAGAACGAGCGCCGCTGAATGGAGGACGAGCATGAGCGTTTCGGCCTTCACCACGAGTGGTTTAACCACCGCGGTCGGAGCCGGAGCCCTCACGAAGATGAAGGCGTTCCAGCTTTCACCCACGAGCTGCAGGACGTTGATTGGCCGTCGGGCTTCAAGTCTACGGGGATCGAGAAATACGACGGTAAAACCAACCTCGAGTCCTGGCTCACCGTATACACCTTGGCAATTTGAGCTGGCAGGGGTGACCATAAAGCCATGGCTAACTACCTCCCGATTGCCCTGGCCGACTCAGCGAGGACATGGCTAACAGGGCTCCCGAGGCGGTCGATCGGTTCCTAGGGTGAACTCAGGGAGCGGTTCATCGCTAACTTTCAAGGGACCTACGAGAGGCCGTCTTCCGAGCACAACCTATATCAGCTGCACCAGAAGAAGAACGAGTCTCTACGCGAATTTATCAAGAGGTTCTCTGAGAAGCGCAACCAGATCCCAATGATCAAGGACGAGGCCGTCATCGCTGCCTTCCGCAAGGGAGTAAAGGACGCCCCGTTCATCGCGAAGTTGACTTGGAAGCCACCAGCCTCTATCCAGGCTCTTTTCGATATGGCAATCAAATATGCCGACTCGGCCGAAGCGGTCGCAGAGGCCCTCGACGAGAACAAATAGTCACGATAGAAGGACCAAAAGGCGAAAGCCGACAACGAGTCATCGCACAACAAGACCGGCAACCGCAAGCGAAAGTTGGACAACGAGGTGGCCAACATGGAGCGAACTCGGTCGCGGCCCCAACGGAACAACAACTACCAGAAGATCATGAACGGGCCATGCCCCTTCCACCCCAAAGGCAAACACGTGGCCAAAGACTGCTTCATGCTCAAGAAGTTTGCCTCCGTGCAAGCTTCATCATCTGGCGCCGACAAGAGCAAAGGCAAGCCAGATCAGGACCTGGCCGACGATTTTCAAGATCCCCAGGCCGAGCTCAACCACATCTTCGGAGGGCTATCTGCGTATGACTCCAAACGCAAGCAGAAGCTAACAGCACACGACATCAACGCAATCTCTATAGCAGACTCCCCCCAGTATTTGCGCTAGTCAGAGACATCCATCACGTTCACCCGTGCAGATCATCCAGATCGGGTTTCACACCCGGGACGCTACCCACTTGTCCTGGACCCGGTTGTCAAGAATATCAAGTTGAAGAAGGTTCTCATAGATGGAGGCAGTGCGTTCAATATCCTCTTCGCCAAGACCCTGGACGAGATGAAGATTCCTCGTTCAGATCTGCGGCCGAGTACGGCACCCTTCCACGGGATAATTCCTGGCCTATCTTCAACTCCACTAGGGCAGATAACCTTGCCGGTCACCTTCGGCATGCGGGATAACTTCCACACAGAAAACATCTGCTTTGAGGTTGCCGACTTTGAGACTGCGTACCACGCGATACTCGGACGGCCGGCGCTCGCCAAATTCATGGCGATACCGCACTATACCTACATGGTGCTCAAGATGCCAGGGCCAACAGGAGTCCTCTCTCTCCGCAGCGATGTCAAGCAAGCCTTCACCTGCGACAAGGAGAGTTGCGAATTGGCTCAATCACAAGAGGCGGCAGTCGGGCGCAACAGCATTCGGCAAGCCACCACAACCGAAGTTGAGGAAGATCAAGTTCCGGCCAAAAAAGCAGCGAAATCGGGAATCTCAGCGGACTCTGACACGAAGAAGATCCCCTGGACCCTTTCGACCCCTCCAAGACTGCTCTAGTCGGGACCGGACTTGACCCCAAAAAGGAAGACGCGCTCGTCACCTTCCTCCAAGCCAACAAGGATATCTTCGCCTGAAAACCGTCCGATATGCCAGGCGTACCAAGGGAGGTGATCGAGCATGCCCTCAACGTCAAGACAGACGCCAAGCCAGTCAAGCAACGGCTACGGTGATTCGCTTAGGACCGGAAAGATGCTATTCGGGAGGAGATAACTAAGCTTCTCGCAGCCGGGTTTATCAAAGAGGTCTATCACCAGGATTGGCTGGCAAACCCAGTTCTGGTCCAGAAGAAAAACGGTAAATGGCGCATGTGCATCGACTACACCGATCTCAACAAGGCGTGCCCCAAAGATCCATTTGGTTTACCCAGAATAGATCAGGTGGTGGATTCAACTGCGGGGTACGAACTTCTCAGCTTTCTCGACTGTTACTCGGGATACCATCAAATCAGCCTGAAGGAGGAGGACTGCCTAAAGACGTCTTTCATCACGCCGTTTGGAGCATACTGCCACATCACTATGCCGTTCGGTTTGAAAAACGCTGGAGCAACGTATCAACGCGCAATTTAGCGGTGTCTTCACACTCAGATCGGGCGCAATGTGGAAGCCTACATTGATGATGTGGTGATCAAGACCAAGTCCAAAGAAGACCTCATCGCTGACCTAGAAGAAACCTTCCAAAATCTTCGAAGATTAAAGATGAAGTTGAACTCGGAAAAATGCGCCTTCGGTGTGCCATCCGGCAAGTTACTCGGCTTCATTGTCTCGCATCGCGGCATCGAGGCCAACCCGGAGAAAGTCCACGCAATCATGAACATGGCACCCCCGACTAACCAGAAGGACGTACAGAAGCTAACAGGCTGCATGGCGGCACTCAGCCGGTTTATTTCCCGACTAGGCGAACGGGGCATGCCCTTTTTTAAGCTATTGAAGAAAGCAATCAATTTTCAATGGACTCCCGAAGGCCAGCAAGCCTTCGAAGACTTCAAACAATTCTCACATCACCCCCCGTGTTGGCGTCACCCATGCCCCAAGAATCACTAATGCTATACCTGGCGGCAACTACTCAGGTAGTCAACACGGTGTTGGTGGTCGAGCGATCCGAACCAGGTCACATTCAAAAAATTCAACGGCCAATCTACTTTGTCAGCGAGGTCCTTGCCGACTCAAAGATGAGATATCTGTAGGTCCAGAAGCTGCTCTACGGCCTACTCATCATTGTCCGAAAGCTGGTGCATTATTTCCAAACACATCAAGTCACGGTGGTCACATCGTATCCACTCAAGGACGTCCTGCATAATCGCGAGGCCACCGGCCGAATTGCTAAATGGGCGCTCGAGTTGATGGCGTTCGACATCACCTTTTAGCCCCGGATAGCAATCAAATCACAAGCTCTAGCCGACTTCGTGGCCGAGTGGACAGAGGTTCAAATGCCTACATCAACAGCGAAGCTCGAGTATTGGACAATGTACTTCGACAGTTCTCTACGGATTGCCGGCGTCGGGGCTGACGTCATACTGACGTCCCCCACCGGCGAAAAACTCAAGTACGTTCTACAAATCCACTTCCCAGCTTCCCACAACGTCGCCGAGTACGAGGCACTTATCCACAGGCTCCGCATTACTATATCACTCGGCATTCATTGACTGGTTGTGCGTGGAGATTCTCAACTCGTGGTGAACCAAGTCATGAGGGACTGGACATGTCTCAATGATACTATGGCGGCATACTGTCAGGAGGTCCGCAAGCTGGAAAACAAGTTCGACGGGCTGGAGATAACACACGTCCTACGACAATACAACGACGTTGCAGATGAATTGGCAAACATAGGATCCAAGCGAGAAGCGGTCCCGACAGGGATCTTTGTCGAGCAACTTATGGAGTCATCAGTCAAGAAGAAACCAGTGCCAGAGTAGTCGGGAGGCGAACCTACCCCGGCAACAGACGAAGTACTGAACATATGTCACGATTGGCGGACTCCTGTTCTCCAATTCCTCCTAGAGGATGAACTCCCAGAAGATCGCAGCCAAGCCAAACAAGTCAAACGTTGAAGCAAGAGTTTCCTAGTCATCCGAGAAGACCTGTATCGAAGAAGTGCATCTGGTGTCCTCAGGCGCTGCGTCACCACCGAGGAGGGCAAGCAGATTCTGCAGTCGATCCACTCGGGTGTATGTGGCAACCATGCTGCATCCAGGACGTTAGTCGGAAAGGCTTACCGGCAAGGATTTTTCTAGCCAACAGCAGTAACAGATGCCAAAGATATTGTTCGCACATGCGAGGGTTGCCAGTTCTACGCAAGACAAACCAATCTCCTAGCCCAAGAACTCCAAATAATCCCAATCTCTTAGCCTTTTGCAGTATAGGGGCTTGACATGGTGGGCCCTTCAAGAAAGCGCCAGGAGGGTTCATACACTTGTTCGTCGCAGTGGATAAATTCACCAAGTGGATTGAGGCCAAATCCGTTGCAACCATAACAGCAGCACGAGCAAAGGACTTCATCATGAGTATACTATACTGATTCGGGGTCCCCAACTGCATCATCACCGACAACGGCGCTCAGTTCACGGGCGGTGTGTTTCAAGATTTGTGTGACGACTTCGGCATCAAGATCTGCTATGCATCTGTGGCACACCCGCGGAGCAATGGGTAGGTTGAACGAGCCAACGGTATGGTCTTACAAGGTATCAAGGCCAGGATATTTGATCGACTACAACCATACGCGGGCTGGTGGGTACAAGAACTCCCATTTGTATTTTGGTCCCTAAGAATCGCGGTTAGTCGGGCAACTGAGCAATCCCCTTTCTTTCTAGTCTATGGTGCTGAGACTATGCTACCAACCGAGTTAGAGTTCGGCTCTCCGCGAATTCGGGCTTACTCAGAAGACATCTCCAACAATACCCGATTGGTGGAACTAGATCAGTTGGAAGAAGCGAGGGATATCGCAACAATCTAGTCGGCAAGGTATCTTCAAGGCCTGCGTCGTTATCACAATCGTAATGTCCGTGGCCGCGCCTTTTTGGTCGGAGATCTCGTTTTGAGAAAAATACAAGCCACCAAGGACAGGCATAAATTATCCCAAATCTGGGAAGGGCCGTTCATTATCACTGAGGTTACTCGGCCAGGCGCCTACCGACTGAAGACCGAAGACGGTGCCCTCATCAGCAACTCATGGAATATAAAACAGCTACGTCCTTTCTATACCTAAGTTTTATACTTTTCCCATGTGTACAATTTTTCTTTGACTCACTACGCTGCTTGTTTCAACCGACTAGTGAGTCAGGGGCTGCATGTTTTATATGTGCTTTGTCAATAATACACGAGCTTGTTTTACTTAAGTTATGAAGTTTTACTATGACTTCGTCATGTTTGCCCGAGTACAGCACTCTGCGGTGAACGATTTTATTAAGTTCCTATAGACTAACTCGGCGTAGACTATATAGTCGGGTAAAACTAATGACAACTGAGTAACAATTCAGAGCTTGGCGGCATTGCACATATATTTACACATGTCTTTACAAAAATCCACAATACACCGACTGCATGATATACTATTCTTACATACCCATATCTCGGGTGATCATCTCGGCAGTCGGCCTCGCTTTGGCTATCAGCTCCAGCGCCTCCTCGGGTGTCGTCTCCTCGGCGAATCCCTCCCCGATGGCTTCAATATCTGCCCTAGGGTACATGGACTTGGTCATCGCTAGGGTTTGGGCCACGCTGACAATAGTACGCTCATCCAAGTACCTCTTCAGGATACTCGGTGCATCGCTAAGGCCCGTCTGCACCTGGGACACCGTGTTGGAGCTGGTTCCCACATAGTGAGGATCCATCATGTCAAGGAGCCCTTTCAAGGACTTGGCAAGGATCTCCCGTGACTCCTTGATGACCCTTATTTCCTTTGCAAAAGCCTAAAACTGGATTTGGGTATTGGCTTTAGCAGCTACCCGGGTTCACCAACAAGCAAACTTGTCAGGCAAAACTACAGATGGGGTAATTAATGGATTGATCAATGTTAGGGCGGAGACTTACTTTTGTAGTCGGCCTCCCACTTGACTATGGTCTTCTCCAGTTCAACTTTTTCCTTCTCGAGCTTGGCGTTGGCCTTCTTCAACTCGACCTTCTCTTGCTCAAGCTCGGCATTGGCCCTTGTCAGGTCGGCTTTGTCTTTTTCAAGCCCGGCCTTGGCTCTCTCGACCTCCTTCATCTGGATTTCTCCCTCTATTTGGGTCTTCAGCTCGGCTTCAAGGGCTGCACGACAGATTAGTTGAGAACTCAACGTTGCAGTCAAGATACAACTGGGCAGTCGGGAACAACACAGCTGGAGAAATATACTAAGGATTTGGTCAAAAAGAGGCATTCTGGAAGCTTACCTCTCATCTTCTTGGCTTGGTCCCAATTCTCGTTCCTGAGCTGGGTGACGGCGTCCTTTAGCCAAGTTTCCCTCCCTTGATGGCGCTCCTCCAATACGGTCTTCAGGGACCGGAGCTGGTCTAATTCTTGGAGCTGGGGGGCAACCCGGGTCAGGACCTCGTGCATCTTCTCCGAGCGGTCAACAAGCTTCTGCTCGAAGAGAAACAAGTCAAGGCAGAGTCAAGCGTCAGAACACTCGTATGAGGAAGACTACCAAGACTCCAATACAACGGAAATCATACCTGAATCCCCTGGGACACGGCGATTGTGGCACGAAGCAAGTCTTCATGCTCCTTTTCTGTTGCAACCTCATCATTCTTATAACTCCTTGCGGTTCTGTCGGGTGCCGTCCAGCGGAATGTCCGTGGGAACTTGTGGGGAGGAGCTTCGAGCCTAGGGAGGTCTGGTCTGTCCGAAGGAGGAGACAACGACGACGACGACGATGGCGACAAGGACGGCGACGGGGTCCCGACCCTCAACTCGGCGGCCTCCGGGACCTCGGGGGCTGGCTCAGGGGCTGGAGCAGCAGTTTCGACAACCGCCCCTTGATCGGCCGGTGTCGGCGGCCCTGTAGTCGGGACCGTCTCAGTTTCTGCAATTGGGACCATCGTCGGCTCAGCAGGAGTGCTCACTGGCGTTGGCTCGGTTGGGACTGGCTCTACAACGGGAGTGGTAGGAGCGATCTCCTTGAGATCAATATCGGCTCGCTTCCTGCGTAACGAGTCAGACTTTAAGACACTACCATGACAAACAAGATTTTCAGAAGAGCCAGAGCAACCTACCTCTTGGAGAACTTAATCTTTTGCTTGGGAGATCCAGATCCCGGCGGTGGGCTGCGGCCGGTTGTTGGGCTAGTCGGTGTGGCAGTCGGCTGTGGCATTTTTATCCTGATTGGCCCAACTCCTTGTGTGGCCGGCTAGGGCGCCTGGGTACTTGGCAGCACCACTCTTGGGTTCAATGTTGCTAAGCCTGGCGGCGCCGGAATCGGCCCTGTACTCGATGGCACTCTAGTTGGGCTCGATGATGCTGAGCTCAACTGCACGGGTCCCGGTCTGGGACTCAATGGCCTGGGCGCTACACCGGTGGAGTCCTTTATCTTCAGACTCCCGGTAGCGGTACTCGGCCTCATAACCGCCTTATTGCCCTGATCTACAACAGGTCTCTTCCCCCCTCTCTTGGAGTCGGGCTGGGCAGCAGAAGGGCTTCTCGGCCTCTTCTTCGATTTCCAGGCCGACAATTTTCGGGAGTCATCATCGAACTCCTCACACGATTGCAAGTAGTTCGACAATACAAGTTATACACTGCGAGCCAATCTGGGCATGTATCTGCAAGCATTCACCACAGATGAACTATAAGACAACATCAGCAAAGGTTACCTTTGGGAGCGGCCTTTTCTTGTTGTAAGCCGCCATGGACTGATCTATGTCCTCGGTTTCGACACCCCGCTGGCGAAGAAATCCAGTAGGATGTCGGTCACCTTATACTTGTCTATCAGGTCGGAGAATTCCCGGTTGGGATCACCTTTGCCCCTGTAGTCCCAGCCGAAGTGGCAGCTCAGCTTTAGCGGACTGAGGCCCCGAGTCAAGAAGCGTCTGGCCACCCATGGACCAGTCAACCCGGCTTTCTTCAGCTTGCTAATCCTGCCGACAAGTGTATTAACCTGCCCCATTTCTTTAGAGGTGGGTCGAGATGACCACTTGGCAATAATCACCGGGGGCAAACCCATAAAAGGGGGAAGGCATGGCTCAAGATCGGAACAGTAAAACCATTCCTTATGCCAGCCTTTGAGAGAAGATTTCAAAGGAATATCTAAATAGATCTTCTTCATCTCGTTCCTAAGTTGGACTCTAGCCCCCCCCCCCCCCAATCACTTGGATTTTATTCTTGGAGGGTTGGGGCTTGATATGGAACAAATACCTAAATAGATTTAGATGAGGTTCCATACCCAAGAAGCACTCACAAAGAGTCATGAAAATGGAGATCTGAAGAATCGAGTTGGGATTCAAATTCACCAACTCGAGCTCGTAAAAAGAAAGGAGCTGGCGGAGGAACTCGGAAGATGGAAGAGAAAGACCCCGGTGGAAAAAAGAGGCAAAAACGACGGTCTCACCATCCTGGGGCTCCGGAGCCAATTCATCTTTAGCCGGACGCCAATGGATAATCTCCTGGCTTTGCAACTTCAGCTGCTTCTCGAGAAGCTTCAACTTCGCCGACCCACAGTTTGAAGTCGGCCAGACATCATCCGACGCATCCACTGAATCCGACGCCCTCGGCATGGTTGGGGTTGAGAAGATTTGGGGGAAATGCTACTGGAGGTTTGGAGTGGACAAGGAAGAGCGGAATCGCCTGAGTTCTGGTGGGGAAGAGCGAGCAATAGCGAACCCTAGCGGAGCGGGAGGCGAAATTTCGGCACGGAAGTGGAAGATGAAACGATTGGTGGATTGGAGAAGATGAAGGAATTTTTTCTCTCTCTCCCCACCCTTTATAGAGCCGTTTCCGACTCGTGGGCTTGGGCTCGCAAAGTTGGTATTGGGCCACCAAGATATGAGTTTCTACAGTAGCACGCTCAATATGGGCTGCTCGCAGGCTGGGTTAAAATCGCAGTGCTGATGCTACCAACAGGAGCCGATGAGGTAAACAGATATGCTTCATGAAGGCCTAATTGCTAAACACATGCGTTTGGGTATCTATCTTATCCACCAGGTATCGAGGATATATCCTTATAAGGATCACAAGCTGGTCTTCATTAAAATTGGGGATGCAGGTATCTTTCTCGAGTACACCTGACCACGCAATGAATTTAATTTCATAAAGTGGTACTCGGCCTACATGCTTGGCCAACAGTTGCCATGAGCAACATTATTCCAGCCGACATGACGCTAAAGAGTCTAACTTTCGAGTAGTGCACTACTCGGAAGAGACTATAAACCTTCTTTCTAGCTGATATGACGCTAAGGAGTCTAACTTCCGAGTGGGACGCCACTCGAGAAAGACTATAAACCCCCTTTCCAGCTGACATGAAGCTGAAGAGTCTCATATACGAGTGGCATGCTACTCGGCAAGACTATAAATCATATTTCGGTTGACATGATACCGAAGAGTCTTATATACCAGTAGTATACTACTCGGGAAAGACTACAAGGTTAAAGATCTTTGACTTTATATTTAATTGTCTTCACAATTAAGCACAAAATCGGGGGCTACACCCAATAGGTGCACCTATTCGACGCATACTATTCATACATCTACATGAAGCCCTTCATAGCCTCGCTGACAGCTAACATGAAGCAGGACTTGGAAAGAAGAAGCACTCCGACAAAGAGAACTCGGGAGCAATGCACTCGGGTAATCTTCACCATGGAGGATGAGTACTCGGCATCAGCTGTGACTCAACTATGAAGGTCTCAGGGGCTACTGTGGAGGCCATGGCCCCGGGTACCTCATCACAAGCATATGGGCCATTCGGATAGAGGATGGGCCAAGACTTGTAATTAGAGATATAGTAGCACCCAGCAGACTTTGCCTTGTACAATAAGGAATATACAGTCCTAGTCGGGTAGACTGTATCTCTAAGAGGAGATCCCTTAGCCGTATTCGGCTGGAACTCCTACCTTGTACCCCTATCCCCCAGTATATAAGGGGAGGCAAGGCGCCCCCTGAGGGCAGAACAACATACGAGCTCATAGAAGCAGATGCAAATCCTCAAAGGAATAACACCACAACTGGACGTAGGGTATTACCTCACATCGAGGGCCTGAACCAGTATAAACCTCTCCTGTTCCTTTGCAATCCACCGAATTGCCATCCGCCGAGTAGCCCCATATTCATATTGCCGGTGTAAAACATCGACACATCCTTCGCAAACAGTAGTCAAACAAAACTACGCTAAGGAATCACCTCACATCCGCCCATGATCGTGGGTACAGCTGTTCAAACAGTTTAAACATCTGCAAAGGGGGTACACTTTACCCACACGACGCGACTTACCCTATCACCTAGCTCACGAACAAATGGACACGACTGGTGACTAGGGGTTTTCACGACAAGGCATTTCCAGAGTCCGCACCAGGTTACCCCATGCCAACTGGAGGGGTCCATGACCAATCACAGGGTAGGTCCTCGATCATGCTGTACCAGGAACCCAGGAGGCAACCCGACGCCCTCCTGCACGACCCACAGTCCATTGGCACGCAAGGCGTCCCTGGGCGACTCTTTACTCAGCTAGGAGTTATCCCATATCACCCATGTGGTTGTACTGTTGTATGTTCGGATGAAATTCCAAAGGAATCAGTCCTTAGCTGCAGTGCGGGAGACTCATCCTGCTGGCACGATCCCCACACCGTGGTTTTCGCAAAACCATTTTATTTTCGAAACACCGACCCCGGCGTCGGGTTTTCCCAATGTTTTACAAACCCAAGTTTTACCTATCGTAGTCATTTTTAAATTTGATAGGCAATCACCGGTACCATGCCCGTCGGCATAGGTACCGGGATCTGTCAAGGGAGGTGACAAGGATGTTTAAGGGAATCACAATTAATCAAGGAAGTCATACATCGAATGGGTTGGCGGTCCATCGGTGATTTGAATCGGGGACGACGAGCAGGATCAACGTCGAGAGAGAGATAGAGAGAGACGGCGAGGAACAGAGAGAGAGAAGGAGAAATTCTCCTCCTCGTGTTGGCCTCGGCACGAACGGGGCACGTGCCCGCGTGGGGAGGGTCGAAGCGGGCTAGTCGGCACAGTAATAGGCCGCAGAGGAAAGAGGCCCGTTGTTCAACAGGGGTTTGGTATTTTTAAGGGAATAGAGGGAATTTGAATTTGATTTTTGAGTTGAATTTTCTGGGAGGGATTCAATGGATAGATGAGCCTTGTATTAGGGCTAATTTAAATTAGGGAATAGACCACAGAGAGGGGAAACTTGATTTAGAGAGAAAGGGGATTGAGACCCTGGCACACTCACGGCGTCAAACTATTAACCCAGTTTTCACGAATAGATTTTTTATTTAAATAAGTTTACGCCTAAACGCTAGGGCATTACAAACCAACCCCCCAACAAGAATCTCGACCCCGAGATTCTGAACCTAAGGAAGCAGCTCCGAAAACTCCGCGCGGAGATGATCTTCGCATTCCCAGTTGCCTCTTTCTTTGAGTGATTGCTCCACTGAACCTTGTAAAACTTGATCGTCTTTCGGCGAGTCTGTCGTTCAGCTTCTTCGAGGATTCGGACTGGATGTTCCTTGTAGGTCAGGTTCTTTTGCAGACCCATTGTTTCGAGGGGCACTTGTTCCTCTGGCACACGGAGGCATTTCTTCAGTTGCGACACATGGAACACATTATGTACATTAGCCAGTCCTTCCGGCAGTTCTAACTAGTAGGCCACTTCACCACGTCTGGCGGTGATCTGATATGGCCCAATATAATAGGGTGCCAACTTGCCTGACATCCCGAATTTTTTTAAACCACGGAGGGGAGATATCCGCAGGTATACATGGTTGCCTTTCTCGAACTCGAGATCTCTCCTGTGGTTATCTGCGTAGCTCTTTTGTTGGGTCTGAGCAATCTTCAGTCGTTCTCGGATGATCTTGACTTGCTCTTTAGCGGTTTTAAGTACTTTCGGACCAAACAATTGTTTCTCCCCTACGTCTATCCAACAGAGAGGGGTACGGCACTTGTGTCCAAATAGTGCTTCGTTTGGGGCCATCTGAATGCTGGATTGGTAACTGTTATTGTACGAGAACTCGGTGTAGGGAAGACAGCGATCCTAGGTGCCTTCGAAGTCAATCGCACACGCTCTCAGCATATCTTCTAGAATCTAGTTGATGTGTTCTGTCTGACCATCTGTCTACGGGTAGTAGGCGGTGCTGAAGTTCAGATTGATGCCCAAGGCTTCATGAAGCCGGTGCCAGAATCGAGAGGTGAACTGAGTTCCTCGATCGAATACTATTTTCATTGGGCATCCATATTGACAAACCACTTGTGTCATGTATAAGTCTGCCAACTTCTTTCTGTTGTATGTGGTTTTGACTGGCATGAAGTGGGCGGCCTTAGTGAGGCAGTCCACAATAACCCATATGGAGTCATATCCGTTGGGCGTTCTAGGCAAACCGACAATAAAATCCATGCCGATTTCTTCCCACTTCCATTCGGGAATTTTGAGCGGTTGTAAGAGACCAGCAGGCTTATGATGCTCTGCTTTAACCCTCTGGCATATGTTGCACAAGACCACATATTCTGCCACATCTCGCTTCATGCCTAACCACCAAAAGTACTCCTTAATATCTTGATACATCTTTGTACTTCCGGGGTGGATAGAGTAAGCTGATTTGTGAGCTTCTCGTAGAATGAGGTCCCTTAATTCCTTTTGCGCAGGTACGTAGATGCACGGACCAAACCAGACGGTTCCCTTGTCATCTACTGTGAAACCGCTGACTTCCTTCTTTAGAACTTGTGCCTTGAGATTCTTGATTCCTTCATCCTGCAGTTGGGCTTATCTGATCTGAGCCTCTAGGGTAGGCTGCACGGTTAAACTGGCCAAGGTACCCGCAGGTACTAGAGTTACTCCTAGCTTCGACAGATCTCTATTCAACTGATCTTGTTTTGGTATGATGTGGGTGACGTTGTAGTAAGTCTTTCGGCTCAGGGCATCGACGACCACGTTGGCCTTGCCCGGATGGTAGTGGATTCCGAGATCGTAATCCTTGATTAACTCCAACCATCGTCTTTGTCTCATATTTAACTCGTTCTGGGTGAAGATGTACTTTAGGCTTTTGTGATCAGTGTAGATTTCACATCTGTTGCCAATTAGGTAGTGACGCCATATCTTGAGGGCGTGAACTACTACGGTGAGTTCTAGGTCGTGAGTCGGGTAGTTGGCTTCATGCGGTCTGAGTTGCCTGGAGGCATAGGCAACTACCTTCCAATCTTGTATCAGAACGCAACCCAGTCCTTGTCAGGATGCATCGCAGAAGATCTCAAAGTCCTTCTGAAGATCTGGTAGAGTTAGCACTGGAGCGGATGTCAATCTCTTCTTGAGTTCTTGGAAGCTACGTTCGCATGTTGGGGTCCATTCAAACTTCTTTTCTCTCTTTAACAGTTTAGTCATTGGTTTAGCCAACTTGGAGAAACCTTCTATAAATCTCCGGTAATATCCAGCTAATCCTAGAAAACTGCAGATTTTAGACACGCTTCTTGGCGAGTTCCATGCCACGATGGATTCTATTTTGCTGGGGTCAACTTCAACGCCTTTGGTAGAGATGATGTGACTGAGGAAACCCACTTTGTTAAGCCAGAATTCGCACTTGGAGAATTTGGCGTAGAGTAGATGCTCTCTTAGCTTTCCCAGAACCAATCTCAAATGCTCGGCATGTTCTTCTACGTTCTTTGAGTAGATCAGAATGTTGTCGATGAAGACAACCATGAACTTGTCGAGGTATTCCATAAAGATCTTATTCATAAGATTCATGACGTAAGCTGGTGCATTGGTCAGTCCGAAGGACATCACGGTGTACTCGTATAGGCCGTATTGCGTTGCGAAGGTTGTCTTGGGTATATCTTCTGGTTTGATCTTCAGTTGCTGATATCCGGACCTTATATCAATCTTGGAGAAAACCTTGGCTCCTTCCAACTGGTCAAACAGATCATCTATCTGTGGAAGAGGATACTTATTCTTTATGGTAACTTCGTTCAGAGCTCTGTAATCAACAACCATGCGCGTGGAACCATCATTCTTCTTAACCAACAGCATAGGTGCTCCCTATGGAGACGTGCTGGGGCAAACATATCCTTTCTCTTGGAGTTCTTCAATCTGTCTCTTTACTTCGGCCAACTCGTTGGCTACCATTCTGTATGGTCTCTTGGCAATATGTGTTGTGCTAGGGGCAAGTTCGATGGAGTACTCGATTTCTCGATCCGGGGGCATGCCTGGCAGATCTTCTGGAAACACGTCGAGGTACTCGTTGACTACAGGTACTGCTTCCAAGGGCACTGCTTGCAGACTGTGAATGAAGACTCTGTTTCCTGGAGTGGCAGATGGGGTGAACTACACTCGTATCCCTTATGGATCTTGTAGAACGATTGTTCTCTTGGCACAGTTTATCTGCCCTTTGTACTTAGCCAACCAATCCATCCCAAGGATCAGGTCTAGGTTTTGGGAGTCTAGGACTATGGGGTTACCTTGGAATCTAACTCCAATTTCCACACAGACTTTTGGGCATAGTTTAGTTGCCCTTATATCCCGTCTAGGGGAATGTATGACCAAAGGTACTCTTAGGTTTTGGGTTTCCCAACCATTTCTTTGCACGAAAATTTGCGATATGAAGGAATGTGAAGCTCCGGAATCGAACAGAACGATTGCGGGCGTCGAGTTAATAGAAATGTGGGTGCCATGGGCCCCGGGTACCTCATGACAAGCATATGGGCCACTCGGATAGAGGATGGGCCTAGCCTTGTAATTAGAGATATAGCTAGATTCGGCAGACTTCGCCTTGTATAGAAAGGAATATACAGTCCTAGTCGGGTGCGTTATATCTCTAAGGGGAGATCTCCTAGTCGTAATCCGATGGGGACTCCTACCTTGTAACCCTGTCCCCCAGTATATAAGGGGAGGCAGGGCGCCCCCTGAGGGCACGAGCTCATAGAAGCAAACATCAATCCTCAAAGGAATACCACCACAACTGGACGTAGGGTATTACCTCACATCGAGGGCCTGAACCAGTATAAATCTCCTTGTGTTCCTTTGCAATCCACCGAGTTTCCATCCGCCGACTAGCCCCATATATTTATTGCCGGTGTAAAACATCGACAGTTGGCGCGCCAGGTAGGGGTTCGGCGCGATCTACATCTACAAGCTCGATGGATCCAGCAACCAAAGTCGACGGCGGCGAACTCTCCCCCGAAGATACAATCGCATTCAGAAGCCTTGACGTCATCGCCGACCAGATCGGCAATCTCACCTTGGCCGACACGGACACGATCCAACCGGTCAAAGAACCAGCCGACTCCGCGCCAGTCGGCCCACACGACGCTGCGGCAATCTTCGACGACATGCTGCGGCGATCTCCTATACGCCCGAGCCCAGGGACAACTCTTCCTTTCAGTGTTCGACTCGGACTCGGTTTCGAGCCGGCCGAGATCGGGCCGAGAAGGGAAGAGATCGTCAATTTCCCGTTTGGACTCGGCGACGCCGCGGATATCTACAACCTACGTCCGACGCGGCAAACCCGATCCCCTGGAGTTCGACTCGGATACGGCCCCGAGCCGCTCGAGATCGGATCTAGGGAGGTCGGAGTGGTAATCACCCCCATCAACTATTCCGACTACGACTCTCAGTCGGACTCCGACTTCCAGTCGGACTACGACTCTAAGTCGGATACCAGCTCGGCAAGCTTCACTCCGCCGCGAGAAATTTTCATGGCATCCAGAGGCTCGACTCCTATTCAGGAATCATGCCGACGACACGAGCCACAAGAGGAGGAAGCCTGCCGACTGCGAGAACAACAGGAGGAAGAAGCAAGACGCCTGCACGCCCGCAACGACGACCTACACAGGGCTGGGCGAACCGCTCAGCAACATACCCTCCAAACAAAAGTCGGCAACCATGACGTCTTCGTCACGCCACAACAGAACATCGTGGCCGCCGCAACCCTACTGGACACGGTCCAACTTGGGCCTGATCACCAGGCCACCCCGACGATCGCAAGGATAAAAGCCATGCTTACCGCTGCTGCATGTCAGCAGCACCAACAGTCGGGCGATACCCTCATACCGACCAACCGGTCGGCATCCCCAATGGCAGTCTCGTCTACCTCAAAGCGACGCCGAGCGGCCGGCTCTAGTCGGCTGCACACGGAGTCACGCCAAACGTCACTCGGCAACCCAAACAACAACCGGCAACGTCGAAGTGACCGTCGGGACAACTGGATCTCCGAGGCCAACTATGGCGTGATCTTCGGCAGGACACCAATGCTCGGCGCTGCGAACGAGAAGAAGACGAGCAACGCCAACTGGAAGACGAGAACGAGCATTTCGGCCTCCACCACGAGCGGTTTCGCCGCCGTAGTCGGGGTCGGAGTCCTCATGAAGACGAAGGCATACCGGCCTTCACCCAGGAGCTACAACAGGTCGACTGGCCGTCGAGTTTCAAGCCTACAGGCATCGACAAATACGATGGCAAGACCAATCCCGAGTCCTGGCTCACGGTCTACACTCTGGCGATCCGAGCAGCTGGGGGAAATCACAAAGTCATGGCTAACTACCTCCCAGTTGCTCTAGCCGACTCAGCGAGGACATGGCTAACAGGACTCCCAAAGCGATCAATCGGCTCTTGGGGAGAACTCCGGGAACGGTTCATCACCAACTTCCAGGGAACATACGAGAGGCCATCTTCCGAGTACGACCTATATCAGTTGCGCCAAAGGAAGAACGAGTCTCTTCGTGACTTCATCAAGAGGTTTTCTGAGAGGAGGAACTCAATCCCGAAGATCAAGGACGAGGTCATCATCGCCGCCTTTCGAAAAGGAGTCAGAGACACCTCGTTCATCGACAAATTCACGCGGAAGCCTCCCAACTCTGTCAAGGCCCTATTCGACATGGCAAACAAGTACGCCGACTCGGCTCACGCTGTTGCCGAGGCCCTCGATGACAACAAGTCACCCTGACAGAAGAAGCGGGACGACACCGACGACGTGGTCCCGACTAAAGCTGGGAATCGCAAACGCAAGTCAGACGGCTCTATTGTGGCAGTCGGTCACAACCGCCTTCGACCTTCAACAACTGAAGATTATCAGAACAACAAGCGACATGCTCGGGGGCTCACAAGCTCAAACACGAGGATGGCATCCCCACTCCCAAATACCGAACAGCTAAGTCGCTTTCTGATAAACATCTCCTTACTCGGCCTTGCTAGTGCCACAGCCGCTTACACCTAATAGGTGTACAAGCTGCGCATTTACTTTTTTCCGTTTTTGCTCTTAAATGATTACAAAAGTACTCGAGTAGCATAAATCTCGATCCGTGAAACTCTGCTCCATGTAAGACGAACTCAAGTCACCCAAAACGCGTGCCTGGGAAAGAGCCATGAGCCAACTCCCGACGCTAGGGGGCTATGACTAGTCGGGCAGAGTGCTTAAACGTAAGGGGTCAACTACTCGAGGAAATTAATATCAAAAAGAGGGAGAACACGTATTTACATATATTGTAAAATACATTTAATTCGGATGATTGTTTTCATCATCAGATGCTACTCATCCGATATCTTTATATTGCAGGCCCAGCTCCGGATACGCGTGACAGGAACTCAGGGCTACGAGCCCATCTCCTACGCTCGGGGGCTGGACAAGTCTGCCAAAATACACTCGGGATGCTCCATGAGGGCTACTCACCGAGTACTTGCGCCAGTCGGGACGTCATCTTCCCCAACTACGCTCCATGCGAGCCAACAATCGGCCCCCGACGCCAGTCGGGGCTGTATACCACTCGGCTAAATAGGGTACGCCCCGTGAGGGTCGCCAGCCGAATCCTACGCTAATGCTAGGTTCGGGTACCTTATTTGGTCACGGTTCTGTCAGGTTGGGTACGCCCCATGAGGGTCGCTAGCCGAATCCTATGCTAATGCAAGGTTCGGGTGCCTAGCTTGGCTATAATTCTGTTGGATAGGGTACGCCCCATGAGGGTCGCCAGCCGAACCCTCTGCTAATGCAAGGTTCGGGTACCTTGTTCGGCTTTACCCAAGTCAGAGAAGACTTATATCGTCAAAGTGCATCCGGAGTTCTCATGCACTGTGTCACACCTGAGGAGGGCAAGCAGATCCTGCATTATACCTACTCAGGCTTACGTGGCAACCAGTTTGCATCCAGAACGTAAGTCGGAAAGGCTTGCGAATAAGGATTTCTTTGGCTGATTGCGGTTACCAACGCCGCCATACTCATCCTGACATGCGATGGATGCTACTTCTATAGAGCTATGCTGGGTAGGTTGGTTCAGGCCGGCTTACTTGGTAATAGCCACCAAGACATGAGTTCCTACAGTAGCATGCTCCATGTGGGCCGCCCGCAGGCTGAGTTGAAATTATAGCGCTGGTGCTACCCACAGGAACCGATGAGGTAAACAGATATGCTTCATGAGAGCCTTATTGCTAAACATATATGTTTGGGTATCTGTCTTATCCACCAGGTCTCGAGGATACATCCTTACAAGGATCACAAGCTGGTCTTCATTAAAATTGGAGATGCAGGTATCTCTCTCGAGTACACCTAACCACGTAATGGATTTATTTTTCATACAGTGGTACTCGGCCTACATGCGTGGCCACCAGTTGCCATGAGCAGCATTATTCCCGCTGACATGACGCGGATGAGTCTAACTTTCGAGTAGTACACTACTCAGGAGAGACTATAAAATTCTCATTCCCGCTGACATGACGCGGATGAGTCTAACTTTCGAGTAGTACACTACTCGGGAGAGACTATAAAATTCTCATTCCCGCTGACATGACGCGGATGAGTCTAACCTTCGAGTAGTGCATTACTCGAGAAAGACTATAAACATTCTTCCAGCTGACGAGCTGAAGAGTCTAATTTCCGAATGGGACGCCACTCGGGAAAGACTATAAACACCTTTTCCAGCTGACATGAAGCTGACGAGTCTAATTTTTGAGTAGTATATTACTTGGGAAAGACTATAAATAATCATCCCGGCTGACATGATGCCGATGAGTCTGATTTTCGAGTAGTATACTACTCGGGAAAGACTATAAACACCCCCCCTTCCAGCTGACATGACGCTGAAGAGTCCCATATACGAGTAGCATCCTACTCGGCAAGACTATAAACACATATTCCGACTGACATGAAGTCGAAGAGTCCTACATACGAGTAGTTCCCTACTCGGCAAGACTATAAAGTTTATTCCGGTTGACATGATACCGAAGAGTCTCATATACCAGTAGTATACTACTCGGGAAAGACTACAAGGTTAAAGATCTTTGACTTTATGTTTAATTGTTTTCACAATTAAGCACAAAGTCGGGGGCTACACCTAATAGGTGCGCCTATTCGGCGCACACTATTCCTACATCTACATGGAGCCCTTCATAGCCTCGCTGCCAGCTGACATGAAGCAGGACTCGGGAGAAGCAGCACTCAGACAAAGAGTACTCGGGAGCAATGCACTCGGGAAGACTTCACCGTGGAGGATGAGCACTCGGCATCAGCTGTGACTCAACTATGAAGGTCTCGGGGGCTACTGTGGGTGCCATGGGCCCCGGGTACCTCATGACAAGCATATGGGCCACTCGGATAGAGGATGGGCCTAGCCTTGTAATTAGAGATATAGCTAGATTCGGCAGACTTCGCCTTGTATAGAAAGGAATATACAGTCCTAGTCGGGTGCGTTATATCTCTAAGGGGAGATCTCCTAGTCGTAATCCGATGGGGACTCCTACCTTGTAACCCTGTCCCCCAGTATATAAGGGGAGGCAGGGCGCCCCCTGAGGGCACGAGCTCATAGAAGCAAACATCAATCCTCAAAGGAATACCACCACAACTGGACGTAGGGTATTACCTCACATCGAGGGCCTGAACCAGTATAAATCTCCTTGTGTTCCTTTGCAATCCACCAAGTTTCCATCCGCCGACTAGCCCCATATATTTATTGCCGGTGTAAAACATCGACAAGAAAACATACCCATCACAACGTCAGGAGCTTCTTGGGCTGTTTCAGCCTGGATATGGTTCACTCGGGCTCGTCCGAAGTGATTGACGGACGCACGCGAACTCTGTCCACTTGCTGGGGAGCAGGGTGGGACGGTGCAGATGCAGGAGTCTTAGTTGTACTGGCATTGGACTTGGTAGGGGCTATGCTTCCTTGATTCTAAGGGCAGTTCCTGGAGTAGTGTCCCAAATTGCCACAGGTGAAGCACTTCACTGAAGCCAAGTTGGTATGAGTCTTGGTCTGAGTGTTGAAAGTGGTGGCGCTGTTTCCTCCAACATTTCTACTGAAAGTGCGCTGCTGTGGCTGCTGAGTTGGGCGAGGTGCCGGTGGACGGGGAGTGAAACCGGCAGGGCGATTGCCTTGTGCATTTGGGTGGTGATACTGAAGAGGGTGTCCCACATGAGGGTGAGGTGCTCCATGGGGTGGGTTTCCGGTGTGAGCGGACTTGCGCTTCTTGTATTCCTCAGTTGCTTCCTTCCTAGCATCCTCTAACAACAAGGCTTTGTTGATCATGTGCTGGAAGGAGGGGAAATCATGAGCAATCAGTTGGATCCTCAATCCCACTGCAATTCCTTTTAGGAACTTCCTTATCTTCTTCTTGTCAGTATTCACTTCTTCTGGAGCATACCAAGCCAATTTGTTGAAGCGACTTAGGAATTCATTCACACTTCCAGTTCCTTGCTTAAGCTTGTTGAATTCCTCCTTCTTCATGTCGATGGTGCTCTCGGGCACGTGAGCGGTGCGAAATGTGTCAGCGAACTCTACCCACTCAATGATGGTAGCATCTGGGTGAGCATTGCAATAATTCTCCCACCAATCAGTTGCAGCATCTCTAAGCTGGTGAGAAGCGTAGAGAGTCTTCTCTACTAAGGTACACTGCACCAAGTTGAGCTTTCTCTCAACATCCTTGAGCCAATCGTCTGCCTCAACGGGCTCCACAGTGTGAGAAAATTCTGGCGGGCACGATCTTAGGAAATCGGTCAGCTTGGACCTCAGGTTGTGGCCATTGCCATGGGCATTCGGGAAAGCGGGGGCTTGAACCTGCTTTTATAATCCTGCTATACTCTGAGCTAGGCCTTGCAGAATCTGAGTCTGGATAGCCATCAAATGCTGGTAATTGTGGAGGCCATGGGCCCCGGGTACCTCAAGGAAGGCAATTATGGCCACTCGGACAGAGGGTGGGCCGGTCCCTACAATTGGAGATAGAGTAGGGCTCGGCTTCATATTACCTTGCATGACAAGGAAAGTGATATAATCCTAGCCGGACTCTCTATATACTAATAAGGAAAGCCCTTGGTCGGATTCCGACTGGGATTCCTACCCTGTAACCCTGTCCCCCGGTATATAAGGGGAGGCAGGACGCCCCCTGAGGGCAGAAGAAACATCGAAATCTCACCAGAGAAACCTTAAAGGAAATACACCACAACTGGACGTAGGGTATTACCTCATCTCGAGGGTTTGAACCAGTATAAATTGTTCATTTTCTTTTGCCCATATTCTTATTGCCGATACAAAACATCGACAGTTGGGGCGCCAGGTAGGGGTATCGATGAGATCATCCTCGACAAGCCTGATGGATTCAACCACTGGAGTCGACGGCATCAACTTCTTCCCCAGGCAAACAATCACTTTCGGGAGTCTCGACTTCATCGTCGACAAATTATGCAACCTCACCTTGTCCGACTCAAATCCGATCCGATCGGCCAGGGATCAAGCCGACTCCACGCTGGTCGGCCCACGTAGTGCTGCAGCGATCCTCGTCGACATGCTGCGGCAATCTTCAACATGCCCGAGTCTCGGGACAACTCTTTTTTTTGGTGTTTGACTCGGATTCGGCCTCGAGCCAGCTGAGATCGGGCTAAGAGAGGAGGATATTGTCAATCTCCCGTTCGGACTCGGCAATGCCGTGGATAACTTCAAACAACATCTGATGCAGCAAACCCGATCCCTTGGAGTTCGACTCGGATACGGCCCAGAGCCGCTCGAGATCGGATCTAGGGAGGTCGGAGTTGTAATCACCCCATCAACTACTCTGATTCTGACTCTAAGTCGGACAGCAGCTTGGCAAGCTTCTCTCCACCACGTGAAATCTTCATGGCGTCCAAGGGCTCAACTCCCACCCAAGAGGCACGCCGACTATGAGACCAACAAGAGGAGGAGGCCCGCCAACTGCGAGAACAATAGGAGGAAGACGCGAGACGCTTGCAGGCCGAGCGCGATGCTCGCAATGATAATCTACACAAAGCTAGGCGCACTGCTCAACAGGAGATCCTCCAAACCCGAGTTGGCGACCACGACGTTTTCATAGGGTGTAGGGCGCCCCCTGAGGGCAGAATCACCAAGTTCATCAGAACCACCACCATACATCCTCAAAGGAAATACACCACAACTGGACGTAGGGTATTACCTCACATCGAGGGCTTGAACCAGTATAAACTCTTTGTGTTCCTTTGCAGTCCACCAAGTTTCAATCGGATGAGTAGCCCTATATTCATATTGCCGGTGTAAAACATCGACAAAGACCAACCCCGAGTCCTGGCTCATAGTTTACACTCTGGCGACCCGAGCAGCTGGAGGAGATCATAAGGCCATGGCTAACTACCTCCCAGTTGCTCTAGCCGACTCGGCGAGGACATGGCTAACTAGACTTCCTAAGAGGTCAATCGGCTCCTTGGGAGAACTCCAAGAACGCTTCATTGCCAATTTCCAAGGAACGTACGAGAGGCCATCTTCCAAGTACGATCTATATCAGTGCCATCAAAGAAAGAACAAGTCTCTTCGTGATTTCATCAAAAGGTTTTCTGAGAAGAGGAATTCAATCCCGAAGATCAAGGACGAGATCGTCATTGCCGCCTTTCGAAAAGAAGTCAAGGACACCCCGTTCATTGCTAAATTCACTCGGAAGCCTCCAAGTTCTGTCAAAGCTCTATTCGACATGGCGGACAAATACGCCGACTCGGCTGACACTGTTACTGAGGCCCTCGATGACAAAAAGGCACCCCAACAGAAGGAGCGGATGGACACCAATGACACAGCCATGACTAAGGCTGGGAACTGCAAACGTAAGTATGACAATTTCATTGCGGCAGTCGGTCGCAACTGTCTTCGACCTCCTAGAACTGAAGATTATCATAACGATAAGTGATATGCACAGGGGCTCAAAAGCTCAAATGTAAGGATGGCATCCCCACTCCCAACTCATGCAATGCCGAACAGATAAGTCACTTTCTAAAAAATATTTTTTCTTTTATATAATATTCTCATCTAAATGGGTCAGGAGGCAACTCACTTCCCTATGGTTTGACTCGGATACGGCTTAGTGCCAGTTGGGATTGGATCTAGGGGGATGAGATCATCAATTCCTCACTCGGCCTCGCCAATGCCGCAGCCGCTTACAACTAATAGGTGTACATTCTGCACATTTTCTATTTTTGCTCTTAATAATTGCAAAAGTACTTGAGTAGCATAAATTCCGATCCGTGAAGTTTTGCTCCATGAAAGTGTTCGCACCAAAAACTACCGGGTGTGCCAAGAAGCTTGTTGATGATCTGGTTTGATGCGATTGAACATACGAAGGCCTGGGAGATCTGCTTAGCTCCAGTGCAGGTCCTAAAATATTTGAGGTTCGTAGGCGTGCCAGTCAATTTGACCCAGCAATTGACAAGGAGATGAAGAAATTAGATTACTGATCCAATCGGCCAGTAAGCCGATACGGATTCCTTCCAGCCGATCGCCGCTATGCTTGTGCCCGGGCCCCTGCCTGTACTCGCGCCCGGGTCTCGTGCTCGCGTCCGGGTCCTTGTTGGTCCTCGTGCCTGGATCGGCAGCAATTGCGCAATCGGCTATCGGCCGATACGGACTGATATAAGCTCCTCGTAACCGATAGCCGATGGCACCTGTGTATCGGCTGGGAAACCGATAGTGCTATGAGCAAATAGACAAGATGTCAGTATAACATGTGCATCGGCTAGAAGCCGATGATAAAATAGATAAGCAAAGTAGTAAGCCAGCCGACTGCCGAGGAAACACATATGCATCGGCTAGAAAACCGATGATAATATAGATGACCGAAATAGTATGAATAATACAGTCGGCTTTATAAAAAGATAACCAATCGGCTAAGCACTCCGATAGAACGTCGCATATACACCAATCGGCCCGACAAGGATAAATCTATTATTATCGATCTAGTAGTTCAAACCTAACTGATGCAGCACAGATCGATAATAGTAAAGGAACCTCAACAAACCGATAGATCTAATGCAACTGTGATGAAAATAACTTACCGGCTATACATTCCGATAAGACGCTTGCGCAAAAACCATCAACCTAGCAGGAACAACTTATCGCGACAGTTTAGTAGGTCGGACCCAACCGATGCAGCACAAACTGACGATAAGCTACTCCCAGTAAGCTGATAAGATCTACGCACGCGTGATGTGGTATACCTGATCGGCCTAAGAGGTCGGACTGAACCGATGCAGCCGTAGACAGGGCAGATACACCTGGGTAAGGGGTGACGAGTCTTACCCTCTCGCAGGAGTTCGGACCTAACCGATGCAGCCCCGCTCGAGAAGCAAGAACCCGTCGAAAGGTTGGCGATGCGCCGAAGTTTAATTGATCGATTGATGATTTACAAGGTCCCCGGGCATACGTATATATACCCCGAGTTACAAGAGTCCTTATAGGACACGGAACAGGACTTTCCTAACTAGAAAAGGAAAACTAACAGACCTGATCAGACAAGAGATCAGGTTTCCTAAAAGATAAAAACTATCTAATAGATAAGATAAATAACTGCCATAACGTGGTCTTCACGATTCCTTCCCAAGCTCGGACTCTTCTGGATTAGTTTCCAATGGCTGATATCGCTTCTTTCCTTAACCGAACATGGTAACGACCCGTACCAAATTTTGGCGTTAACAGAAAGACAAACTCAAGTCACCCAAAACGCGTGTCTGGGAAAGAGCCATGAGCCAACTCCCGACGCTCGGGGGCTATGACTAGTCAAGCAGAGTGTTTAAACATAAGGGGCCAACTACTTGAGGAAATTAATATCATAAGAGGAGGAACACATATTTACATCTATTGTAAAATATTTAGATTTTCTTCGGGTGATTGTTTTCTTCATCAGATGCTACTCATCCGATATATTTATAATGCAGGGCCCAATTCCGGATACGCGTAACAGGAACTCAGGGCTACGAGCCTATCTCCTATGTTCGAGGGCTGGACCAGTCTGCCACGATACACCTGAAGTGCGACGCTTCAAGAATCACTCGGAATGCTCCATGAGGGTTACTGACCAAGTACTTGTGCCAGTCGGGACACGGATGTCACCTCGACCTTGGTACGCCCCATGGAGGCTAATAACCGACCTCCGGCACTAGTCGAGGCTCGGGTACTACTTGCTGAGTAAGGTACGCCCCATGAGGGTCATCAGCCGAATCCTATGCTAATGCAAGGTTTGGGTACCTTATTTGGTCACAACTCTGTAGGGTAGGGTATGCCCCATGAGGGTCGCCAGCCGAATCCTATGCTAATGCGAGGTTCAGGTACCTTATTCGGCTACAATTTTGCCAAGTTGGGTATGCCTCAAAAGGGTCACCAGCCGAATCCTGCGCTAGCGCAGTGTTCGGGTACCTATTTGGCCAAAACAAGGATAGTAGCCACTACTGGAGCTTTCAGTCGGAGGTAGCACCAAACCCGGAACCTACGAAGGTGTTCATTATTTTTCAAGACTGGAAGACCCCAATCATTTGATTTCTACTGGAAGATGAACTTCCTAAAGATTAGAAGCTGAGTAAGTCAAGCGACGGAGCAAAAGCTTTATCATAGTGGGAGAAGACCAATATTGTCAACGTGCATCCAGAGTTCTCATACACTGCGTCACACCTGAGGAGGGTAAGCAGATCCTACAATCTATCCACTCGGGCATCTGTGGCAACCAAGCTGCATCCAGAACATAAGTCAGAAAGGCTTGCAGACAAGGGTTCCTTTGGCCGACTATGGTTACCGATGCCAATGACATTGTTCAGACATGCGAAGGATGCCAATTTTGTGGGTTGCGCTGGGTATGTTGGTTTGGGCCGACTTATTCGGTAGTAGGCCAAAGATATGAGTTCTTAAATAGCATGCCCTATTGGGTTACCCGCTGGTCGCGTTAAAATCGCAATGCAGGTGCTATTTTGCAAGAACTGATTAAATAATCAGATACGCTTCATGCTAAGCCTATAGCCGGGTGTATACATTCGGGTATCTTGATTATTTTAAGGTATTGAGAATATATCCTTATAAAGATCAATAGTTGGTCTCCATTAAAATTGGTGATGCAGGTATCTCTCAAGTACACCTCATCACACATTGGATTTACTCTATAGTGATACTCAGCTTACATGCTTAGCCAAAATTGCCTTGACCAAAATACTTCCAGCTGACATGATGCTGAAGAGTCTAATTTTGGGGTAGTATACTACTCGGGAAAGGTTAAAAGGTTAAAGATCTTTGACTTTATGTTTAATTATTTTACAAATAAGCACAAAGTCGGGGGGCTACACCTAATAGGAGCGCCTATTAGGTGCACACTATTCATATTCTTCCAAGAAGCCTTTCATAGCCTCGTTGCCAGTTGACATGAAGCAGGACTTGGGAGAAGAAGCACTCGGACAATGAGTACTCAGGAGCAAAGCACTCAAAAATCTCTTCAACGTGGAGGATGAGCACTTGGCATCAACTCTGACTCAACTATGAAGGTCTCAGGGGCTACTATGGAGGCCATGGGCACCGGGTACCTCAAGGAAGGCAATTACGGCCACTCAGACAAAGGGTGGGCCGGTCCCTACAATTGGAGATAGAGTAGGACTCGGCTTCATATTACCTTGCATAACAAGGAAAGGGATATAATCCTAGCCGGACTCTTTATGTACTAATAAGGAAAGCCCTTAGTCGGATTCCAACTAGGATTCCTACCCTGTAACCCTTCCCCCGGTATAAAAGGGGAGGCAGGGCGCCCCTTGAGAGTAGAAGAAACATCGAAATCTCACCAGAGAAACCTCAAAGGCAATACACCACAACTGGACGTAGGGTATTACCTCATCTCAAGGGCCTGAACCAGCATAAATTGTTCGTGTTCCTTTGCAATCCATCAAGTTTAGGTCTCACGAGTAGTCCCATATTCTTATTACCGATACAAAACATCGACAGTTGGCGCGCCAGGTAGGGATATCGACGAGATCATCTTCGACAAGCCTAATGGATTCAACCACCGGAGTCGATGGCATCAACTTCTTTCCGGGCAAACAATCACCTTCGGGAGCCTCGACTTCGTCGCCAACAAATTCGGCAACCTCACCCTATTCGACTCATTGGTCAAAGAGACGTCGATCGGTGCACGGGGCGGGTACGCCAGAACCTATCGAGAGGGGCCCGTAGCAGGCCCTGCCAGGGTAGGAGTGAAACAGAACACCGTGGTGGAGGGACCCGCAACGCTCTTGCGAGCGATGCAAATCAGACGGAGTCCACGTTGGCTGGCGACTGGTCAGTAGCCTGGGGTGTAAGGTGGGCTGCGGCGGTGTGGGCGTGGCGAGAAGTAGGGTGAGTAGGGCACGCGAGAACTGGGAGTGCATGTCCCGCTAGGCGTGTCTGCAGAGCCATGGGAGCTGTAGAAGGACTGGGCGAGAGAGTGGCACAGGCGGCCCGAGTCCCAGGAGGTAGTGTCCACAGAAGTGACACCCTCCTCAGCGAGGCAGTGCTCGAGAGCGCCACTGTGGTGAGCAAGTGCGCGGTAAGCCTCCAGGAGTAGGTCAAGCTGGGTAGCCTGAGTGTCTGACAGCTCCATGAGTCGAGTCAAGGCAGGGTGCGACTCGTGGTAGGGGCATGGGTAGCGAGTGTCTGTGCAGCCACTGGGCAAGCGAGGGAACAGGCGGAAAGCAGAGCCAGTGAGACGACTCACGTAAGTGTGGGCCAGGCGGCGGAGTGCCATCCAAGCCACTACCTGGTAAGCCAGCTGAGCGATGGGAAGAGTCCTGGTGAAGGTGTGAGGGTGAAGGCCGATCCCGTGGTGCCTCCACGAGGGTAGATGTGCATAGTAAGCTCACAACGAGAAGGCTGGCTGAACAAGGTGTAGCCAGCGTACTCAGGGAGAGTGAAACCAAGGAATCTTGCCATGTCGCGCAGCTGGTCGACGCAACCACCCTCTCCCGCACCGTGGGAGGAGATGGTCTGACTAGCAGCCATCTACAAATTTTGAGGGGGAGAAGAAGTCAGTAACTTGTTTTTAATAATTTCTAAAATAAAAAGAAGCTGCAAGAATATCCTAGATTTTTTGCATATATCTTTTTATGAACGTATCGTCCTTATGGTCTTTCTACGCGTAGGGTTTTGTCCTAGGGCTGGGCCTGTGCTCTGATACCATCTTTTGTCACGCCCCAAACTGACCTTCCGTGAAGGATGAGTTCGGACCGTACAATTGATCTGCAAACCTGTACCAGTCCTAGGAATGTAGTGCTGGCACAACAGGCGATGGAACCATCATGGCATAACTTGTCTTTATTAATAGACATAGTCTTACATCCAAGTTGGAACTACGGACATACCCCGAGTTCACAACGATACTTTAGCAAAAGAGCGAAAGCAGAATCTAGCCCAAAGCCACAAGCGCAACTCAGGAACTAAGCCGAAACCCTAAAACTCCTTGAAGCCAGCCTACTCCTGGAAGAACTCCTCGTCGGTTGGATCTAGCTCGTCTTCCAGCACTGGGGAGGGGTAGATATATATAGAGCTAGGGTGAGTACTAGCGTACTCAACAAGTCATAGGAACTTAAGTGGTTAATGCAAGCTTCAAAGGATGGCTGGTTGGTTTATAATTTGTTTCATTTAAATTACTTTTAGCATAATCTAAGTGTGTACTTCTCAATAATCGGGGCGAGGTGCGGTCTCGCCCGGATCGGAGTGATTTGTATCAATCTTTGATTCGACGCAACGCACAAGACTTGGCCTCCGGGATCCAGCTCCACCAGCTGATCCAACATCATCGGGCCCACAGCCTGACTGTCCTCGACAGCATCACATCATTTCCGAAATCGGATTCCCAATCCGCAAACATCCTTCGCAAACAGTAGTCAAACAAAACTACGCGAAGGAATCACCTCACATCCGCCAATGACTGTGGGCATGGCTGTTCAAACAGTTTAAACCTCTGCAAAGGGGGTATACTTTACCCACACGACGTGACTTACCCTATCACCCAGCTCGCGAACAAATGGACATGACTAGTGACTAGGGGTTTTCGCGACAAGACATTTCTGGAGTCCGCACCAAGTTACCCCATGCCAACTGGAGGGGTCCATGACCAATCACAGGGTAGATCCTCGACCATGCTGTACTAGGAACCCAGGAGGCAACCCCGACACCCTCCCGCATGACCCACAGTCCATTGGCACGCAAGGCGTCCCTGGGCGAGTCTTTACTAAGCTAGGAGTTATCCCATATCACCCATGTGGTTGTACTGTTGTATGTTCGGATGAAATTCCAAAGGAATCGTCCTTAGCTACAGTGTGGGAGACTCATCCTGCTGGCACGATCCCCGCACCGCGGTTTTCACAAAACCATTTTATTTTCAAAACACCGACCCCGGCGTCAGGTTTTCCCAATGTTTTGCAAACCCAAGTTTTACCTATCGTAGTCATTTTTAAATTTGACAGGCGATCACTGGTACCATGCCTGTCGGCACAGGTACCGCGATCTGTCAAGGGAGGTGACAAGGATGTTTAAGGGAATCACAATCAATCAAAGAAATCATGCAGTAAATGGGTTGGCGGCCCGTCGGTCGTCTCGCGACCGCAGCCGAGAAATTATTACAGTTGTCGGCGAAACGGGATAGGGGGTCCCACATACCCCGGGGACGCGTGGGTCATCGGCCACGTCAACTCCCCCGGGGCCACATTCTGCATCGGCGATGGCTAGCTCTCCTGCTAAGTGCCCAGGCAGTGCCCGGGCCTGGGAGCGCCACCCCGTGCCCGGGTGCGTCTTCCCCGGGCCCGGGTGCGCCTCGCTCGGGTGCATCTTCCTCGGGTCCCGAGTTCCGGGGATACTCCCCGGTTCCAGGACCCACACGCATAGTCCCGAGGCGCATTCTCCAGAAGCGGACCAGCTCTCCAACCACCCGCATTAATGATGAGGCGACGGGGCGTAACGCGCCTGTCGCCCGCTCCCTGTGCAGTCAGAGACTTTTGACTTCGGGGGAGAGGGCGTGCACTGTCACATCTCCACGACTTAGCCACCCAGCAACATGACGACCAGACGACCTGACGCGCCGAACCTACTCCGGCATGGACTCTCATCCAGTGCAGCGCGGCAGACGGGCGCGGACGTGCCCGACAAGACGTAGCATAGCTCTCTCTCTCTCTCACCACGTATGCCAGGCACTGTGGACTCCCCTTACGCATTAAAAGGAGGATCCATGCCTCAGGCTAAGAGGACTCTCCTCGGAGGACTTTGGTTGGACCTCTTCCCGGACCTCTAACTCTCTGGCTCTCTAGCTCACTCCCTAGCCCCTGTTCTTCTTCCTCAGCTCCGGCGAGCGGGCTGAGTTCACCTTGTAACAGACATACCATATTCACCTCCACATAGCATACACACAGGAGTAGGGTATTACGCTTCCGAGCGGCCCGAACCTGTCTACTTCCTCCTATCTTCTTTGTGTGCCATCATCCACCGATCGATCTTTCTTCTACACCGGACACCGCATTCACCTGAGAACCACTCCCCTGGCCGAATCTCAAAGGGGGGTCTCCGGACTTCCCGCAGTCGAGGTTTCATCCTCCGACAACAGTGCAACCTAGTATATGCAATTTTTCAAATAAAATACTTAGTTCCGTAATTATAGGCTCAAGATGATCAAATGTGACTTCCCTTGCTCAAGGCCGACAGCTTCGTCTTTGAAATCCGCATCCTGAGGCTTCTCGGACTCTGAAGCTACATGTGTTACGAAACAATTCAATAAAAGGCTAGTATAATAGTCCTATTATGGATTTCTATGTGTGCCAACGGGAAGATCTCATTTTTAGAAAATTTCTGGAACTGGAATGGAGTCAATCGGACGAACGGGGAAAAAGATATGAATTTTGAAAAGTTTCTGGAATTTCTGGAATATTGAAAAAGGATTTAGAAAGAATATTCTCTATTTTACTCCCCCCTAGGCCACCGACAGCGCGGCCCAGGGGTCTGAGGGTCGGGCAGTGGGCGTGTGGGATTGGGCCGAGTTAGCCAAGGCGGCCCGCGTGGCGACGGCCTCCGGGGAAACGGCCTTACAGTTCACATGGACCAGGTCCACGGCGGGGGCAACACTTTGGTGGCGGTGGTCTAGGCATAGCCAGTAGTTCACGGTGTACCGAGCGAGGTGGGACCCGTGCACAGTTTCACGGTCCTCGGTGGACCGAGCGCACGCAAGGCGAGAGGGGGTCATCGGGTTCTCACAGCCGCGCGCGTATAGAAGTAGATGAAGAATAGTGCAGAAATCCGATGGCTGGCGGTGGCGGAGCTCATCGGAGAGTTTTGCCAGGGTGTAGTCGACGGCGAGGGAACCGACGGGGAGAAGAGATCACAAGGAGTTGATCCACCGGTTTGGATTCACCGGAAAATGGTTGACAAAGAAGTATTTCAAAGGCCTTCCGAGGCAGCGTGGATTTAGGGACTTCTCCGGTGAGGCCCTGTGGAGCGATTCCTTGCGGCGGAGTGTTCCCGACGCGGTCCAGCAGGGATTCCCGGGGTGGAGTTGGGCAGTGGATGGCGCTACACGATAGGCAGCGGCGAATAGGGTGGCGGTGGCACAGCGGTCATGGAGGGGGGCCTATGGTGGGGAGCTAGACCTCGGGGAGGTACCAGTGGATATCCAGGGAAGCTAAGGGAGGACTAGAGAGAGAGAGAACCGAGGCGGGGAACTACCGTAACGGAAGTGCGCAGTGACAATGGCTGACGGCATGAACGTGATCATTCGTGCCTCGGCACGAATTGGCGGAGAAGAAGGGACTGATGGCGGTGGTGGTCTCCAAGCCGCATGAACACGGCACGGCGCAGCTCCAAGGTGGTTCCGAGAAAGGTTTTTGGGAAGCGGAGAACCGAGGCGATGGCGAGGATTTTATAGGCTGCTCTTGAGGTCGGTGGAGCAGGGGTGGCATGGGGATTTCCCGTGGTGAGCGACAGATTGTCACGGTCAAGGCAAGGATGGCGCACAGGCTAGGCAGCATCAGCGGGCGCGCTCCACCGCGGGTCGCGACGAGGGCGGCGCAGGGGGCTCACAGCGGGGAGAGGAAAAAGGTTGGAGGTTGAATGGTTCCCGGGCACAAAGGGAGGGGGAGGAAAAAAAGGGGATGCTTCCTCCAATTTTTGGGACTACGGGGGCAGGAGAGCACGTCCAGAGCTTGGCGGCTTGTGACGGCTTCGGTGACGCAATGAAGTATGACGGCATAAAGCCGAGCGAGCTCGGTTGGCGGCGAGCGGGGACAAGGCGGTCTCCGGCACAAGGCAGTGACGGCGGTGTCCTTCCGGTCAGTTAGGGCGAGCGGGAATGATGGAACCCCCGGCGCGGCGGTGATTTGAATTGGGGATGGCGAGCGGGATCAACGTCGAGAGAAAGAGACGGCGAGGAACAGAGAGAGAGAAGGAGAAATTCTCCTCCTCGTGTCGGCCTCGGCACGAGGGGGGCACGTGCCCGTGAGGGGAGAGTCGAAACGGGCCGGTTGGCACAGTAACAGGCCACAGAGGAAAGAGGCCCGTTGTTCAATAGGGGTTTGGTATTTTTAAGGGAATAGAGGGAATTTGAATTTGATTTTTGAGTTGAATTTGGGAGGGATTCAATGGATGAATGAGCCTTGTATTTGGGCTGATTTAATTTAGGGAATAGACCACAGAGAGGGGAAACATGATTTAGAGAGGAAGGGGATAGAGACCCTGGCACACTCACGACGTCAAACTATTAACCAAGTTTTCGCGAATAGAATTTTATTTAAATAAGTTTACGCCTAAACACTAGGGCGTTACAGAATGTCAACTAGCGAAGCAGCACCAAATTATAGGTAGCTCAACTGGGGGTATAAGCCAAACACCAAACTTCTCCTCCTCGCAAAGCTTCACTCTAATAATTACAGTAATGCAAGACTGAGTACCACCCATTGTACTCAACAAGCCACACTAGGAAACGTAATATAATGCAACAGGATTCCACAAGAAAGGCACAATATGGCTTATTTGCATAAAACAGCATTTAAAATATTCATATTTAAAATCATTGAAAACAATATAGTTTAATTACTAATCAATATTAAACCAATCTCTAAACACACTTCAATCCAGTTCAGGCCCAAAACCATAACCCTCCAAACTGAAGCTATCAAATTTCCCATCATTTATTATTATTAATGAGTAGAGTGGGACTAATCACGAAAACATTGCTAGGCCCACCCATTAACCACGGGCATGGCCATTCAAATAGTTTTACTCTGGCCAGAGGTGTACCAATTTATCCACAAGACACAATCTTAACATCATGTCAGCTATGCATCCCAATACCCAAAAGTACCCAAATAGAGATTGAGACAGAACCCTCCATGAAACCCGCACAACAAGAGTGCCACCCGCTGGACCACCAGTCTTCGGCAGGAACTGATCAAGTTCCTAGATAGGGAGACGATCCAACGCCCAAAACATGGACTTATTGACGCAGCCATGGTGGTCTTATTGACACAGCCACAACACACCATGGGGCCTTCGGTTGAACAGATCACACTTTAGTTCCCGTCATTACCCATTCTGACTTGTAGTTAGTACGAGTAATGCTTCGCAACAAGTAGTCCGCGAACCGGTCCTTAACTGTTATGAACACCGCTAGCGACATTCACAACCCTAGTGCTCACAACCCACCATCAGTCCAGTTTTAGTTGGTATATTAATTATTCAACCACGACCAACAGTCGTCAAACAATAACCATTATCCATTAATTATCGATATGTGAATCATTAGTTTCCCACATAAAATGATGCTACAGTTTCTGTGCATTAGCTAAGCAAATCCTAAAATAATCTAACTAGATCATTAAATAGTCATCCAGCTAGTCAGTATTAATCACCCAAGGTATCAACGTATAGGTATCAATATCAATTCACGGTCATACGCAAAGAATATAGGATAATAAATAGATAACTCGTAATAATGACATTCAAAAACATTGCATGCGATAACGTTAAAACAAATTAGATTTCACAAATGGGATCAACATGCTCAAGGGAATTGTCATGTGACTTGCCTTGCAGTAGAAAAGTCTTCGCTTGATCCCTCGAACTCTTTCGAAAGCTTCACATCCTTCCGAAACGGCCGAAACGACTGATTACACGTAAAACGAGAAAAAAATAAAAAAACTCCAAATAAACAGAATAGGTAGATCATGATTTTAGACAAATTTAGGAAGAAGAACGGGTCGAATCGGAGTTCAGACGAGAAAGATACGGCTTCCAGAAGTTCGAATTCAGAGAAAATTCGAAAAGAATTGGAAAAGGAATATCCCCTGAATATTCACTGGGATTTCGGATTAAAATAAATATTTTAGAAAATTGCTGACACATAGGGCCTACTGGCATAGACTTGGCTCACAAGGATTAGGTCCATGGACCAAGGAGAGGGATGAGTAGTGGACCGCTGGTGAAGTGGATGTCATGTGGACATAGATACTGGGGTGGCTCGATAATGTGGGCCATAGGGCTGAGGTGGCACAAATCCGAGGGATTGAGAGAATCTGATGGCTCGGACCAAGGGTTGGGATGGATCTAGGGACTATACTCTGGGTCCACATGTCTGTGAGGATAGGGGCTACTGACGGGGTCCATCAGTCGGCCACACGGGAGGAAGAGGGGCTGTCAACCCAGGCCCACATGGCAGGAGCACGGAGGGCCAGTCTGGGCTTACGTCCCCAACCATGGCATGGGCCGGCACGGCGAGCAGAGGTGCTCGACGCCGAGGCGAGCTCCTAGGTCGGCGATCGGCAGCGGACTGCAGCGACGAGCAGGGCGACGGCGTCAGGTGGTGGAGGACAGCGGCGCGCCGAGGACGGGGGCGCGGGACGGCGTTCAGCGGCGTCCACGCCACCCAAAGGCGACGACACAGGAGTGGCTGTGGGGGAGATGAAGATGGCGACTCAGATCGGCAAAGGGGGTCACGGCATGTTGCTCACCGGCGGCGGACAACGAACACAGGGGCAACGCCGGCGACAATCCGAATGGCGGCGGCAGGGAGAGGCCGAACGGCGGCGGAGACTTCGGTGCGGCGGTGGCACACTTTTTGTGGTGGCGGGCTAGGGCGACCAAGGGAAGAAAAGGGGGCGGCGGGGTGGCATTTATAGGGCGTAGACCCTAGGACACAGGCGGCGGCACTGTGTGGATTTTGCGGCGGCCGTTGCGGGGAGGTGCGGGCGGCTCGGGTGGCAGCGGGACTCCGCAGGGCGGCGCCGGTGGCGGCGGAGCGGGCCGGTTTGGGGCGCAGGCCGAGGGGCACAGGCCCGGGCAGTGTGGGCTTGGCCGGCTCGGCCGATTCGGCCCCCATGCCGAAGAAAGAGAGAGGGAGAGAGAAATCAGAGGAAGAAGATGAACAATAAAGGAGGGGAAAGAAAGAAAAGAGAAAATAAAAGGAAAATGAGAAAAAGGGTAGGGGAAAATAAAGGGATTTTCCGGAAATTTCTAAAATTGGAAATTGAAAGTCAGAAAATTCAAAGAATTATTGGAACATTTGGTTATGAAAATATTTCAGAATTTGTGGAAATAGTCGGGACTTCGGAATAGGTCAATTATCGGGATATACATACACACACACACATATATATATATATATATATCCAACTCAACAAATTCGCACCTCGCATAAGTTGGGGCAAGAGAATAACTGGGCTCGGCAATACTGGATTTTGAGAACCCACTGTTCTTTCCTCAAACTGGGGTTTGTTTTAGCAGTAGTGGCCCAAACCGCTACCAATAGGGATGAGATAGCGTTTCCTTATTCTTTTATTAATTTGAATTGATTCTTAATTGATTCGATTCGAGAATTTAAAACTAGGAAGCTAAGATGTCAGAAATCTTGGTATCCAAAGGGCCCTAAGGGGTATTCTTTTTTTTCAATCTAAGATTGAAGAAGGGATTGCATGAAGGGATATCAAGACTTCCTAATTATCATACATTTTATTTATCGCACATTTTATGTACCTAGAGTATAAGTCCCTATCTATATCTACTTTCCTTGAGCATAATATAGATTTTTTTATTCGATTCCAAATTCCAAGATAATTCATTAGAATTATTAATAAGATGGTATATATATATATATATATATATATATATATATATATATATTTGGGAATCGAGGAATATTTTGGAATATTGGAGTATTTCGAATTTTTGGATACTGTTTTTGGGATTCGAAGACTCGGAAATATTTTATGGAATCTAGAATTTTGAAAGTGGAGGATACTTTACGGCGATCGAGAAATTGGAATATTCGAGGGATATTTGAACTTTCAAAATATTTGGATATTTTTGGGGATTCAGAAAACGGATAATATTTTGTGGAGTTTGGAATATTGGGAATTTTAGAGATATTCAGAATATCGGAAATATTCTTCAATTTGGAAATTGGAGGATAATTCTTGGGTACTGGAAAATTAGAATATTCCGAATATTGTTATAAAAGAATTCATGAGGATATTCTATGGGGACTGAAATTGAGCAAATCTCGGAATATTGGAGGCTCTGGATTTATCTTGACTGGAATTGGAGTTCCAAGGAAGGGAGCTTCTAGGAATCACAGAGATATAGGGGGTTTAGGGTTTCGAGATTAAATAAATCTGAGAACTCCGGATTTAGGTTTTCGAGAAGACTTTAGAGTTTCAAGAGTGACACCAAACCCTAGAAGAAAAAAAAGGACTGGAGTTCGAGGTGGACAGGAAGACATCAAGGGACTGAAGCAGGAACGACCCAAACAGAGGAAAAGAAAAGGATTCGTTTTCTATTTATTTAATTACTGAAGTGTTCTTTATAACATTAAAATTAATTCTGGAACTCCGAAAAATCCGAGAAAATTTTAGAGAGTTTATTACGCCATGGGGAATTTACCGAATGTAAATACCACCACGAAACATGAAGAAATTTATTATTATAAATACTTAAATGCTTAAAATATTTCGATAAAACCCTAGGGAATATAAAAGCATCCAAGCATTAATTAAAATTTTTACTTGGGATTTTTAATATTAGAAATTTCAGGATTTTATTCAAACACTTTCACAAACAACTTTTTCTAGTGTATTCTCGTATTTCCATTTACCCAAAGTTATTTCTAATTAGGGCGATTTTCAGGGTGTGACAAATCCACCCCCCTTACAGAAATCTCATCCTGAGATTTGGGGCGGCTAGAAAGAAAAGGGTTCGGTTGATCTCCAGCTCTTTCCTTCAAGCAACTTTCATCTGGTAACAATTTCTCGAAATCCATCCCATTGTCTATCCTGGCGGTAATCTGCATGTCAATCCATTTACCACAACCGGTGTCTCCAAGCTTAACTGGCCTCTCAGGTAAGCAGATTATTCCCTGTAACAATTCTGTATTTGATTGTTCGGTCGACTTCCAATTATGTCTGATTTTTTTTAGTGATGGATCCGATTCAATTTAACTGTCCTTTTGTCATTGATGTTGCTTATATGCTTGCTTGTGGACAACATTCCCATTTTGCTGACTGTGCACCAGCTTACGAACGGTGCCGAGGTCTTCCTGACCACACTGATCCTCCTTGGTGGAACACTTTCCTCACACTACGGAATTTACTTCGTCCGGTTTCTTTATCAATCACCTTTCTGCCTACCTTCCTACTAACTCTTTCTTAGCATCCTCATATTGTAGTTTCTCCTAATAGTATTGGAAACATTCATTTGTAACTTCCAGGGTCATCGTAGGTATCTTGTCTGATAGCTACACCAACTGTTTTGGTAGTTACCCATCTGTAGGTCAAGGTCTGTCTTTGATTCACCGTTACCTACGGCCTTTCAAGCTCCTCACTAGTTCTTTCGATAACATTAACACGGATGGCTTCATAGTTCAAGTCTTTTCATCCTTGTTTAACTGACTTGTATTGATAACTAGGTCAAATGCATTACTGTGTTGTCTATTCAATCAATTCTCAACTGATTGATCCATAGTTAACATCCTTAAACCCTTATGTCAAGTACCTAGGTCCTCGTACGTACTTGCTTCAACATCTCGACTTAAGACATACCATCTGGCCTACCAAAGTTTGTAATTTGGCTCAACGCTTACGATTATAAGTTCTCTATGTTCTTGCTAAGCTTTATCTCAAACATCTTCCAATCTTACTCTTGGGTTGCATGAGGTTATCCTTTGTTCCTAAGTAATCATCTTCTGAAGCACCTGATTGTTACTCGTGTGATCCAAGTCCTTTGGTGGAATATGAGTCAAAAGATACTTCATTCTCTGGCATCTCTGTTTGGTATTTGATTCCTTCCGTCTTTGACTTCTGTCCTTGATGCTTCTGTCTTAGATACCATCTGTTTATGTAGATAGGCTTAGCACCGTGACGACAACTGATATTACTCCTAAAGATAATAACTTGGTCAGGCTTACTTTTCCCAACATAAACTGGCTTTCACTATCTCCATTGACATAAACTGGCTTTCACTAACTCCATCGAGAGTTAGGTATGTCTTCTCTTCATCCAACGTTTGGTGTTACCGTCTGGTCACACCTTTACCATATTAACTTCTGTGATCGATGCATCTCTGCGACGGCTGACGTTTCAGCTTCGGATGCAGTCTCGAGGAATTCTCCATATCCAAACATTGTCTATGTCGTCCTGATTGCGACTAGCAAGGTTATTCTCCTGAGAAAGTTGAAATCCATCAATCTTGGCTTGCCTTGTCTATTACTATTCTACATCTTGTTCTATCCGTCTCCCTGACTGACTGCTTTGTCTTATGAGATTTGGTTGTAATCTTCAAAAATAAACTTGAACTGACCAGTTATTACTTGAGCCTTCCTAAATCTACTTAAGGCTTAGCTCCATCTTACGGTTATATAACCAAACACTAGCTTCCATAGGGGAAAGTAGTTCTTGCAACCTTTACGTAGGTACCATTTAAAATTTCATATCCGAACTGTGGCTTGTTTCCAACAAAGGGTCAGCTAACTCTTGGTGAACTAGGGTTTCCGATAAAACCGGGTTTGCATATCTTAGTGTGAACCGGGGTCATGCATGCAGTTATTACTGACCAGAGGCTGAACCCAACATAATCTCTTCCTTCATAACACATGTATAAAACTGACCATTTGTGGTGAAGGGATCAACGGGGAGAAAAGGTATAGAGCAAAGAGACAGAGAGAGAGAGAGAGAAAGGAGCACTTCTTTACTAAAGATTTAAATTATTACTGAACTGTAATGAATATAGAGAGTGTTGATTATTACACTGCCAAACTAGTATGGCCATATCACCCCCTGACATACACCATACGCTACCCAAGCACACAAGCACAAAAGGAGCAAGCACCAGCACACTACCAAGCTAACACATGCGGCTAACTAACGGAAAGAACTAGTCTTGAGGGTATAGCTTAGGCTTTGGGAAGGTAATCAGAGAGCTTCTTCGACTTCTTCAGCTGGCTTGACGTTCCTTCTCCAGGTGCAGCACTGGTAGATCCAAGGCGAAGGAGCTTGGCTTCCACTAGCGGGTGGTCTCCTTTTGGCTGAGGGGCATCTGCTTCTTCTTTTAGTTCCTTGAGCTTCTTTTCCAACTCTCGGATCCTCTTATGACGTAGTTCTTGGTTCTGCTGTGTCAGTTGATCCACTTGTCTCTGCAGCTTGTCGATCTTCATCTACTGTGCATGCAGTTGGATCCTAGTTCTTTCTTTGTAATTGGCGTGGAGGTCATCCAAGTAATGTAGCATAGTCCTCATGTGCACTATCACCATGTTGTCTTCAAACCAGATATTCTCACAACCATTCTGCAGACTTGACCAACTGTGAGAGGGATGGTAATGGTACACCGTGCTTGACAGGGCAGTGTTGAAGCGATTATGTAGCTGGCACAAGGCTTCATAAGAGACTTCTTCTCGAGCGGATAGGAAATGATCAGCTTCGGCGGCAAAGACGAGTCGAGGAAGGTCTTCTCAGTTGGAGTCGAGAGTCACCGTAATCTTGCAGCAAAAGTCTGTACCGTTATTGGCAATTGTGTGGTGGTATACTGACAAAGACTCATATCCGATCTCACCAGCCATGCGGCGGAGCTTTGTCGAAAAACCACTGTCTCCAATATACGCTTTCTCTGATGGCCATCTAGAACAAAGTTGAAAGGTTTAAATTAGTAATCCTTCTTTTGTTGCCTCTGATTAGGGGTAGGGAGGGAGAAATCAAACATAGAAGAGGGAGAGCAAGAAGATTTTCACAAATACAGTTTCCTTTCGCAAACATTTCTTTAAGGGCTTAACTGTTTGGCTTATCCTATAGTCAAGCTTGGCTCTGATGCCAACTTGTCATGCCCGGAAATTCTCCAAAATTTTCAAAGCTAATTTGTGCATTAATTCCTCGTCCAGGAATCAGCCAAGGTACACAAATCAACAATTTGATAAACATAACCAAAACGAATAACGATAAATACTTACAGAAAAACATTTAGTCCTCACACAGAAGAAAACAGCAACGGAACGGCAACTAGCGAAGCAGCACCAAACCACAAGCAGCTCAACTGGGGTATAAGCCAAACACCAAACTTCTCCTCCTCGCAAAGCTTCACTCTGATGATTGCAGTAATGCAAGACTGAGTACCACCCACCGTACTCAACAAGCCACATTAGAAAATGAAATATAATGCAACAGGATTCCAAAGAAAAGGCACAATATGGCTTATTTGCATAAAACAACATTTAAAACATTCGCATTTAAAATCATTGAAAACACTATAGCTTAATTACTAATCAATATTAAACCAATTTCTGAATAGCACTCCAATGCAGTTCAGGGACAAAACCATAACCCTCCAAACTGGAGCTATCAAATTTCCCATCATGTGTTATTATTAATTAGTAGGGTGGGACTAATCACAAAAACATTGCTAGGCCCGCCCATTAACCGTGGGTACGGCTATTCGAATAGTTTTACTCTGGCTAGAGGTGTACCAATTTATCCACAAGACACAATCTCAACATCATGTCAACCATGCGTCGCGGTACCCGAAGGTACCCGAATAGAGATTGTGATAGGACCCTCCATGAAACCCGCACAATAAGAGTGTCACCCGCTGGACCACCAGTCTCCGGCAGGAATTGATCAGGGTCCCAGACATGGAGACGATCCAACACCCAAAACATAGACTTATTGACACAGCCATGTGTGGAGGCCATGGGACCCGGGTACCTCATCACAAGCATATGGGCCACTCGGATAGAGGATGGGCCAAGACTTGTAATTAGAGATATAATAGCACCCGGTAGATTTTGCCTTGTACAGAAAGGAATATACAGTCTTAGCCAGGTAAGATGTATCTCTAAGAAGGAAATCCCTTGGCCGTATCCGGCTGGGATTCCTATCTTGTACCCCTGTCCCCCAGTATATAAGGGGAGGCAGGGCGCCCCATGAGGGCAGAAGATCATTGATCGACACACATCCTCAAAGGAATACCACCACAACTGGACGTAGGGTATTACCTCACATCGAGGGCCTGAACCAGTATAAAATCTCCTTGTATTCCTTTGCAATCCATCGAGTTTCCCCTTGCCGAGTAGCCCTATAGTTATATTGCCGGTGTAAAACATCGACAGTTGGCGCGCCAGGTAGGGGCTTCGGCGAGATCTACACCAACAATCTCAATGGATTCCACTTTTGGAGTCGATGGCGGCAAATTCTTCCCTGGAGACACGATATCCTTCGGAAGCCTCGACTTCATCGCCGACCAGATCGGCAATCTCACCTTGGCCGAAGTAGATCCAATCCAACCGGCCGAGGGACCAGTCGACTCCACTCCAGCTGGCCCACAAGACGCTGTGCCAATTATCATCAATCCGGTGTAGCAATCTTCACCTTCACCGAGCCTTGGGACAACTCTCTCCTTCTGCATCCGACTCGCGCTAGGCCTTGAGCCAGCCCGGGTTGGGCTAAGAGGGGGAGAGATCGTCAATCTCCCACACAGATTCGGCGGCACCATAGATTTACATCTTGCACGGCAAACCCGATCTCCTGCGATTTAGTTTGGACACGGCCAAGCACCATTTCAGATTGGATCTAGGGAGGTCGGAGTCGTTTTCACTCCGATGAATTACTCGGATTCCGACTCCAAGTCGGATAACGGTTCAAACACTAGTTCGGACTCTAGTCTGGCAAATCTCCTTCTGCCCCGCGAGATCTTCATGGCTTCAACACCACCACCAGAGGTTCGCCGACTACAAGAGGAGCAGCAGGAGGAGGCACGCCGACTACGACAATAGGAGGAAGCCGATCGCGAAGCTCGCAACGCCGAGTTACGCAAGGCTGGGCGAACCGCTCAGCAACAGATTCTCTAGACAAAAGTCGGCGACCACGATGTCTTCGTCACGCCACAACAGAACGTTGTGGCCGCCGCCACTCTATTGGACATGCTCCAACTAGGGCCTGACCACCAAGCCACCCCGACTATCGCCAAAATTAAGGTGATGATCACAGCTGCTGCCTGTCAGCAGCAACAGCAGTCAGGCGACACAATTATACTGACCAATAGGTCGGGTTCTCCGGTAGCCGGCTCATCTACATCAGCACGGCGTCGGGCGGCTGGCTCAAGTCGGCCACATGAAGAATAGGGCCAAACGACACTCGGCGACACCAACAATGAGAATCGGCGACGTCACCAGTACGATCGCTGGCCCAACCAAGATCTCCGAGTCCGCCTACAACGTGACCTCTGATACAACATCAACGCCCAGCGCCGCCAACGTGAAGAGGAAGAGCGCCGTCGACTGGAGGACGAAAACGAGCATTTCGGCCTTCACCACGGGCGGTTTAACCGCCGTGATCGGAACCGGAGCCCTCACGAAGATGAAGGCGTTCCAGCTTTCACCCACGATCTCCAGGACGTCGACTGGCCGTCGGGCTTCAAGCCTACGGGGATAGAGAAATACGACGGCAAAACCAACCCCGAGTCCTGGCTCACTGTATACACCCTGCAATACGAGCTGCCGGGGGTGACCACAAAGCCATGGCTAACTACCTCCCAGTCGCATTAGCCGACTCGGTGAGGACATGGCTGACAAGGTTCCCGAGGCGGTCGATCGGTTCCTGGGGAGAACTCAGGGAGCGGTTCATCGCCAACTTTCAGGGAAGCTACAAGAGGCCGTCTTCTGAGCATGATTTATATCAACTACACCAGAAGAAGAACGAGTCTTTACATGATTTTATCAAGAGATTCTCCGAGAAGCGCAACAAGATCCCAATGATCAAAGACAAGGCCGTCATCACCGCCTTCCGCAAGGGAGTAAAGGACGCCCCGTTCATTGCGAAGTTCACTCGGAAACCACCATCCTCTGTCCGAGCTCTCTTCGACATGGCGAACAAATACGCCGACTCGGCTGAAGCGGTCGCAGAGGCCCTCGACGAGAAGAAGGAGTCCCGATAGAAAGAACCAAAGGCGAAAGCTGACGAGCCATCTCAAAACAAGGTCGGCGGCTGCAAGCGGAAGTCGGATAACGAGGTGGCCAACATGGAGTGAACTCGGTCGCAGCCCCAACGCAACAACGACTACCAGAAAGTCATGAATGGGCCTTGCCCCTTCCACCCCAAGGGCAAGCACGCGGCCAAAGGCTGCTTCATGCTTAAGAAGTTTGCTTCCGAGCAGATTTCATCATCTGGCGCCAACAAGGACAAAGACAAGCCAGATCAGGGCCCGGCTGATGATTTTCAAGATCCCCAAGCCAAGCTTAACCACATCTTTGGAGGGCCGTCTGCCTACGAGTCCAAGCGGAAGCAGAAGCTTAAAACACGCGACATCAACTCAATTTCTACAGCAGACACCCCCCAATATTTACGCTGGTCAGAGACGTCCATCACGTTCATCCGCGCAGATCACCCAGATCGGGTTTCACACCCGGGACGATACCCACTTGTCCTGGACCCGGTCGTGAAGAACATCAAGTTGAAGAAGGTTCTCATAGACGGAGGTAGTGCGCACAATATCCTTTTCGCCAAGACCCTGGATGAGATGAAGATTCCTCGTTCAGAACTGCGGCCGAGTACAGCGCCCTTCCACGGGATAAACCCCGGCTTGTCTTCAACACCACTCGAGTAGATTACCTTGCCGGTAACCTTTGGCACGCGGGATAACTTCCGCACTGAAAACATCTGCTTCGAGGTCACCGACTTCGAGACCGTGTACCACGCGATGCTCGGATGACCGACGCTCGCCAGATTCATGGTGGTACCGCACTATACATATATGGTGCTTAAGATGCCAGGGCCAGAAGGAGTCCTCTCCCTCCGCAGCGACGTCAAGCAAGCCTTCACTTGCGACAAGGAGAGTTGCGAATTGGCTCAATCACAGGAGGCGGAAGTCGGGCGCAGTAGCATTCGGCAAACCGTCACAACCAAAGTCGAGGAAGACCCAGCTCCGACCAAAAAAGCAGCGAAGTCGGGAATTTCAGCGGACTCTGACACGAAGAAGATCTCCCTCGACCATTCCGACCCCTCCAAGACTGCTCTAGTCGGGACCGGACTCGACCCCAAATAGGAAGACGCGCTCGTCACCTTCCTCCAAGCCAACAAGGATATCTTCGCGTGGAAACCGTCCAACATGCCGGGCATACCAAGGGAGGTGATCGAGCACGCTCTCAACGTGAAGACAGATGCCAAGCCAGTTAAGCAACGGCTGCGGCGCTTCGCTCAAGACCGTAAAGATGCTATTCGGGAGGATAACCAAGCTTCTCGCAGCCGGGTTCATCAAAGAGGTCTACCACCCAGATTGGATAGCAAACCCAGTTCTGGTCCTGAAGAAAAACGATAAATGGCGCATGTGCGTCGACAACACCGATCTCAACGAGGCGTGCCCCAAAGACCCATTTGGATTACCAAGGATAGACCAGGTGGTGGATTCAACTGCAGGGTGCGAACTTCTCAGCTTTCTCGACTGCTACTCGGGATACCATCAAATCAGTTTGAAGGAGGAGGACTGCCTCAAGACGTCTTTTATCACGCTGTTTGGTGCATACTGCTACATCACTATGCCGTCCAGTTTAAAAAACGCTGGAGCAACGTATCAATGTGTAATTCAGCGGTGTCTACACACTCAGATCGGGCACAACGTGGAAGCCTACATCGACGACACGGTGATCAAGACCAAGTCCAAAGAAGACCTCATCGCTGACCTGGAAGAAATCTTCCAAAATCTTCGAAGATTCAAGATGAAGTTGAACCCGGAAAAGTGCGCCTTTGGTGTGCCATCCGGCAAAGCTACTCGGCTTCATCGTCTCGTGTCACGGCATCGAGGCCAACCCGGAGAAAGTCAATGCAATCATGAATATGGTTTCCCTGACTAACCAAAAGGACATCCAGAAACTGACAGGTTGCATGGCGGCACTCAGCTGGTTTATTTCCCAACTGGGCGAACGGGGTATGCCCTTTTTCAAGCTACTGAAGAAAGTAGACAACTTCCAATGGACTCCTGAAGCACAGCAAGCCTTCGAAGACTTCAAGCAATTTCTCACATCACCCCCGTGTTGGCGTCACCAATGCCCCAAGAACACCTAATGCTATATCTGGCGGCAACTTCCCAGGTAGTCAGCACGGTGCTGGTAGTCGAACGATCCGAACAGGGTCACATCCAAAAAGTCCAACGGCCAGTTTACTTTGTCAGCGAGGTGCTTGCCGACTCGAAGACGAGATATCCGTAGGTCCAGAAGCTGCTTTATGGCCTACTTATCACTGTCCGGAAGCTGGTGCACTACTTCCAAGCACATCAAGTCATGGTGGTCACATCGTTTCCACTCGGGGACGTCCTGCATAACCACGAGGCCACCGGCCGAATCGCTAAATGGGCGCTCGAGTTGATGGCATTCAACATCACCTTTCAACCACGGACAGTAATTAAATCACAAGCTCTAGTCGACTTCGTGGCCGAGTGGATAGAAGTTCAAATGCCTACATCAATAGTGAAGTTAGAGTACTGGACAATGTACTTCGACGGTTCTCTACGGATCGGCGGCGCTGGGGCTGGAGTCATACTGACGTCCCCCACCAGCAAAAAACTGAAGTACGTCCTACAAATCCACTTCCCGGCTTCCCACAACATCACCGAGTATGAGGCACTCATCCATGGGCTCCGCATTGCCATATCACTCGGCATCCGTCGACTGGTTGTGCGAGGAGACTCCCAACTTGTGGTAAACCAAGTCATGAAGGACTAGACAAGCCTCGACGACACCATGGCGGCATACTGTCAGGAGGTCCACAAGATGGAAAACAAGTTCGACGGGCTGGAGATAACACATGTCCTACGACAATACAATGACGCTGCAGACTAGCTGGCAAACATGGGATCCAAGTGAGAGGCGGTCCCAACAGGGATCTTCGTTGAGCAACTCATGGAGCCATCAATCAAGAAGAAACCAGCGCCGGAGCAGTCGGGAGGCGAACCTATCCCGGCAATAGATGAGGCGCTGCACATATGTCAAGATTGGCGGACTCCTGTTCTCAAATTCCTCCTAGATGATGAACTCCCAGAAGATCGCAGTGAAGCTGAATGAATTAAACGTCGAAGCAAGAATTTCTTAGTCGTCGAAGAAGACCTGTACCGAAGAAGTGCATCCGGTGTCCTCATGCACTGCGTCACCGCCGAGGAGGGCAAGCAAATCCTGTAGTCAATCCACTCGAGCGTATGTGGCAATCATGCTGCATCCAGGACGTTAGTCGGAAAGGCTTACCGGCAGGGATTTTTCTGGCCAACAGCAGTAACAGATGCCAAAGACATTGTTCGCACATGCGAGGGTTACCAGTTCTACACAAGACAAACCAATCTTCCAGCCCAGGAACTCCAAACAATGCCAATCTCTTGGCCCTTTGCAGTATGGGGGCTTGGCATGGTCGGGCCCTTCAAGAAAGCGCCAGGAGGGTTCACACACTTGTTCGTCGCAGTGGACAAATTCACCAAGTGGATTGAGGCCAAACCCGTTGCAACCATAATAGCGGCACGAGCAAAAGACTTCATCATGAGTATACTCTACCGATTCGGGGTCCCCAACCGCACCATCACAGAAAATGGTACACAGTTCACGGGCGGCGTATTTCAAGATTTCTATGACGACTTCGGCATCAAGATCTGCTACGCGTCTGTGGCACACCCGCAGAGCAACAGGCAGGTTGAACGAGCCAACGGTATGGTCTTACAAGGTATCAAGACCAGAATATTCGACCGACTACAACCATACGCGGGCCGGTGGGTACAAGAACTCCCATCTGTTCTCTGGTCTCTAAGAACCACGGTTAGTAGGATAACAGGGCAATCCCCTTTCTTTCTGGTCTATGGTGCCGAGGCTGTGCTTCCAACCGAGTTAGAGTTCGGCTCTCCGCGAGTCCGGGCTTACTCAGAAGACATTTCCAGCAATACCCGATTGGTCAAGCTAGATCAGTTGGAAGAAGCGAGGGATATCGCAACAATCTAGTCGGCAAGGTATCTTCAAAGCCTACGTCGTTATCACAATCGCAATGTCCATGGCCGTGCCTTTTTGGTCAGAGATCTCATCCTGAGAAAAATCCAAACTACCAAAGACAAGCATAAACTATCCCCAATCTGGGAAGTGCCATTCATTATCGTGGAGGTTACTCGGCTAGGCGCCTACCGACTAAAGACCGAAGACGGTGCCCTCATCAGCAACTCATGGAACATAGAACAGCTACGTCCTTTCTATACCTGAGCTCTTAATTTTTTCCACATGTACATTTCTTCTTTGACTCACTACACCGTTTGTTTCAACCGAGTAGTGAGTTGGGGGCTGCATGTATCTTATATGCTTTGTCAATAATATACGAGCCTATTTTACTCAAGTTACGAAGCTTCACTACGACCTTGTTATGTTTGTCCGAGTACAGCTTTTTGCGGTGAACGATTTTATTAAGTTCCCATAGACTAACTCGATCCATACCATATAATCGAGTAAAGCTAATGACAACTGAGTAGTAGTTTAATGCTTGGCGACATTGCACATATATTTACACATGTCTTTATGAAAGTCCACAATACACCTACTGCATAATGTACTGTTTTTACAGACCCAGGTCTCGGGTGATAATTTCCGCAGTCGGCCTCGCCTTGGCTATCAGCTCCAACGCCTCCTCGGGAGTTGTCTCTTCGGCAAACCCCTCCCCGATGGCTTCAACATCTGCCCTTGGGTAGATGGACTTGGTCATAGCCACGGTTCGGGCCACGCCGGTAATGACATGCTCATCTGAGTACCTTTTTAGGACACTCGGTGCATCCTCCAGGCGCACCTCCACTTGGGCGATCGAGCTGCAGCTGGTTCCCACGGGGCGAGGATCCACGATGTCAAGGAGCCTTCTCACGGATCCGAGGAGAGCCTCCCGTGACTCCTTGATCACCTTTATCTCCTCTTCGTAAGCCTGAAATTGGGCCCAGGAGTTGGCTCTAGCAGCTACTCGGGTTCACCGACAAGTAAACTTGTTAGGTAAGGCTGCAGATGGGATAATTGATGGATTGGTTAAGATCAGTGTCAAAAAGGAGACTTACTGCCGTAGTCAGCCTCCCACCTGGCTATGGTCCTCTCCAGTTCAACTTTTTCCTTCTCGAGCTTGATGTTGGCCTCTTTCAACTCGGCCCTCTCTTGTTCAAGCTCGGTTTTGGCCTTAGTCAGGTCGGCCTTGTCCTTTTCAAGCTCGGCATTGGCTTTCGTGGCCTCCTTCAGCTGGATTGCCTCCTTTGTTCGGGTCTTCAACTCGGCTTCGAGGGCTACACGACAGATTAGTCAAGGACTCGACGTTGCAGTCAAGGCACAACTGGGCAGTCGGGAACAACACAGCTGGAGAAATATACTATGGATCTGGTCAGAAAGATACATCTTGGAGGCTCACCTCTAATCTTACTGGCTTGGTCCCAATTCTCGGCCCTGAGCTAAGTAACGGAGTCCCTCGGCCAAGACTCCCTCTCCTGGTAGCGCCCTTCTACCTCGGCCTTCAAGGCCCGGAGTTGGTCTAACTCTTGGAGCTGGGGGACAACCCGCATCAAGACTTCGCTCATCTTCTCCAAGCGATCAACGAGCTTCTACTTGGGGAAAAATAGAGCAAAATAGAGTCAGTCGTCAGATAACTCATATGAGCAAGAAAACCAAGATCACGAATACGGCGAAGGCCATACCTGGATCCCCTGGGACGCGGCGAGTGTGGCGCGCAGCAAGCTTTCGCGCTCCCTTCCCGCCGCAACCTTGTCATGCTTATAACTCTTTGCGGTTCCGTCGGGCGCCGTCCAATGGAACGTTCGTAGGAACTCACGAGGAGGTGCTTCGAGTCTGGGGAGGTCCGGTCTATCCGAAGGTGGAGACAGCGACGACGACGAGGACGACGACCAAGACGGCGACGAACTCCTGGCCCCCAACTCGGTGGCCTCCGGGGCTTCGGGGGTTGACTCAGGGGCTGCGGCCATGGCTTCAACAACCGGCACTGACTCAGGTGCTGCCTCGATGGCTTCAGTGACAGGCGCCGACTCAGGAGCCGGAGTAGCGGCGCCAGCAACCATCCCTTGGTCGACCGGTGTCGGCGGCCCTATAGTCGAGGCCGTCCCAGTTTCTGCAACTAAGACCGCCGCTGGCTCAGCAAGTGTGCTCGCTGGCGCCGACTCGGCTAGGGTAGGATCGGCAGTGGGAGTGGCCGGCGTGGCCCTCTTGAGGTCAATGTCGACCCGCCTCCTGCGCAACGAATCCAACATCAAGATGACACAATCATAAACATGATTCTCAGAAAACCCAGAACCACCCACCTCTTGGAAAACTTGAGCTTCTGTTCGAGAGATCTAGAGGCCGGTACTAGAGGGCTGCTAGCTGTTGGGCCAGAAGGCGCGGCAGTCGGCAGCGGCACTTTAGCCCTGGTTGGCCCCGTCCGTGGTGTGACCGACTGGGGCGCTCGGGTACTCGGCGGCGCTGTGGTCGACTTCGTAGTCGGCAACACTCTCATTGGGCTCGACGACGTGGGGCTCGACAGCGCGGGTCCCGGCCTGGGACTCGATGGCCTGGGCGTCGTACCGATGGTGTCCTTTATCTTCAGACTCCTGGCGGCGGTGCTCGACTTCACAACCTTTCCCTTGCCCCGATCTGTAATGGGTTTCTTCCCCGCTCTCTCGGAGTCGGGCTGCGTGGCCGAAGGACTTCTCGGCCTTTTCTTCAATTTCGTGGCCGACAACGGATGGGAGTCGTCATCAAACTCCTTGCACCACTGCAAACGATTCCATAATATACATCACACAATGCTGGACAATCATGGATACATGTCTACGAGCATTCATTAGAGAAGAGAAGCAGATGTTACCTCGGGACGGGGCTGGTTCCGGTTATAAGCCGCGATGCAGCGCTCCACGTCCTCGGTCTCGATCACCCCATTGGAGAAATAGGTGAACAAGATCTCGGTCACTTCTTGCTGGCTGATCACCTCTCGGCTTTCTCGGTTGGGGTCATCCTTCCCTTGATAGTCCTAGCAGAACTCGCTCCTCAGCTTCAGCGGCTAAACGCGCCGGGTCAGGAAACACTTGGCCACCCAAGGGCCAGTCAGGCCGGCTTCCTTGAACTTCTCTAACCTGGCCAGCAACTGATGCACCTGGCCCATCTCTTCGAAGGTCGGGTCCGATGACCAATTAGGCGAGATTGTCGGGGGCTTCCCGGTGAATGCAGGCAGGGAGGGCACCAGATCGAAACAATAAAACCACTCCTTGTGCCAGCCTTTCAAGGAAGACTTCAAAGGGAGACTAATATATTTCTTCTTCATCTCACTTCTCAACTGAAGGCCAGCCCCCCCAATCACCTGAACCTTATTCTTGGAGGGTTGGGGCTTAATGTGGAATAGATGCCTAAAGAAATTGAAGTGGGGTTCCACACCCAAGTAGCACTCACAGAGAGTCACAAATATTGAGATTTGCAGGATCGAGTTGGGATTCAGATTCATCAACTCCAATCCATAAAAATTAAGAAGACGGCAAAAGAACTCGGAAGAGGGAACGAACAAACCCCGATCAAAGAAAGAGGCAAATACAACAGTTTTGCCGGATTGGGGATTTGGGACCGACTCACCCTTAGCCGAGCGCCATTGGATGATATCGCGGCTTTGCAGCCGCAGAGACCTCTCCAATCTTTCCAGCTTCGACCGGCTACAATCCGAGGTCGGCCACCCATCATCCGACGCCCCGACGGAATCTGGCACCTTCGGCATGGCTAGGGGGACAAGAGATTTGGGAGAAATATAGTCGGGGGCTTGGAGTGGACAAATGGATGCGGAATCGCTCAAGCTTTGGTGGGGAGGAGCAAGCAATGGCGAACCCTAGCGGAGCGGGAAGCAAAATTTCGGCGCGGAGCTGGGAAGACGAAATGATTGGTCGCGTGGGGAAGATAGAGGAATCTTTTCTCTCTCCCTCAGCCTTTATAGAGCCTGCGCTGACTAAAAGGGCTTGGGTCTACACAGTTGAAGCTGGGCCACCGAAGATATGAGTTCCTACAGTAGCACGCTCAATATGGGCCGCTGGCAGGCTGAGTTAAAATCTTAGTGCTGATGCTACCAATAGGAACCGATGAGGTAAACAGATATGCTTCATGAAGGCATAATTGCTAAACACATGTGTTTGGGTATCTGTCTTATCCACCAGGTATCGAGGATATATCCTTATAAGGATCACAAGCTGGTCTTCATTAAAATTGGGGATGCAGGTATCTTTTTCGAGTACACCTGACCACGTAATGGATTAATTTTCATAAAGTGGTACTCGGCCTATATGCTTGGCCACCAATTGCCATGAGCAACATTATTCCAGCTGATATGATGCTGAAGAGTCCAACTTCCGAGTAGTGCAGTACTCGGGAGAGACTATAAATATTTTTTCTAGCTGACATGACGCTGAAGAGTCTAACTCTCGAGTGGGACGCCACCCGGGAAAGACTATGAACCCCTTTTTCCAGCTGACATGAAGCTGAAGAGTCCCATATACATGTGGCATGCTACTCGGCAAGACTATAAATCATATTCCGGTTGATATGATACCGAAGAGTCTCATATACCAGTAGTAATCTACTCGGGAAAGACTGCAAGGTTAAAGATCTTTGACTTTATGTTTAATTGTCTTCACAATTAAGCACAAAGTCGGGGGCTAAACCTAATAGGTGCGCCTATTCGGCGCACACTATTTATACATCAACATGAAGCCCTTCATAGCCTCGTTGTCAGCCGACATGAAGCAGGACTCGGGAAGAAGAAGCACTCGGACAAGGAGTACTCGGGAGCAATGCACTCAGGCAATCTTCACCGTGGAGAACGAGCACTCGGCATCAGCTGTGACTCAACTATGAAGGTCTCAGGGGCTACTGCGGAGGCCATGGGCCCCGGGTACCTCATCACAAGCATATGGGCCACTCGGATAGAGGATGGGCCAAGACTTGTAATTAGAGATATAATAGCACCCAGTAGATTTTGCCTTGTACAGAAAGGAATATACCGCCTTAGTTGGGTAAGATGTATCTCTAAGAAGGAAATCCCGTGGCCGTATCCAGCTGGGATTCTTATCTTGTATCCCTGTCCCCCAGTATATAAGAGGAGGCAAGGCGCCCCATGAGGGCAGAAGATCATTGATCGACACACATCCTCAAAGGAATACCACCACAACTGGATGTAGGATTACCTCACATCGAGGGCCTGAACTAGTATAAAATCTCCTTGTGTTCCTTTGCAGTCCACCGAGTTTCCCCTTACCGAGTAGCCCTATAATTATATTGCCGGTGTAAAACATCGACACCATAGTGGTCTTATTGACATAGCCACACATTGTGGGGCCTCTGGTTGAACGGATCACACTTTAGTTCCCGCCATTACCCATTCTGGCTTGTGGTTAGTACGAGTAATGCTTCGCAACAAGTAATCCGGGAACCAGTTCTTAACTGTTATGAACACCGCTAGCAACATTCACAACTCTGGTGCTCACAACCCACCATCAGCCCAGTTTTAGTTGGCATATTAATTAACCAATCATGACCAACTGTTGTGAAACAATAACCATTATCCGTTAATTATCGATATATGAATCATTAGTTTCCCACATAAAATGGCGCTACAGTTTCTATGCATTGGCTAAGCAAATCTTAAAATAATCTAACTAGATTATTAAATAGTCATCCACCTAGTCAGCATTAATCACCTAAGGTATCAAGGTATAGGTATCAATATCAATTCACGGTCATACGCAAAGAATATACGATAATAAATAGATTACCCGTAATAATGACATTCAAAACATTGCATGCGATAACGTTAAAACAAATTAGATTTCACAAATGGGATCAACATACTCAAGGAGATTGTCATGTGACTTGTCTTGCAATAGAAAAGTCCTCGTGTGATCCCTCGAACTTTTCCGCAGGCTTCACTTCCTTCCAAAACGGCAGAAACGACTGACTATACATAAAATAAGGGAAAACCCTAAGAAACTCTAAATAAATAGTACATAAAAAGTACATGAACAGGTAAATCATGATTTTAGACGAATTTAGGAAGAAGAACGGGTCGAATCGGAGTTCGGACGAAAAAGATACGGCTTTCAAAAGCTTGAATTCAGAAAAAATCCAAAAAGAATTGGAAAAGAAATATTACCTGAATATTCAGGGGGATTTCGAATTAAAATAAATTTTGAAAAATTACTGACACATAGGGCCCACTGACATAGACTTGGCTCATAAGGATTAGGTCCATGGACCAAAGAAAGGGATGAGTGGTGGACCGCTGGTAAAGTGGATGCTACGTGGACATGGATGCTGAGGTGGCTAGATGATGTGGCCCATAGGGCTGAGGTGGCACAAATCCGAGGGATTGAGAGAATCTGACGGCTCTCGGACTTGATCTATGCGATCCAAGGGTTGGGATGGATCTAGGGACTATACTCTAGGTCCACATGTCTGTGAGGATAGGGGCTACTGGCGGGGTCCATCAGTCGGCCACACGGGAGGAAGAAGGGCAATCAACCCGGGCCCACATGGTAGGAGCACGGAGGGCCAGTCCAGGCTTGCGTGCTCAACCATGGCACGAGCCGGCGCGGCGAGCAGAGGTGCTCGACGCCGAGACGAGCTCCTAGGTCGGCAACCGGCGGCGGACTGCAGCGACGAGTAGGGCGACGGCGCCGGGTGGTGGAGGACGGCGGCGAGGGACGGCGTTCAGCGGCGTCCGCGGCACCCAGAGGCGACGACACAGGAGTGGGTTGGGGGGAGACGAAGATGGTGACTCAGATCGGTGAAGGGGGTCGCGGCATGTTGCTCACCAGCGGCTGGCGACGAACACAGGGGCGACGCCGGCGACAATCCGAACGGCGGCGGCAGGGAGAGGCCGAGCGGCGGCAGCGACTTCGGTGCGGCGGTGGCACGCTGTTTGTGGCGGCCGGCTAGGGCGACCAAGGGAAGAAAAGGAGGCGGCGGGGCGACATTTATAGGGCGTAGGCCCTAGGGCGCAGGCGGCGGTGCTATGCGGATTTTGCGGCGGCCGTTGCGAGGAGGCGCGGGCGGCTCGGGTGGATGCAGGACTCCGCAGGGCGGCGCCGGTGGCGGCGGAGCTGGCCCGTTTGGGGCGCAAGCCGAGGAGCATGGGCCCGGGGCAGTGTGGGCTTGGCCGGCTCGGACGGCTCGGCCCCCAAGCCGAAGAGAGAGAGAGAGAGAAATCAGAGGAAGAAGATGAATGGGGAAAGAAAGAAAAGAGAAAATAAAAGGAAAATGAGAAAAAGGGTAGGGGAAATAAAGGGATTTTCTGAAAAATTCCAAAATTGGAAATTGGAAGCCAGAAAATTCAAAGAATTATTGGAACATTCGATTATGAAAATATTTCAGAATTTGTGGAAATATTCAAGACTTCGGAATAGGTCAATTATCGGGATATATATATATATTGAAATCGGGGAATATTTTGGAATATTGGAGTATTTTGAATTTTTGGATATTGTTTTTTGGGATTCGAAGACTCATAAGTATTTTATGAAATCTAGAATTTTAAAAGTGGAGGATACTTTACGGCGATCGAGAAATTGGAATATTCAAGGGATATTTGAACTTTCAAAATATTTGGATATTTTTGGGGATTTAGAAAACGGAGAGTATTTTGTGGAGTTTGGAATATTGGGAATTTTAGAGATATTTAGAATATCAGAATATTCTTCAATTTAGAAATTGGAGGATAATTCTCGGGTACTGGAAAATTAGAATATTCCGAATATTGTAATAAAAGAATTCACGAGGATATTCTATGAGGACTGAAATTGAGCAAATCTTGGAATATTGGAGGCTCTAGATTTATCTTGACTGGAATTGGAGTTCCCAGGAAGGGAGTTTCTAGGAATCACAGAGATATAGGAGGTTTAGGGTTTCGAGATTGAATAAATCTGAGAACTCCGGATTAGGTTTTCAAGGAGATTTTAGGGTTTCGGGAGCGACACCAAACCATAGAAGAAAAAAAGGACTGGAGTTCGAGGTGGACGGGAAGACATCAAGAGACTGAAGCAGGAACGATCCGAACAGGGGAAAAGAAAAGGATTCATTTTCTATTTATTTAATTACTGAAGTGTTCTTTATAACATTAAAATTAATTCTGGAGCTCCTAAAAATCCGAGAAAATTTTAGAAAGTTTATTACGCCATGGGGAATTTACCGGAGGTAAATACCACCATGAAACACGAAGAAATTTATTATTATAAATACTTAAATGCTTAAAATATTTCAACAAAACCCCAGGGAATATAAAAGCATCTAAGCATTAATTAAAATTTTTACTTAGGATTTTTAATATTAGAAATTTTAGAATTTTATTCAAACACTTTCACAAAAAACTTTTTCTAGTGTATTCTCGTATTTCCATTTACCCAAATTAATTTTCAATTAGTGTGATTTTCAGGGTGTGACAAAAGTTGAGTACAAACAACCTTGGGACCATAGAACCACTGACGAACACTGCCGTTAGGATTAAACTGAAGCATGGACAGAGACATGCCCGACCGTTCTCTTCTCTTTAAGCATTTTTCCCTATGCCATAGGAGATGGCCAGTGCCACCAGTGGAACGAGCAGAGTAGATATATGAGCAATGGATGCACTTTGCTTTATACCTGATCTGTCGGCCATTCATTATCTTGAAGATCTGGTCGAAATCATTCCAAACATCGGAGGTGGAGGAACGAGACCTCTTGTTGGCGCCGCTGCTTGCGGTCTGGGAGTCCACAGCAACACCGTCATCGCCATCGCCAGGGATGTTGATAGGATCGGCAATGCTGCGACTGATCAGCTCCTCCCGCTTTGCACCCAAGTCATCATCCTCATCACCGGTCTGCCCCCATCATCCGAAAATCCTCGTTGATGGTGTGACTGTCGTCGTCCATCGCCGGCCCTCCGATTCCTCAACGGATCTGAGAGAATCCGAAGCACCAGAGCTGCCAGCTGAGTGAATCCGGAGCACCGGAACAACCGACAAGGTCGAGGAACCACAAATCTGGTCCTCCGGTTCCTCAACGGCTTCGTATCAACCGACGACCTGCGCAAAGAAGAAGAAAACAACACAAGAAGTCAAGAATACAAGAAGTCTAGGGTTAGGATTAGAGTTAGGGATCTAGACTTACCTGTGCGAATCGGGAGCACTAGAGCTGCTGGCGATGGGTGTGAGGGCGATGAACCACGGATCTAGGAGATGAGTAGATGACGAGAGGGGGACTAGGGTTTGGGGACGGATTCGCAAATCCGGTCACCGGAGACGAAGAGGACGAGGAGAGAAAAAAAGAAGAAGAAGGCTGGCCAAACAGGCATGCCGTGTAGCGGTACCGGCCGACGGTGGCGGAGAGTCGTCGTCTAGAGTTGAGAGGAGGAGGAGAAGAAGGCAAGAAGGGCAGGAGACAAAGCCGTGAAGGCGTGGAGGAGCCGAGGAGCTGCTAGGGTTTAGGGGAAGCGGAGCGGCCGAGGCTGGCTTATATATGCGTTGATGCCAACGGGCCGCTAAATGGCCGGATGGGTCGGCGCAAGGGTCGGCCTTGCGTGGGGTCAGGCCGCGGTCATGCCAGCCCCCTTAATCGGGCCGGGCCAAGCCGACACTACGCACCAGGATGGTAGCCCAAACACAGCCTAACCATTGGGCTGTGCCGGCCCAGACACTATTAAATCGGGCCATGCCGTATTTGGGCCATGCTCAATCGAGTCATGCCTCGTGCCGTCCATTAGGCTTGGCCCATCTGGCCAACTATAGCTGTGCCCCTGAATCTGCACCTGCAAACTCGCGCCCGACTTGCTCGTAGTGCGACCAGAAAAGGGTCGCTAGATCTGAAGCAAAGCGTCGGCCAGGTTGGACGCGACGGAGGTGAGCGCAGTGGTGGTTGTGGCGGTTAATTCCTTCCTACCGGTTCTTTCTCACGCTTGTGGCATGCATGGTCAATCACCGTGGCTGATCCATGTACTGTAGCTGTGTAGCGTGTAAGATGTCACGCGTGAGCCTACCCGGTTGCGAGGCGATTTGCTCGAGCATGTCGTCGAAGCTGAAAGAGAGTGATGCTATCGCTCGAGCGTCCACCGGTAGACGTTGACCACATTTCTGGCTGGAGTTCCAGCGATCTTTTTGCTTCTTTTACTTTCGGCAAGTATTACATGTGTTCTCTGATTAAACAAGGGGCGCAAGGCGTGTCTAGTCACTACTGAGAAGTAAGCACTGTCAACGTAGTGTTTGATTCTGTTTATAGCTTTGCTTATTTTTTTATTTTTTATAAATATGTTTTTAACCGTTAAACGGTGTATTTTTTTTAAAAAAATTTTCTATATAAAAGTATCTAAAAAATTAATTAGATCTATTTTTAAGTTTTTAATAATTAATATTTAATTAATTATACGCTAATGATATTTCTTGTTTAACCCACACGCAAAAGGTGAAGCAACGCCACCTTACTAGCTTATGCTGCGGAAGAGAGCGTCTCACACGTGAACTAGCGTAAGCTGCGTCAGGCAAGACCAACCCATGCAACAACCACTGCCTTCTATCGTGCGCCGCAGTAACGTGGTTGTGCGGTTGTGCCTGCTATATAAAGGATCACACTATCTCACACTTGGTCACACAGAAAAACGTACATCGATACCTCTCGTCTTACGCCCGTCACAGCTTACATTGGTTGCCAATGGCGTCCGGCATGGCCACCGCACGAGCATTGGCCATCTTTGCGGCCACAAGCTTCTTCGCAATGCTGGCATGTGTACAGACGGCAGGAGGCGAGAACTACACGTTCATGAAGGACGCGGTGCACGCGCCGCAGGTGTCGTACTACGACTACATCGTCGTGGGCGGCGGCACGGCCGGGTGCCCCCTCGCGGCGACGCTGTCGCAGCGTTTCCGCGTGCTCCTGCTGGAGCGCGGCGGCTCGCCGTATGACGACGAGCGTATCGGGAACATGACCAGCTTCGCGGACACGCTGTCCGACACGTCGCCCTTGTCGCCGGCGCAGCGGTTCGTGTCCGAGGACGGCGTGATCAACTCGCGCCCCCGGGTGCTGGGCGGCGGGAGCTGCATCAACGCCGGGTTCTACACGCGCGCCAGCGACGAGTACGTGCGCGGCCTCGGGTGGGACTTGGAGGCGACCACGGCGGCGTACCGGTGGGTGGAGGACGTGGTGGCGTTCCAGCCGGAGCTGGGCCCCTGGCAGTCGGCGCTGGAGAGCGGGTTGCTGGAGGCCGGGATCGCGCCGCAGAACGGCTTCACGTTCGATCACCTCAGAGGGACGAAGGTAGGTGGCTCGATATTCGACGCCGAGGGGCGGCGCCACACTGCCGCCGATCTGCTTCGGTACGCCCGCGCCGACGGCCTCGACGTGCTGCTCCGCGCCAGAGTGGCCAAGATCCTGTTCAACGTCAGAGGTAAGACCTACCACTTGCACACAGTAAAAAATATGCGAAAATTACGGCTCGGCAACACGCACGCACGCACCCAGAAACGCGACAGAAAATTCACCCGAACCCTGTTTCGCGCCTCCAGCAGGGAGACGGCCAGTGGCGCACGGAGTGGTGTTCCACGACTCCGAGGAGCGGATGCACAAGGCGTACCTCAGCAACGGCCGTGACAACGAGATCATCCTCTCGGCGGGCGCCATGGGCAGCCCGCAGCTGCTGATGCTCAGCGGCGTCGGCCCCGCCGACCACCTCCGCTCGTTCGGCATCACGCTCGTCCTCAACCAGTCCGCGGTTGGACAGGGCATGTCCGACAACCCCATGAACGCCATCTACGTGCCGTCGCCTTCCCCGGTCGAGGTGTCGCTCATCCAGGTGGTCGGCATCACCGAGGTTGGGAGCTACATCGAGGGCGCCGGCGGCGCCAACTGGGGCATCCGGCGCTCCGGCTCCGGCGCCGACAACCAGCCCCGCAACTTCGGCATGTTCTCTCCACAGGTACTGTCCATGCGCTGGCCATGTCCTGCACGCTGACGCCATTGCCAGTGGCGGCGTGACTAGCAAGTACTCTTGTATTCTCGCAGACGGGGCAGCTGGCCACGGTGCCACCGAAGCAGCGGACGCCGGAGGCCATCGCGCGCGCGGCGGAGGCGATGAGCCAGCTCGACGACGCGGCGTTCCGCGGCGGCTTCATCCTGGAGAAGATCCTTGGCCCGCTGTCCACGGGCCACCTCGAGCTGCGCAACCGCAACCCGGACGACAACCCGTCGGTGACGTTCAACTACTTCGCGCACCCCGAGGACCTCCGGCGCTGCGTGGCCGGCGTGTCGGTCATCGAGCGCGTCATCCAGTCCAAGGCGTTCGTCAACTTCACGTACCCGTACTTCTCCGTCGAGACGCTGCTCAACATGACGGCGGGGTTCCCCGTCAACCTCCGGCCTCGGCACGACAACGACTCCACGTCCCTGGAGCAGTTCTGCAAGGACACCGTCATGACCATCTGGCACTACCACGGCGGCTGCCAGGTCAACAGGGTCGTCGACACCGAGTACCGCGTGATCGGCGTCGACGCGCTGCGCGTCATCGACGGCTCCACGTTCAACGCCTCGCCGGGAACCAATCCGCAGGCCACCGTCATGATGCTCGGCCGGTATGTCCTCCCTTTTGCTTCTTTGGCATCATCGATCAGTATTTAATTAGTCGATTAGTACGTTTCTTTGGCACGGTCGGTCCTAACGGTACTGATTCGGTCTCAAGATTGCAACTTTAGGTCGAATCCTATCTATGCTATAAAAATGGGTGATCATATCTGTAACTTGACAGGTACATGGGAGTCAAAATCCAAAACGAGAGGTTGGGAGCTGAAGGGCTAGAGAGGAGAAATCTGTAATTGAACGTTTAAGTATTTGTAATGCACTGTGTAATGGTTGAGTCACTGCTGATTGCATGGTTCTGATACTAGTTATGGACTAGAATTTAACTCGGATAACCCGCACATATTGTTGGAAGTGTGTGTTCTAATGTACTTACTCAAATTCAAATGAAATTATGTTCGCTCAATAAGAAACCTTGTCCAGCTGAAGCAAGCGTGTCTACACGTTACTGCGTAGTCAAATATTCAAGTTGGCCATCTGTTCACAGGTTGAAGAGAAAAAAGATCATCAGTTAATTGCTGTGCAATGTGCCAACAGCCAAAGAACTATAGAAGGGTCTCGAATAGGAAAGAGAATCCTATAGTGCGGTGTGAGCTTTAGAGAGACATGAACCATAGAGGGAAAAAAAAGGGAAAGTGAGACGTTGGATGCCAAGAGTATATCCATGGTTTAAAACCCTCCGAAAATCCAGCGAGCATATGCGTTCTACTGGATTTGTTCCCTATAAATCTGGTGCTGCAGCAGAGAGGAAAGAGCAACCAGGTCAAGAAAGGAAGGGAGAAGGGAACAAAGGGTGAAACATCTCTAATAAGCAGTCCAGTTTTAGGGCTCCTCTCTCTTGGCAGGGAGCATGTGAAGTCCTATAGCTCATATATTTTTCAGCCCTCTTCCAAAGGAGAGTTGCCCTAAAACTGCACTCGGCTTAAGGCTAAAGAATCAGGAGCGTGAAGTGAGGATCATTTCCGGTTTTGATGGAGCTACCTGTTCATTGAATCTCTGCTGACTTGTTGAGTGCTGCCAAGTGACAACCCCTGTGCTTATGTATGTCGATGCTAGCTTCTTTCTAGTGATCCGGTCGGATGTCAGTTGTTTATCTGTGTTGGATCTTTTTGCTGAACTGTTTTGGTTTCTTCAATGTTTTCGATATGGATGAACCAGGGCATCAGCAGTTCAGCGGGGGCACTCATCAGAGTTCAGATACGGTGCATGAAAGTAGGGGGGATTGCCAATTAGCGTACGTGGCGCACACTTCTTTTCCCCTTCTAGTAGCATTTTCATATTAAATTTTCAACTCAAAACCATACAACTTTTAACTCGAATCATATTAAACTTTCAACTATGGCCTCAAAGAACTCATCTAAAACTTTCATATGTAAATGTGCACGGGGAACACACATGCGCTAATTAGCAATCCTACGGAAGTAGTACTCCTAATTACTCGAGCCTACTCATACTTTTTAGCTGATCGAAAATTTAGAAATGTAACTACAATGTTAAAAAGTGAACTATGTACCATTGTACTATGAGTTATACCTTTGGAATCATTATTTTTTGAAGACTGTCTCAACTGGATTAGGTACTGAAGAAAAACAATACGGCGAACGTTAAAAGAAAGAAGAGGTTGCAGCTTGTTCTTTTCACGATGCCATATTGCCGAATTTTTTATTTTATATTTATTTAATAAAATATTTAAAAAACTACATTTTTATTTTAAAAATTTACAAAAATATACTCCCACCGCCATTTGGGAGGGCGTTTTTTTTATAAAATCGCCCTTCCAGAGGGCGATTTGATGACATGCCTGACGGCCGTTGGCCGGACGGCCCACGGCCATCAGCTATTTTGCAGGCAGCCCCCCAGCCTCCCAAAAACCGCCCTCTGAGAGGGCGGCAAGGGGGCTGCCTGCAAAAATCCGGCCGGGGGGCCGGCCATTTTACAGGCGGCCCTCTTGCCGTCCTCTGAGAGGGCGGTTTTTGAGAGGCCAGGGGGGCTGCCTGCAAAATGGCCGACCCATGGGCCTGCTATTTTGCAGGCGGCCCCTTTGCCGCCCTCTGGAAGGGCGGTTTTTAGCTGCCCCGGTATAAAACCCTCTCCCAGACTCCAAAAATATCACAAAATTCACTGAAATCATAGAAAAAAAAGAAGAGAGAGCTGAGGCGAGGCTGAACGAAAGGAGCGAAGCTCTGTCAGTTTGCTGATTCGTCAGTAGGTAAAATTTATTGTTTCTTTTTAATTTCTATTTATATGCAAGAATTGATATAGTATTGTACTTGTTACGTGTATAGTACTATATGAAAATAAGTTGTTACTGATAGATCTATATGATTTTAGTTAATCTGTTAGGTGACTTAATTTTTGTAGAGATGTGAGAAGAATATTGGTACCTAGTTTAACTGTATTTTTTCATCAACAGAAATGTCAAATAAGGTGATATTTCAGTTATTTCACGGGCAAGGGAATGTTAGATATGGTCCAGAAGGGGTAGATCTGTCGGATTTTAGTTCAATGGCTAAGGGGATTGATAGACCAGCTCAGAGAAGTTTTGGGTTAGTGTACAACTGGATGATGCGAGGGTTTCGACTGAACCCCGAGCTCAGCGCAATAACCTTGTATGTAGTAGTCAGTCGTGCAGCTGAAGGTTTTTTTGGGAACTGATGCCAGTGGATTGCATTGCCACTTGGAGATGGTATGTGGAGAATGCATTCAAATGTGGTTGGCCACTGGGCATACTTGTGACAATATATGAGAAAGATAACACCGCTGGTGCAATGCCTATGCAAGACGATGAGGGTCCAAGTACGGCGGGAGGTGATAGCGAAACAATGAAAGAAAATAAAGTAGGGAATGAAGAAGATAGACAGCCAACATGTGTGGCAGATGAGGGAGAACAAATCAACACCATCGTCGAAAAAATGGATAGGGAAGATTCTGAAAACAAGCAAGCAGAACATGATGATTTGTCTGATGAGGACACCGTGATGCCTGCAGAATGGAGCAACGAGGACTTCTCTAGGCTTGCTATCTCCGAGGGATATCATGTGCCATGTAAGTACAAGGAGAATGAGGTTATCCAGGGGGCTAAGTATGCATATGTAGAGAATTTAAAGGAGGCAGTAAAATAATGGGCCGTGTCACTTCAAAGAGAGTTCTCCGTGGTGAAGTCAAGAAAATCGGTGTATGAAGTGAAATGCATGAAGGATGGGTGTTCATGGCGGGTGCACGCATTCAAGGGTAAATAGAAGGATTATTAGCAAGTTTCAATCATGACTGAGCATTCATGTTATTTACCCGGTGTTGAAAAATATCACAGAAACATGACATCTGCATTTGTTGCAACAGAGATGTACTCCCATATTGTCAACAATCTGGGATACAAACCAAGGTCAATTGTTAGACATATTGAAGAGAAATTCAAATACACAATTACTATGCTAAGGCTTGGAGGGCAAAACAGAAGGTTGTAAAGATAAGATTTTGCACCTTTGAAGCGTCCTATGATAATTTGCCTTGTCTGTTAGGCTGTATTCTTCAGAGGAATCTAGAGACGTGCGACGACCTAAAAGCCTTTTCATCAATTCATCATGGTAATAAAAGTGTGTTGCAACGAGTATTCTTTGAATTAGGTGCTTGCATTCAGACATTTGTCCATTGTCGTCCCATCCTCTGCATCGATGGGACATTTCTGACCGGAAAGTACAGAGGGCAGATCTTAACAACAATTAGAGTTGATGGGAACAACCAAGTTCTACCAGTGGCTTTTGTTTTTGTTGAGAGTGAGAACACTGATAGCTGGTATTGGTTTCTAGAAAGGATTAAGTCTGCAGTTGTACGGATGAGACCAGATGTATGCCTTATACATGATCGTCATGCCTGTCAGCCGTGGAGGGTGCCCACCTAGCCACCTTCCGTTCACGGCCTTCACGTCACCTCCTGCGGATAGACCCTCGGTTCCGTGAGAGGTAAGAGTTGTATCAATATTCATTCACATCGTTTGTGCATATCTATGTCCCCCAATATTGAATACAGTACTATATTCTGCAGTTTGTGTGAGGCTCGACTTCTTCCGCTGTGTAGGCTAGTTGAGCCCGCACCGGACGAGAGAGACCCCGCCAAGCGATGGGACGCTGACCGGTCACTTCTGGCAGCACTGGTGGATCGCTGGAGACCGGAGACCCACACGTTCCACCAACCGTGCGGCGAGATGACTCCCACACTGCAAGACGTGTCGTACCTGCTTGGACTTCCCCTCGCAGCAGACACAGTCGGCCCGATCGACGAGACGCACGGTTGGTCGCAGGACATCACTGCTCGGTTCGAGCCCGTGCATCGTCGACCTGAACTTGGACCCCCGGGTTCGCTACCGCCTTACACCACGAACGGCCCCTCGCAGGCTTGGCTGCTACAGTTCACCGTAAGTCGTGGATTCCTTTCATTCACAATCATCCGATCTACAAAGCAACAGAGCTGCTGATTATAATCTTCCTTTACAGCCTGATAAGCTAGACGATGCCGCCGACGAATACTCGGTGCGGCGGAGCATGGAGGCGTACCTGTTGTGGCTGTTCGGGTGAGTGATGTTCACCAGCACTCACGGGCACGCGGTGGACAAGGGACTGATCCACTACTCTCGTGCGATCGCCGATAGCGAGGACGGCCACGTACCGCAGTGGAGTTGGGGATCTGCTGTGCTAGCGGCGACGTACCATGCTCTTTGTGACGCGTGCACAAAGACCGATACAGGTGCGATTATCGCCGGTTGCCCTCTCCTTCTGCAACTATGGGCGACCGAGCGGTTCGCGATAGGCCGTCCTCTGATTCATCACTTTTCCTACGAGGGCGGCTCTAGAGGCTTGTACGGGCAGTGGCCTGAGGACCGTCCAACTATGGGGACCATATGGTGTCGCCGTGAGGTACAAAATATGAAATTCTATGTTTACCACTTATGCGCAACCACTGACATGTAAGCTTTTCCTATTTTACAGCGTCGTTACACCCACAGGCAGGTTAGGAGGGCCTACTCCGAATTTGTTATGGAGTTCGACCGCCTGCTGCCCAGCGACGTCGTCTGGGAGCCGTATAGTCCGCAGGCCATTGCGGCCCGTGCACTGCTCGGACTCTCTACTCTTTGCACACGCGACCAGGCGTACTGGATGACGACATTGCCGTTGTTGTTCGACATCTTCGTTGAGCCCCACTCTCCGTAGTGCGTGATGCGACAATTCAGACTACGTCAGCACTCCCCTGTGCCTGTGGAGATCGTTGTGCCGCGCGATGTGCACCGGTTAATACAACTGCGATCTTTGTTTAGTACTACAACTATTTAATGTAGTCTAATGCACTCTTTGCAAATAGATATAATCGTAGGGGACAGGCAGCCGGCGTTCAGTGGTATCCTCGACTGCAGAAGTACGTGGAGGACTGGTTGTTGGCGATGGAGGAGGTGATCGACGAGATATATCCACACACTGAGGAAACCTACCTAGCATACCTCACGTGGTACCAAACCCGTACCCGCACACGCGTAACGTTCACCCCAGATGATCCACAGCCACACGTCGCCGCTACGACGGACACGTATCCTAGACACCGTGACCAAGACTACTTCCGCGCGGTACGTCACATTATCTTTGCACTTTGCTATTCCCTTTGTATGTGTCCACGGTTCTAACACATGTTCATGTCACATTTGAAATAGGCCGACGCAGCGCGACAGGTTCAGGCTGATGTAAACGCGGCGTTCGGACGGTTGGACAGTGGGATCGTGCTGAATGCCGATGAGCAGAGGACGACCTTGGGAGGATTCGTCAGGCGATGCTCACAGTGATTCGTGCGCTCACTTGTCGTGCGGTCAATGCGGTACCTCCTGTAGTTGTATAGCAGCAATAGCCATGGCCAGCAGGAACAGGAGCAGGAGCAGGAGTGCGACCGCAGGGTTCCAGTCAGCCATCTGGCTCCTCCAGAGGTAAATTCGACTAACCATCCGTTCATAACATGTTTTCTTCTACGACATGTACCGTTGTACATCAATATGCTTCCCTGCAGCTTTCGCTACACTGTACCTACATCTTTCTAGAGCTAGCACGTCGACGCATGGAGTGTACCACACACGACCACACGCGTAGCTGGGCATGACAACTGCCCCCCGGGCCACCACAGGAGGTCCTTCAGGTTATATAAAAGTTTATTTTTGCATTGCAAAATTTTGGTTTGCAATTATCAATATTTTGGTGTACAGGGTTCCACTCAACAGCGCCGGGGATGTTTGGTGGCACTGGCTCCTCCACGTAAGGCACACGCGGCAGCAGTTGGGCACCGGATCCTTTCGAGGGGGACGACTTGGAGGACTCGGGCGAGGAGATCCAGGAAATACTAGCAGCCTCGCAGCTCGAAGGAGCTCCGCCACCACAGACACAGGACCCACCAGCTGCCACACTTGTGCAGATGACCCGCGCTGGCCGTGCCGTACCACCAGACCAGTTGACGTACTCCCAGAGCCAGGTGCGAGCGTAGGATAGGAAGACAAAAAAAGCTAGAGGTTACGGTCAGGGCCCGTAGTACGTTGTATCAGTGATAGTTTGTCTGTTATATATCATGTTTTATTAATTCTACGTATACTGAAGAAACCCCTTTACTTCATTTACGCTCGTCGATCAAATGATGTGCTCCTCACGATCTATGTTTATGACGAAACTGATCAAAAACATGAATTTTCGAGTTTCAATTTCACGGCGAAAGTACATTCCAAGTGGTGACAACCGAACACACGTTAATTGCTTATGAACATAATGAAATTATCCATCCAAAGAGTATAAACGACACATCAAACGTTTCTAGTTATCGTTATTACATGCCTTAGAGAATTTTAAACAGATAACCAACTAGAGATGCAACTACTGTGTGCAGCGTGGGTACTTTCCCTTCCTCGCCGCCTCCGGCCCAGCTTCCTTTGCACGCCGTGCTCTCTCCCGCTTCCTCTCCCTATCTGCCTCACGGGCTTCCTTCTCCTGCCGCTCCTTCTCCTCCTTCCTCTTCTGCTCAGCCTCCCATTTTTCTTTTGCCGTCCAAAGACGTTCGAGGTGGTCCCTATGCCATTCCTGCGACATGCAAAGATACCGTGCGTCCTGTGGACGGATCTCCGTATCTATCCACTGCACAAAGTCGTACAGAGGCGGAGGAGGCTTCGGTGTCTTGACATATACAAATTTGTTAGCTCAAAGGTTCAAATATTTCGTAGTACAAAATAATTCGTATTACCTCCACTGGTTTCTTCGCCTTCCCCTTCTTTCCTTGTGGTTTCGGCTTCTCCGGGGAGTAGGCGTAATTTGCACACATTTAATACCTTTGCCGGTATGTGTAATCCTTCTCACTTATTGCAACTTTGCAATTATCTCCACACCAACACATCAGCGGAGGCTCGTCAATCGGAGGTCGTAGATGAATGGATATACCGGATGCATCCATAGCAACCTACATTATAACCAAATAAACGCAGTTATAATTCACTGGGCCAAAAATATCTTATACAACTATTTACCTACGGTATACTACACATGACTACAAAAAATGAAATATCATCGTCCACATTTCCATCTCCCGAGTGTTTCTCAAACTAGTGCTACTCATCTAGTAAAAAAAGCTAACTTCTCTCATACGCTCTATCAATGTCCTTAGCCGTTATGCTCAACTACAATAGATATATACTTTGTGAAACAAACCTAACATTTATTTATCTGTGAAAAAATTGGTATAATACTACACATACTATATTATTTGATGAATATAAATAGAAATTGCAAAGAGACATCAAATATTACCTGCAGACAAATCCGTAAACCGGCGGGGCTTCGGCTTTTTCGTTGTCCTTCACTCTCAGCTCTCTCTTTTTTTTCTGTGATTTGTGTGAATTTTATGATATTTTTGGAGTCTGGGAGGGGGTTTTATACTGGAGAAGCCAAAAACAGCCCTCTGAGAGGGCGGCAGGGGGGCCGGCCCCTCGGCTGGATTTTTGCAGGCGGCCCCCCTGCCGTCCTCTCAGAGGGCGGTTTTTGGGAGGCCGAGGAGCCGCCTGCAAAATGGCTGACGCCGTGGGCCGTCCGGCCAACGGCCGTCAGCCACGTCATCAAATCGTCCTCTGGAAGGACGATTTCATAAAAAACACCCTCCCAGAGGGCGGTGGGAGTATATTTTTGTAAATTTTTGAAATAAAAATGTAGTTTTGTAAATATTTTATTAAATACATATAAAAATAAAAAAAAATTCCCATATTGCCATGCAAAATTACGGCAAAGGCTAGACAGTTAAAGGCATACCATGGGGCCTTCTAAGCCCACAAGGACCAAACACTGTGCTGTAGCTCGAGGTATAAAAGAATTCGCAACCAGGCCGTTACTGGATTTGTGGCCATCTCCACCGATGCCTCTCGAGACCGATCGATCGAGAGAACAGCAAGCTCTAACCTGCTGCTCCGAAGCGGAGATTGGAACAGCCAGTCGTCGAGTTCAAGTTCAGAACGAAAGCTCGTGCTCGCGCACGCACTTTCGTAATCCAAGTGGAACTTCCTCCCACCCATCGCCGCACGGAGGAGTAGGAGAATCGACAAGGCTTAAACACACGCGGGGGCACAAATGGTGGGCTTCCTCCGGGCCTTGACCGCCGCCTCCGCTGTGCCCGCAGCAGCCGCCGTCGCAGCCGTCACCCTCTCCACTTCCTCCTCTTCCTCCTCCCCCACCTCCAGACTCCGGTTCCCCTCGCCCGCCTCGCTCCCCTCCCTCTCCTCCGCGTACGCCGCCGCTGCCTCCGCCCGCACGCCGAACGCCGTGCCTCCGATGGCCGCCGCCTCCGCCGCCAGTGCCGATCTCTCTGCCACCGATAAGGTACGGGCGCGCCCCCCAATTAGTGCCCGTATGTGCTTGCATAGGGCTTTGAGCCTTTTAGCCTGATGTCTGGTCGTTTGGTGCGTTGCAGGGTACCGCGTTTCCGGAGCTCATGGTAAGCGGTCCTGACTTCGATGATAGCATTTTGTGTTGGTGGTTTGCTACTTTACTAAGATGCTGCTAGGGTAGTAAGATCAGAACCTTAGTTTAGCTATTTAGGGATTTCACGCTGGATTGAAGTACTCCGCGCTAAGTGGAAAATTTCGCTAAATGAATCTCACTCTAGCTTTGAAATTGGCGAATGAATTGGCAGGAGTACTTATGGCGATATATGGTTGCTGTTAGATTTATTGGTTGAATAGTTCATATTTCTGACTTTGGGGCGTATATTTCTCCTCCAGTTGCTGCCGACTGCTAATTAAAGTTATTAAGTGAAGCGATTTAGTGCTAGTACGTTAGTATATATGAGTTGCAAGAGGGATTTTCATGTTGAACTGCAAGTGATGGTTTTCTTTTAGGGTTTGTTTGAGGTATTGAGCTAATCAAAAAGGAATTTATCGTTGCTCCTCCGTTTCATGAAGGGACTGCAAAAGCTTGAACAAACTTCACATATGAAGGGATTAGGATGAGAGACCAATTGAGTTATTTGCATACTATCGTGCTAACCATCTGGTCTCCACTCTGTTGCTTTAAGAGATATGTCGGTATGAAGAGCTGGATAAGACTATCGGATAGTATAAGGGATATCCATTTTTCTTAATTTATTCCATACCTCATAAAGAAGGGCTGGAAAAAAGTTAGATCCAGTTCTACAATGCTATCAATGATTCAGAAAGCCCACGACTAGTTCTACATAGCTTGAGATAATGGGCCATTTTGGTTCAAGACCCAAATAGGCCTTACCAATTTTTTGGCAATGGCCACTTTTGGCATTGCCAATGTTTGGCAAGGTAAGATTACATTTGGTCTGAGGCCAAAATGAATTTTTACCAAATTATTCTCCCTCTATCTCCACTTGTTAGAATTGGCTAGTGCCGAACTTGACAAAGGCATGCCAAAAATTGGCCTCAATCCAAATGCTACTTCAACACTATTGAAGTTACCAAAATTTTGGTAAGGTCAAATTTGGCCTCAAACCAAACCAGCCCAATGTGCCATGATTTTTTTGTAAGAGAGAAATGTACTAGAACATATGATTTAAGGCTTCCTCACAAGCTAAGTTTTAGCATGTTAGTGGATTATGTTCATAAGTAAGATTTGGCAATTGAAAAGCTATGTTATGTGGATTGAGAAAGCACCACGAAATGGTTTTATTTCATTTTGAAAAGATGTGTTCCAGGTGGATTGGAATGCTCCTAATGGGTAGATGCTTATTTCAGCAAGTCGTCTTTTTATAATATGTTTTTTCCTGAGCTGTTGTCTATTGTAGATCTAACTTTGAATCCTGCCTATAAAGAAAATGATGTAGTAGATATATTTTTATTTCTTAAAGTTCTATAAAATACTATGCATTATGTACCCCTTTTTTACAGGATGCACTGTTTTGGCTTGTATTTTTGTGTTATTGTTTGATTCATCAAAACAAAGAATTACTTAATATCTAGTGCTTTCTATGTTCTGAAGACGGAATTCATGGTGGATATGAAATGTGAAGGTTGCGTGACTGCAGTGAAAAACAAGCTCCAAACTCTTGAAGGTTTGTCACCATATTGTTTTAGTGCTTTATTGACATACAATTTTGTTTTTGCTTTCTGCACCAACCTTTGCCTTTTGGCTTATGAAGACTGCTTATTGCTACAGGAATAAAAAACATTGAAGTGGACCTGAGTAACCAAGTTGTTAGAGTTCTTGGGTCTCTCTCAGTGAAGACAATGTTAGATGCTCTGCAGCAAACAGGTCGAGATGCCCGTCTGATTGGACAAGGAAACCCAAATGGTGCGTGTTTCCATATTTTTAATAGGGTTTTCTATCTGAAATCTTTCGTATAGGCTTAATATCGGTTGATATTGTTGCTTTTTAATCATGTGGTGCTGGATTGTGATGTTCAGTTATAGGAAATTCAGAGAGCAGTGGTGTGTAAATAAATGAACTGTGTGGTTCTGGTTCTTGTCAGCAAGTGTAGGCATTTCTAGATTTGGTCACAACAGGCCCTTATGTATATATTTGTCATGTCTTTTGTACTTATATTCAGCATTTCATCTCTTTTGTGCTTATATGTTGCTTCTAAAATCAAAATAAGATGCTTGATTTACTTGAACTGTGATGTTGACATATATGTTTTCAAAATGCATCTAATATGTACAAGGTCCTTCGGAACTAACTTTGTTGTTAAAAAAAGTCAGTTTCCATTATTGAAAAATACTGTGTAAAACAATCTTTCTGAATTCTGATTGCTGGCGTATTTATTTATTTTTATTTATTTATTTCCTGAGGCATGATTGCTGGAAGTATTTGTTTATGTTCTGCACATCTGTTCTATTATGAGAATTAACTCCATGCCCTAACATCTGCAGATTTTTTAGTATCTGCTGCTGTAGCTGAGTTCAAAGGTCCTGTTATATTTGGCGTTGTTCGTCTGGCTCAAGTTAATATGGAGTTGGCTAGAGTTGAAGCCACTTTTAGTGGTCTATCACCTGGTAAACATGGGTGGTCAATAAATGAGTATGGGGATTTGACAAGAGGTGCAGAAAGTACTGGCAAAGTCTATAGCCCATCAGATTATAGATCTGATAAGGTAAGGTTTATGGATCCACATGTGTCTTTAATTTCCAAAAGAGTAAGATATAACTAGCCTGTTAGGATCATATCATTGGTTATTCTGATGATGCTGCAATTTGGAAGGCATGCATTTTCTAAGCAGCTATTCATTCCAGGCTTTTAACGTCATGTGTTCTTTCGCGGTTGATGTATGATTGCATCCCATGCAATTCTTGGTTTGTCACAGTTCGTTAGTGTGACATTTTTGTTTCCTTTAGACTTGTTCAGATAGGCAAGGTTTAAACCCAACCCCCTTGCATGTGCAGGGACGTTAGTTAATACTTTATTCATTATGGAAATTCTGTAGGGATTGAGCATAATCCCCTTGACATAAATGATCACTGGTTTATCTACTAGATAAAGTGGCAAGCATTCTATCAGAGATAGATGCCAGATTACCCAAACTAATATGTCTGTCGCATGTAGCATTGGAACTTGGAGGACATGTCTTATCCAAACAGATACTCATGTATGTATAGATCTTTTTTTTCCCTGTCTGCAACCACGTTTGCACATGTTGCATCCCAATCAGTTCATATTTGGTCAGAGTACAGTAATATATCTACAGAGTAGATTAGCTAGTCTGTATTTCTCTTTCGTTTACAGTATCGGGTGATCTACCTACTGCTATTCACTGTCTTAAATACATTAATACAATGACCAACTTCACCAAACTAGGTAGCTACTGCAAATATCAGTAACACAGTGGTCCACTGGCTTCTTTTGCATAAGCAGCACATGCTTTGTCAGAACGTAGCAGATTGGAATTGAACAACAACTTTTGTTTCAACTCACTGTTGGGTCTGGTAGGGCCGGCCATTTACTGCTTGCATTCGCTTCATTAGATATTACTCTAAAGATAATTTTTGGAAAACATTTGTTTTTCCAGTTGAAGTATAAATGGAGTGCTAGTGACATCAAGGCTAATCATGTCAGAGAATCGTGCTATATTTCTTGAAGTGCTCCATCCTTTAATAACAGAGTGATAACTGGACGAACATACTTCAAATGCTGTTATTTCCTATATTAGACATTGTTGTTTTTGCTTCCAATGAAAGCAGGGAAATATCATATCTTTTAAGAAAATGTTTTTCAAGAGTAATGTTGTTTTGAGAATGGAAGTTTGATTGTGGAAAGTCATCTCAGTATAATCCTATAAAATTAATTTGATAATTTCGATATGTGCTTGCTTTTTCTGAAACAGCCTCTTGGTGACCTGGGAACACTAGAAGCTGGAGAGAACGGTGAAGCCCAATTTTCAGCTTCAAAAGAAAAACTGAAAGTTGTTGACTTGATTGGCCGCTCTATTGCGCTGTATGCCGCTGAGGACAGATCAGATCCTGGCGTTGCAGCAGCCGTGATTGCAAGAAGCGCTGGGGTTGGCGAGAACTACAAGAGGCTGTGCACATGTGATGGTGTCACCATTTGGGAATCAAGCTAACTTATGTTACTAGTGAGTTTTTCATCCTACTGTTTGCTCCAATGTGTTGTACACGAGGTAATGTAGAAACAACCAACCAACAACTACTGAACAATTGGAATAAGCATGGATACACTGAGGAATAAAGCTTGTTTTGGTCCGGAGCTTTTCTTCAGTAAGTGAACTCCTGTGCTGCTGATACTCAACTGAAATATCAGACTTGCTGCTCCTTGATTTGTCTAATGCAACAACACAACAAGGGGCTTACTGTGGTGGCAGCCATGTTAGAATGACAGGGCTCCTGACAACGTGTACGCCGTCGCTCCAGGACAGGGCGCCAAACTCGGGTGCTTTCTGCGCGGCCTTGGTTGTCATTGTAACCTTATAGGTAAGCTTCTGGTTTGAGCTTGTGAAGTGCAGGGTGTTCGGTTCGACGACGGCATCCGCGCCTTTGAACTTTGTGACCTTGGCATGGTATGTCGAAGACGGAGGGCCAACGTTGGTCACAGTGCGGCGCACCGTCAGCGCCTTAGATGGCTGGTCGGCGAAGACGACGGAGATGGCCGGATAGTTGAGGTCGCTGGCCGAACTGAAGGTGTGCCTGCATGTCATGTTAGAGTTCTTGGTGAAGGTCTTGAGCTGCATCGGCGTCATGTGCTGCGTGCAGAGGAACTCCAGGTAGTCGGCCTGGCCAATGTCGTAGACCAGGCCAGGGTTGAGAGCTCGCACCGGGTGTATGTGCCCGGCTCCGTGCTCGAACGGCGTGGACGCCTTGCCGGTCGCCGCGTCCTTCATCGGCCGGTACGTGTTGTCGTGCACGTAGGCCGTCGTCATCAGCGCCGACTTGATCTGCGCGGGGCTCCAGTCTGGGTGGCTCGCCTTGATCAGCGCAGCCACGCCGGCGACGTGTGGGCACGACATGGACGTCCCCGACAGGATGTTGAACCCGACGCGGCGGCTGTCGCTGGACAAGCTCGACGGGCTGGCGTCACCGCTCCATGCGGCCAAGATGTTCACGCCGGGCGCCACGACATCCGGCTTGAGGATCTCCAGAGTCAGCACGTTCGGGCCCCGTGACGAGAACGCAGCGACCACCGGCGACGGCCGGATGCCGAGCTTGGTTCCTCCGAAGCTGAGCGTCGCGGTCGGTTTCGGGGCGCTCTTGCTGTAGCTCTTGGCTGCAGTGCCTTCCGACTCCCCGACGGCCACGGCCGGCAGGAGGTGGCTGTCGGCTACCAGCTCCTCGCCATTTGCTGCGGTGTTGGCAAGTATCATGCCGATGCCGCCGGCTTCCTTGACAACCTGACCCTTCTGCACCCGAGGACTGATGCCGCGGTCGCAGATCACTATCTTCCCGGAGACGTCGTGCGGCTGCAGCGTCCCCTCGAGGCACAGAGACCGGGGATCCGGCATGCTGGAGTTGCCACCCAAGTAGACCACCGGATACTGCTCCTGAGGGGAAAGATTTCGCAGCCCTTTGTAAAGCGAGACGCCGGTGATATTCGCGCCGTTGCCGAGCGTCACCGTGGCCGGGAAGTCGCGGTCCATGGTGCTCGCGCCCACCGTGGTTATCCACGGCGACAGGTTGGTGAGGCTTATCGGGTCTGGCCCGGCGTTGCCGGCCGAGCAGGCGACGAACACGCCCATCTGCATGGCCCCAAAGGACGCTATGGACAAGCTGTCGAGGTAATACCGGGAGGCGCCACCCCCGAGTGAGATGGAGAGCACGTCGACGCCGTCCGACACGGCGCGATCGACGGCCGCCAGGATGTCGGAGCTGAAGCACCCGCCGGCCCAGCACACCTTGTAGGCCGCGACGCGGGCGCGGGGCGCCATGCCACGGGCGACGCCGCCGGCGTAGCCGAACAGGTTGGCGTCCTGCACAGGCGAGCCCGCGCCGGTGGCGGCGGTGTGCGTGCCGTGCCCGTCCTGGTCGCGCGGGGACTTGAGCTCGGTCGTCTCGTTGATGGGCCCCGACGAGGCCTCGTAGCCGTTGTAGAAGATGCGCGCCCCGATGATCTTGCGGTTGCAGTTCGCCGTGGTGAAGCCGCGGCCGGTCTGGCAGAGGCCTTTCCACTTGGCCGGCACGGGGCCAAGGCCCTTGTCGCTGAAGCTGGGGCTCTCCGGCCATATGCCGGTGTCGAGCACGCCGACGACGACGTCGTGGTCGGCGAGGCTGTTGGACCATATCCTGTTGCTGACCTCCGGGCCAATGCCGAGGAAGTCCGGGCTCCTGGTGGTGTGCAGCTGCAAGACCGTCTCGGGGATCATGGCCAACACGCCGTCCGCCTCGGCCATCAGCTCGGCTTCCTCCTCGTTGAGCCGAGCCGCAAAGCCATGGAAGGCCGTCTCGTAGTTGTAGATGATCCTCGTGGAAGCATCATCCTCTTCATCTTCTAGCTGCGAAGAGCTCACGGACTTCACCGTGGAAGCGTACCATTCATGGTAGAAATCGAACGAGCTCGGCATCTCAGACGAGGCCATCTGAACGATGTAAGTTTTGGGAGTTGGCGCGCAAGCAGAGAGGCTTGCTTGGAGAAGCACAATCACCAGGCACGACGGAACCCTCCATCTCGCCTTGCAAAAATCCATGGAGGAGGATTGAATAATGTGATGGATAGATGCAAGGAAGCCTTTGGAGAGCAAGCTTGGATTTGGGGACAGATTGCTCTGCTGTTTATGTACACTCCACTGTCCAGCTTACTTGCTTCCAGTGAGCTGTGTGGAGTGTGGTCTATGCTCGTGGAGTGGAAGAAGAGTAGTAATAAAATGAGGGGGTTGCTTCTGTCCGCATTGAAGTGAGAATTCATTTCGGCGACGCGGTGGATTTGCCTCGAGACCTATGGTTTGGTTTGCTTGTCACATTCTTCCATTTCGTGGAGATATTTCAGGAGGGACACTTGACGCTTGTGTGCTCTACTGTCTACTCTACTGCTAAGCTCCGATTTTAATAAATAATGCAATTGATTTTTATCGTGAGGTTTAATTATTCGTCTTATTTTAAAAATAGTATAAATATAAAAAATATGAGTCATGTTTAAAATATCTTTAAATAAACTAGGTCACAATAAAATAAATTATACTCTCTCTGTCTCAAAATATAAAACCCTAGCCTAATCCAGATTCATAAAACTAGATAGTACTATATTTTTTATATTTTGAGACGAAAAACATTATATCAAAAATCTACGGTGTTATTTATTAAAAACGTACTAATTCGACTCCATCTGAAAGGCTGAAAAACATTAAAGACATGGATTCTACTGCTACCTCCTACGGTCCTAGTTCCTACCAGCCAAACGGCACATCCACACATCGGGTTAACGCATTGATTCATTTACTGTGGACTGTTCGCGGAAGCATTTCATGTGCTAGACCTTTATTGTGCCTACTATCAATTGCAATGACGCTACAGTAGTACTGAAAGAAAACTGCTCTCGACAGCGATGCCATATTGCCATCTACTCTAAGGAAAGATGTTAATGCAGCAGGTACGTTTTAGATGGAATGTGAATGCCCTAATGGATCGAACATCCAAGGACGATTACGGTAATCTTGGACGGGTGAAACGTGTGAAAGCCTGAAGGCGCTACTCTTCCTCCCTGAGCTTCTGAAGAAAGAAGACATGGCCTCATTATCAGGAGGCGCCGTCAAATTATTGGGTAGACTTCTGATTGGACAGTACCACAGTTCAACTGCCAGTTTGCCACATGAACAGCATAACACGACCAGCGTATCTATTGATTGATGGGTTGTCTGACAGCAAGTTAATCCTCTGTGGCTTCACGTTTTAGTGTGCTCTTGTTCCTCTTGACATGGCCGAGCCTCCCTCTCTGATCTTAAGATCAGCTTCCTACCGTTCGATACTCAGTTACAGAGCTCTCCATGATTAATGCGTGGGTTGGAGCAGTGATGCAGAGCAGCCAATCCTCTGCGGTTGCAACGCGCACCTATGAGACATCTAATAATGACCTCCTAAGGTAAGGATGGGCCATCGATCTTTCCACGATGCACATGTCTGTGCCAGGCCGACACTTCTCAGCTGCTCGACTTCAGATATTTCGGCAGCATTACAAAGCACTACTACCTCTCGAACCAAATTAATTAGTTAACCTGCTAAGGATAGCTCGAGAGAAAAGAAAAGAAGAGGAGGATCTTAAAAAAACGAAATAAGTTATTAGTGTATAATTAATTAAGTATTAATTATTTTAAATTTGAAAAATAAATTAATATGATTTTTTAAAGTAACTTTTATATAAATTTTTTTAAAAAAATATATGCAATTTGAAAAACGTGCTTAAGGAAAATGAGAAAAAAAATTTCTACTGATTAATTCACAGCCTGAAACACGCACTTGGTATGAAAAGCGGTAACATCATGTAGTCCTCTTGCTGTCCAGACAAACGAAACGCACGTAGCTGAACGCTTGGATTGTACCTGTTGGTGCAAGCCGTATCACATAGTATTCCCATGGCCACAGACGAACAATTGCCATGGACCCCGGCGCAAACGCGCACACATATCTGAAATCTGAACCCTTTGCTGCCATCCGTCGAGCAAATCACGGGCGCAGCGCAGAGCGTCGCCGTCCCGCGCACGACATCACCCCGGATAAGAAAGGCATCCGAAGACGAGGCAGGATAGACGAGCTCTCCCGACGTGGTGGTGATCGGCTCGGAACTCGTGTACTTGCGGCTTTACCGCGGGGTGAGCGTCAGTGCGAGCAAAGAAGAGGACGGCAAGTAAACCGGTCTCGCGGCAATAGCAGATAGGTTCATCACCCGTCGGTTTTGGGGGCGGCCACGTATGGTATCCCCGTGCTGATGGCCTCTTCTCCGTGCTCCAGCTCATGGGCACGTGAGGGTGGTACACTGGTACTCCATCTACTACTCCACCACCGTACGAGCGCTTGAGGTTTCGTGAACACCGAGAAATATCGCAATCAACGGGGATGCCGAGTGAATGCCTTGACGGTATTCAATCCTTGGACCGTTCGACGCGCTTCGAGGTGCCTTGAGGTCTTGTCATCGTCTAGAGCAGACTGCTGCAGGTTGCAGACGACGGAGACTACAGAGAACACAAGTTACTGCTAGTACAGCCAGTGACCGTTATCGCTTCAGATCTGAGCTGCTACTATCATTGGACTCCCTGTTCTTAATGGCCACGACGCTTCGGTGCCATACCCGCGATCCCTACGGCACAAGAAGAGCATTACATGTTCACACTCATGGGCCGGCTTGTAATGAGGGGCCCTGCAAAGCTGCAAAGTTGCAATTGCGTCGTCCATCTCGTCCTTCGCTCGTGCGATTGCAGCAAAGCTCTTCCCACGGTTGCTCAATCCAGTACCATCGATCCAGAGTTCCAGACCAAGAATTGAAGGCGCCACCGGAAACCGCACCCGTATCACGCTGCCCATCAATGCTCTGCTCAACGCTTCAATGAACCACCCGCCACGAGCGCACGCCGCACGTAACACACCCGATTCCTCGGTTGAACGACGAGTTCAAGCAGGTGCAGGCGTGTTGCGTGCGCGAGTGCGCGACGTCAGCTGGAGAATTGAGGTGTTTGAGTGGCCCAATGTTGAGATGGTCCACGATGCCTACTAGAAGATCAATATTGGCCCAATGCTGATGACCTGAAAGCCCAATCTAGTGTATTTTAATTTCGAATTTTTTTTATTTTATATTTATTTAACAAAATATTTACAAAACTATATTTTCATTTCAAAAATTTACAGAAATATACTCCCACCGCCCTTTGGGAGGACGATTTTTATGAAATCACCCTTCTAGGGCGATTTGATGACGTGGCTGACGGCCGTTGGCCGGGCGGCCCACGGCCGTCAGCCATTTTGCAAGCGGCCGGGGGGCCGCTTGCAAATGGCCGACCCACGGACTGGCTATTTTGCAGGCGGCCCTCTTGCCGCCCTCTGGAAGGGCGGTTTTGAGCAGCCCCAGTATAAAACCCTTTCCCAGACTCCAAAAATGTCATAAAATTCACTGAAATCACAGAAAAAAAAGAAGAGAGAGCTGGGAGCGAGCCTGAACGAAAGCAGCGAAGCTCTGTCAGTTTGCTGATTCGTCTGCAGGTAAAATCTATTATCCCTTTGTAATTTCTATTTCTATGCATAAATTGATGTAGTATTATACTGGTTATGTGTATAGTAGTATATGAAAATAAGTTGTTACTTGTAGATCTGTAAGTTTTTAGTTAATCTGTTAGATGATTTAATTTTTGTAGAGACGTGAGGAGATATTGGTACCTAGTTTAATTATATTTTTTCATCAACAGAATGTCAAATAAGGTGATATTTCAGTTATTTCACGGGCAAGGGAATATTAGATATGGTCCAGAAGGGGTTGATCTGTCATATTTTAGTTCAACGGCTAAGGGGATTGATAGACCAGCTGAGAGAAGTTTTGGGTCAGTGTACAACTGGCTGATGCGAGGGTTTCGACTGAACCCCAAGCTCAGCGCAATAACTTTGTATGTAGTAGTCAGTCGTGCAGCTGAAGGTTTTTTTTGGGAACTGATGCCGGTAGATTGCACTGCCACTTGGAGATGGTATGTGGAGAATGCATTCCAACGTGGTTGGCCACTGGGCATACTTGTGTCGATATATGAGAAAGATAACACCGCTGGTGCAATGCCCGTGCAAGATGATGAGGGTCCAAGTACGGCGAGAGGTGATAGCGAAACAATGGAAGAAAATGAAGGAGGGAATGAAGAAAATAGACAGCCAACAGGTGTGGCAGATGAGGGAAGGAACAAATCAACACCATCGTCGAAGAAATGGATAGGGAAGATTCTGAAAACGAGTAAGTAGAGCATGATGATTCATCTGATGAGGATACCGTGATGCCTGCAGAATGGAGCAACGAGGACTTCTCTGGGTTTGCTATCTCCGAGGGACATCATGTGCCATGGGAGTACAAGGAGAATGAGGTCATCCAAGGGGCTAAGTATGCATATATAGAGGATTTAAAGGAGGCAGTAAAATAATGGGCCGTGTCACTTCAAAGGGAGTTCTCGGTCGTGAAGTCAAGCAAATCGGTCTATGAAGTGAAGTGCATGAAGGATGGGTGTCCATAGCGGGTGCGCGCATTCAAGGGTAAATGAAAAGATTATTGGCAAGTTTCAGTCGTAACTGAGCATTCATGTTATTTACCCGGTGTTGAAAAATATCACAGAAACATGACATCTGTATTTGTTGCAACAGAGATGTACTCTCATATTGTCAATAATCTGGGGTACGAACCAAGGTCAATTGTCAGACATATTGAAGAGAAATTCAAATACACAATTAGCTATGGTAAGGCTTGGAGGGCAAAACAGAAGGTTGTAGAGATGAGATTTAGCACATTTGAAGCATCCTACGATAATTTGCCTCGTCTGTTAGGCTGTATTCTTCAGATGAATCCGGAGACGTGCTACGACCAAAAAGCCTTTCTATCAATTCACCATGGTAATAAAAGTGTGTTGCAACGAATATTCTTTGCATTAGGTGCTTGCTTTCAGGCATCTGTCCATTGTCGTCCCATTCTCTGCATCGATGGGACATTTCTGACTGGAAAGTACAGAGAGAAGATCTTAACAACAATTGGAGTTGATGGAAATAACCAAGTTCTACCAGTGGCTTTTGCTTTTGTTGAGAGTGAGAACACTGATAGCTGGTATTGGTTTCTAAAAAGGATTAAGTCTGCAGTTGTACGGATGAGACCAGACGTATGCCTTATACATGACCGTCACACCGGTTTGCTGCGTGCAATTGAGGAATTGAGATATGGATGTGTTGAGAAGGGATACCTACCAAGGTGGTCTGATGTCCAAAGCAAATGGTGCATACATCATATGGGTGCTAATTTCTACAGACAATTTAAGAATAAGTACCTTATGGATCTTTTCAAGAGGCTTTGCGCCCAGAATCAAGAGAAGAAATTCAATGAGCTTTGGAGGAGGTTGGATGAGCGTAACCTCTAACTAACAGATGAGCAGTCCAGGAGGGCTACCGTAGAGGGGATGAGGCTCCACAAGCTCTTGGACCTCTATCAAGTGACGGACCACATATGAGAAGAAGGTCTGCATTCTCAGTTAGACATTTTCAGATTGGATTGAGAATGAGCCCAAAGGAGAAATAGGCATTGTTGTATGACAAGGATGGTTCTCAGGTTTGGCATATGGACAAATTTGGCAGAGGTTTATAACGGTGATGCGTGGTGTTCGGAGGGCTCCACTTGTTCGCATGTTGAATTTATCTTGCAGTGGCACATGCAAGTACTTCAGAGATCGGTTCAAAGCAGCTGGGGGCCCTCAATGAGCGGACAATCTTTTCTTTAGCACAATTCTGACAAAGTATCTGCAAGATAAAAGTAAAAAGATCCAAAGACATTGTGCTCTACCTCAAGGCACACAAGAACACAGATTTGAAATATTGTGTGTCGACAATGGGCATGCGCGGAATTCTACCGTAAAAGAGTTGTGCAGGAGTGTGTGCTGAAGGAAGACGGGGCCTGCAAGTGCTCGTGCCGAAAACCTACTCTGCTCTACATGCCATGCTCTCACGTTATTGCCGCGAGCGGTGAGTACGGGATAGAAGCACGCTATTTTGTCTCACCTTTTTTCTGGAAAGAAGCATTATAATACTGGAGCGGAGAGATATACGGTTTCGGTATTGCGGGTACATTTACTATGGAGCATGCTCAAGCTATGTACATTCCTGACCCTGCTGCAACAAAATTGAGGGATAAAGTAGGTCGCCTCGCCGTAGGAGACAAGCCCGACGCAATCCGTAATGACATGGATGACAGTCAGAAGCCCGTCTTGGTGAAAGGCATAAACATGGTTCAAAATGTGACAAACAGGTCATTACATATAAGAAATTGTCTAAAGGATGCAACCGGTCCAAGTGCGGCGAAAGCTGACCGTCGGGTTCAGCTGGTGACTGGCAGTCATCCTACGGTGAAGGCTCAACTTCAGGACGACCCCGTTTAGGCGTTCTGGGAACAGTTGGTGGTGCTACGGTGTAGTGTAAGTCTATACTAGTTCTTTGTTAGAGAAGGATATGTACCATACTGTTGTTTTTTTATCATATAACAATGCTTAAAACTTTAACAAATTAACCGTCTAACTCTCTATTTGCATGCGGTATGGCGTACCATACAGCCGAAGCTGTTGGACCGAGGTCTCGACCAGTCTACCGGTCTTACCTGTCAGCGTGGAGGGTGCCCACCTAGCCACCTTCCGTTTACGGCCTTCATCGTCACCTCCTGCGGATAGACCCTCGTTCCGTGAGAGGTAAGAGTTGTATCATATTCATTCACATCGTTTGTGCATATCTATGTCCCCCAAATATTGAATACAGTGCTATATCTGCAGTTTGTGTGAGGCTCGACCATTCTTCCGCTGTGTAGGCTAGTTGAGCCGCACCGGACGAGAGAGACCCCTGAGTAGCCAAGCGATGGGACGCTGACCGGTCCACTTCTGGCAGCACTGGTGGATCCGCTGGAGACCGGAGACCCACACGTTCCATAACCGTGCGGCGAGATACTCCCACACTCACCAAGACGTGTCGTACTGCTTGGACTTCCCCTCGCAGGAGACCAGTCGGACTCCGATCGACGGGACGCACGGGTATTGGTCGCGTTAGGACATCCTGCTCGGTTCGAGCCGTGCATCGTCGACCTGAACTTGGGACCCCCGGTTCGCTACCACTTACACCACGAACGGCCCCTCGCAGGCTTGGCTGCTACACGTTCACCGTAAGTCGTGGATTCTTTCATCACCAATCTCGATTCTACAAAGCAACAGAGCTGCTGATTATATCTTCCTTTACAGCCTGATAAGCTAGACGATGCCTGGGCGACGAATACTCGGTGCGGGTGGAGCATGGAGGCGTACCTGTTTTGTGGCTGTTCGGGTGGGTGATGTTCATTCAGCACTCATGGGCACGCAGTGGACTAGGACTGATCCACTATGCTCGTGCGATCGCTGACAGCGAGGACGGCCACGTACCGCAGTGGAGTTGGGGATTTGCTGTGCTAGCAGTGACGTACCGTGCTCTTTGTGACGCGTGCACAAAGACCGATCCAGGTGCGATTATCGTCGGTTGCCCTCTCCTTCTGCAACTTTGGGCGGCCGAGCGGTTCGCGATAGGCCGTCCTCTAATTCAGCACTTTTCCTACGAGGGCGGCCCTGGAGGCTTGTACGGCAGTTGGCCTGAGGATCGTCCAATTATGGGGAGGTATGGTGTCGCGGAGGTACAAAATGTGAAATTCTATGTTTACCATTATGCGCAAACACTGACGTGTAGCTTTTCCTATTTTGCAGTATCGTTACAGGCCCATAGGTAGGTTAGGAGGGCTACTCCGAATTTGTTATGGAGTTCGACCGCCTGCTGCCCAGCGACGTCGCCTCTAGGACCGTATAGTCCGAGGCCATCACGGCCCGTGCACCGTTCGGACTCTCTACTCTTTGCACAGCGACCAGGCGGTACTGGATAACGACATTTGCCGTTGGTGTTCGACATCTTTTGTTGAGCCCACTCTCCGTAGCGCGTGATGCGACTGTTCAGACTACGTCAGCTCTCCCCTGTGCCCGTGGAGATCGTTGTTGTCGGAGGAGGGAACTCCAACCGCGAGGAGTCTGGGGACCCCCTTTGAGGTTCGGCCAGGGGAGTGGTTCTTCAGACGACTGCGGCGTCGGTCGGAAATATGCGTCGAGCGCCGGGGGCCGGGCTGATGTAACGCCCAGAAATGTCGCACCAAAAATTCTGAACATTAATGTGTAATAAATCCCAGCCCAGGAAAGCCAGGGTACACAAACCAGTTGCCATACCAGCAGTGTCTTACAAACAGAGTAAACTGTATATACATAATGTAGCGGAAAGGTAAAACGGAGTCTATAACATCTGGGCCAAGCAGCCGATTCCATTCCCACAGGCACCTTGACGGCGGAGCCAGCCTATTCCTCAGGATGATCTTCATCTGATGCGTCCTCCAACACTGGGGGGAAAATTGAAGCAAGGCTGAGTACCACCCACAGTACTCAACAAATCACACCCACAAATATGCATATGCACAGGGTACAAAGATGGGACAGGGTTTATTTGCGGAAAAGCAGTTGCAAAAGGGAGTAGTTCGCAAACATTGAAAAGTTGATTTAATTAACAATATTAATTCACCACTGATTAACGTTACACCACGTTAACCAGGCCCAACCATTCCCAACTGATTGACGCTAAACCACGTCAACCAGTCTCCACTGATGAACGCTACACCACGTTCACCAGACACCTCCGGGTACGTTACACCACGTTACCGGACTCCACTGATTAACGCTACATCCCCACGTTAACCAGTCACCACCGGACAACGTACCACGCTGGACCAGTTTTTCCGACCAACGCCTAAACCACGTTGACCAGGCCGCCGCTGATGGAAGTTACACCACGCCACCAGGCGTAACTGATGAGAGTTACACCACACTCACCAGTCTTCACCGGATTAGCGTTTAAACACGCTAACCAGTCACCCCCGGTCCAACTCAACCACGTCGACCGGACTCACACCTTTCCACACCACCAGTTTGATAAAACAGGATTAATTATCCAGGGTGAGACTAATCACCGGTGAGTCTTGGCCAATGTGCTCATAACCGCGGGCGCGGCTTTCGAATAGTTTTTACTCTGATCAGAAGGTGTACAACTGTACCCACAAGACAAAACAGCCCCCACACACGTTCCCGTGTGCCAGTACATACACGATGTCCCGTGCGAGGCTGTGACAGGACCGTTCACGCAACCCCTCCCTAACCATCACACACCACGCTGAGGTTGCACCTGCCGACAGGGCACGCCATATTGGCCAGGCTACCCCCCTTGCGCCACGGTGAATCCGGCAGCGCGATCAACCCTACCCCCGGGCCGCAACCCATCACGCCCCACCCTCTTCTTCGGTGCCTAGGAGAGGGAGAAGAAACGCTTTCAAGGCCCAGCCGTTGCCCACGCTGGCTTGTGGCAAGTACGGGAAGTTGCCCAAGTGTTCCCGCGAACCGGGGGCCTTAATTGCCCATGGGTGTGACAAGCAAAACCATACACCCACAGCCCACCATTTAGGTCAAAATTTTAGGAATTTAACAACACCCTATCCAAGGTTCCATTTTTCCGACATTGAGTCGAATCATATAAAAAGACATTATTTAATTCCCAGGTGAGCTATGTTGCTAAGCATGGCTAAGCATCCTAGGGATTATAATCTACTCATATTATTACCAAGGTGACAAGGAATCAGGTTTCAAAGCTATGGCTGAGTCCTAACATTGTATAGGTAATAATCTCCCACATGTAATATTAAAAATAATGCAGTTTATTTGAATAAACAAAGCAATTTAGCGAAAAATGGGTACAAATTGATCAAAGTATCAGTGCGACTTGCCTTGCTCTGGCTCAAGGTATTCGGCTACGATCTCGAAATACGCAGGAGAATTACCGGCGTCGGATTCTACAACAAACAATGCATAAACAATTAAAAACAGTACATGGGGGTCACAAAACTTGGGCTGAAAGTGTTTAATGGGATTCTTGGCATTTTTCTGGATTTAATGAAATTTGAATGGACTTAATCAGAGTTCGCATGAAATAGTTATGATTTATTGAATTTTCCTGCTATTTTCGAGTGGATATAATTAACCAGTGATTTTAATGCGCATTAAACCCGTTAATGACGTCACCCCAGACTAGGAAGCCGGCGCCGACGCGGGCTCCACCAGCCAGTGGGCGTGCGAGAGGAAGGCGCATGGCGGACCAAGTCCACCGCGGCCCGAGAGCGGGCCCGCACCACGTGGCGCCACCCCGCTCGCGGCAACCACGCGGGCGGCGAGCGGCGGCCCCCCCCGATCTGCCACCCGGCAGATCGGACGGCCCCCAGGGAGCGGGGCCGAAGCCAGCCGTCCCGAGCGAGTAGATGGGCGGGACGGCGGCGCGCACGCGACCCCGATGGTTCGACGACGGCGACCATCGGCGCGGCGGCGACCACACGGAGGGGCGGAAAGGAACGGGAAAACGAAAGGGGTTCTCACCGGTGGCTCGCGACGGCGAGCGACGGCGCGAAGACGAGGTGGCGACAAAAAGCAGCGCGGCTGGGACGACTTGGCGACGGAACTCCGACGGCGGGAACGGGCGAGAGGCGATTGCCCGAGGTGTCCTGGAGGATGAGGAGGACGGGAGAGGACTGTTAGAGCGGAGATATAGTGATGCGGCGCGGCGGGAATCACCGGCCGGAAAGGAAACGGAGGGCCGATACTCACTGGGCGCGCGGCGAGGCGGTCCGGCGAGCTTGGCTTCCACGGAGTGGCGGCCGAGATGCGGCGCGGTGCGGTGGAGGTGCCTCAGACGGTGGCGGAGTAGCCTGCGGCGTCCGGAACGGCGGCGCAGCGGTGGCCGGAGGCAGCGAAAAAACGGCGGAAAACGCTGCGGGTGCGCGTGGCGACGGGGTTCTGGGGCACGGAAAGCTCGCGTGTTGAGGAAAAGATGGAGGAGAGGGTGGAGATGGTTTTTATACAGTTGGACGGGTAGAGATCGAGGCGCCCGAACGGCTCCAATCGCGCAGGGCCGGAGAGTGACCGCGGCGTGGGGCATCGTGTGCGAGATTCTCGGGAGAGAGGGACGTGGAGTCGAAGAACTCGGGGAGTGGGGCGGACTCCGTCCGCGACCGTTTGAACGAGTGGAGGCGCGCGGGATGAGGCGGTAGGAGGCGCCGGATCGGCACGGCTCCGGGAATTTTCCCCTGGAGCCGCCCGATTCGGACGGAGAGGAAGATGGTGCTGACAGGTGGGCCCGGCCTGTCAGCGCGGTGCGTGGGCGCGGGGTGCGAGCGAGGGCGCTGATGGGGACTCGGCGCGAGGGCGCGGGCAGGGCGCGAGGCCAGAGAGGTGGAAGTGGAGCCCGGCGGCCCGTGGGGCAACTACCATTCCACGGCCCACTCGGGCGGAGGAAAAGGCCTGGGAGGAAAAAAGGACCCGGCATAGGTGCTGGAACGACGGGCCCAGCGATGGAGAAAAAGAGAGAAGCAGAGAAAACAGAAGGGAAAAAGAAAAGGAAAAAGATTTCCAGGACGATTTAAATTCCCGATAAGCGTATTTGATTCTATTAAAATAGTTCCTGTGCTCTGTAAACCTCCACTAAAAAAATCCAGTTAATGTATTTTGGCACAGAGAATACAAGAAAAAGCTATTCCCCGCCAGCGATCAATTTATTATCTTGCATTTTACACCATCAATTAATTTCTCTAGCATTTTTAAAATTCCTTTTCTGTAGGTATTTTCTCCGGTAAACGTTTCTGTGTGGCTAATCTCCAAGACGGACACTGTGGGTGTGACAAACCTACCCCCCTTAAACAGGAATCTCATCCCCGAGATTCAGAGAGCGCTGGCGAAAAGGTGAGGCATGGGCGGACTTCAGTTCGTCTTCTCGCTCCAGGTGGCTTCTTCCTCTGGAGGATGGTGACTCCACTGTACCTTGCAGAATCTAATTACCCGGCTCCTGGGTGTTCTTTCACTCGATCTCCAGGATCCGTATGGCTTCTCCACATAGTGGGTCTTCCTGGATCTCGATCTGTCCTCCGGATCTGCCTACCCGCTTTTCCTTTTTCTCGTCTCTTCTTCTTTCTTAATCCCTGTTTCCGTTTCTCTTTTTCTTTCTTTGACCCTGTTCCTTTCCCTTTGCTTCTGCCGCTGTTTTCTGGCCTTTCTATTTTGCTCTCCATTATTCACCTATTTCCTTCTTTCGTTTCTCGCTCTCTTTTTCGTCCCGGTTCCTCCCCGGGGTGTTCATCTTCTGTTTTTCCTTTCTTCTCTTTTGTGCTTTCTTTTTTCCTCCTTTTGCGTCATCCTCAGACACTTCTTCAGTTGTGACACGTGGAACACATCGTGGTATGCCAGTCATTGAAGCTGGGAGGCTCAACGCTGATATGCACTCACCTTTACGGGCTAGCACTTGGTAGGGTCCCACGAAACGTGGTGCTAGCTTCCTTTGGTTTGGAACCTGTGTACTCTTCGCGGAGTGGGGTGACGCGAAGGTGACACGTAGTCTCCTTCCTCGAAGCTTAAGTCTCATCGTCGGTTGTTAGCATAACTCTTCTGTCTGGTTTGAGCCGTCTTCAAACGCTCTCCGGTATTATGGCTACCTTCTCTTCTGCTTCTTTGAGTGCATCGGTTCCGAACACCTGAGCCGTTCCAACAGATAACCCTGTCTGATCCAGCCAAAGGGGTGTGCGGCACTTTCCCTGCCATACAGAGCTTCAAACGGTGCCATCTGCAGCTGGCTGGTAGCTGTTGTTTGTACGAGAACTCTGCGTGGGGTAAGCTCTTATCCATGTCCTCCGAAGTCTAGTGCGACAAGCTCTCAGCATGTCCTCCCAATATGCTCTGATTGACCTTTCAGTCTGACCATCTGTTTGTGATGATATTGCGCGTGCTGAAGTTCAGTCGGGCCTTCCCAACTCTTCTTTTTTGTAACTTCTGCCAAACTTGGAAGTGAACTGGTACACGATCAGAAACGATCTCTTGAGGTGGGGTACTGCCATGTAAACACATTATGCGAGCCATATACAGTTCCGCCAGTTTCTTACACGAGTACATGTATGCACGGGGGATGAAATGCGCAACTTTGGTGAGTCGATCCACGATCACCCGATTGAGTCATACCCATGTGCGGGGCAACCCGGTGATAAAAGATCCATCCCGATCTCTTTCCACTTTCCACTCTGGGACCTTGAGTGGCTGTAGCAGTCCTGCAGGCCGTTGCGGTGTTCTGCCTTGACTCGCTGACACACACCATAAGTGCACAAAATTCGGCGATTTCCCCTTCTCATGCTGGCCTACACCAAAACTTGGGTTCTAAGGTCTTGGTACAGCCCTCTTGGTGCTTCTGGATGAAGGAGTACTGCGTGCCTCATGCGCGCTTCCTGGAGTATTAGGTCTTGAGTTCTTTATTCTCTGGAACCGCACAAACGTTCCCATCCATACTGTTCCGTTCTCATCTTCCGTAAACTTGAGCTTTTTCGACTCTTCATGTTCTTCTTAAGTTCTTCAATTTCTAGATCGTTACTCGCTTGTGCCCTTGCGAACTTGATCAACGAAAGCGTGGGTTGAGCCTCTAGGGCTCCCACGAATCCATGTTCAGCAACAAATGCCAGATTCAAGCATTCAACAACTCTGGCTGCAGTTCCTTACACATTGCCTCTGCCTGGGCGGTGTCGCAGTAACTTTTCCTGCTCAAGGGCGTCTGCCACGACATTGGCTTTCCCTGGATGGTACTCCAGTATCCCCACATCATAGTCCTTAATCAGTTCCAGCCACCTTCTCTGGCGGGGGGAGGTTCAATTCTTTTATCAGGCTGGGTGAAAGATGTACTTCAAGCTCTTGTGGTCCGTATAAATCTCACTACGGTTACCAATCGGGAGGTAACAATGCCGCCAAATTTTCAAAGCATGGACCACTGCGGCCAATTCCAGGTCGTGTGTTTGGGTAATTGCTCTCAATAGGTCGGGACGTAACTGATTGGATGCATAGGCTACACACCTGCTTCTTGCATCAACACGCACG
>RYFJ01003250.1:20000-90239 GCA_003991445.1 Oryza meyeriana var. granulata | reverse complement strand
TCACCCTTCCGGCCATGGCTTGAAAGCTTGGCGCCTCCTCATCACTCACGCTACTCGCCGCCGCGACCCCGCCCGCAGCCGCAAGATCGCCTCCTCACCCCGGAAGTCCTCCCGGAATCATCTCCTTTCCCCGCGCCTTCGCTCGAACCGGCGCGGAGCTCGCGGCAGCGATCTCGCAATTTCCATTGGGCGATGCGCCCCTCCGCCGCCTCGATGTCCTGACGCGGTCGACACAAAGATTTCCGATGGCAATCGTACGGAAAGACGAGTCTCTCCGCGCCACCTGTATCGCCGCCTGCCCTTCGAGCTCACCGAGACCGCGATCGCGCTGCTCGCGCGGCGCCACCTGTACTTCTGCGCGGGCACGACTAGTTGCCCCGCGCGGCGTACTGCAGGATCTCGGGCGGCGCACGCTTCCCGGCCAAAGCAAAAAGACCAGGCCCGCTCCCCCCCCGCGGGACACGGGCGGGCCTCCCGCGTCCTCTCTCCCCCTCCCCAGCGGGACCGCACTGTCCAGCGCGAGGCCCGCTCCGGCGCATGGGCCCCCGACCTCCAAGTCCACCACCTGTCCGATGGCGGGGCGTGGGACGCGGCGCAGCCTCGCGCGGTTCACTCTACGCCCCCGTCGGCCAAGCGCCATCATCGGCCCGGCCTTCCTGTAAAGGCCGAAACCAGCCCGATAAGAATCAGCATCGAAAAACCAATGAGAATGTGCTAATAAAACCAATGGTCGAAGCGTTTACCTAGCCTGGGCCCTTTAAAGCTCCAGGGCTTGCGACTCAAGACAGCAGCTGCCCCCGCGGATTCCTGTACTTCCCCACCCCCGCCCAACGCAACGGTGGCCGGTTGGGCTTCTGGCGTTTCCGAACCCCAGCTCAATGAGCCCCCCCTCGGGACCTCCGGACCCGCCCCGGGGCGGAGTACCCTTCCCGTGCTCTTGGGCACGGCCGAGCACGCCTGCCGCGCACACGCAAGCGGTGGCTCATGGCATCCCTGCCTCCCGGCTCCGCGCGTCGGAAAAGTTACGGCCGGCGTGACGGTCACCTCGGAGCAACGACCTTCGCCTTCTTGGCCACCTGCGAGCCTGATCGGCCCCCCGTCGCTTCCCCTCCGCTCGACGGCACCGCGCTTCGAGCCGGCACATCTGCTCCCTCAGAACGCGGTACCTCGACATCTGTATCTTGAAACAACGATTTGCCCACGGCGTCGGAAAATCGCGGAGATCCTTCTGGATCCTCACCCGACCCGGTCGCTGCAAAAAGGCGCTTCACGCCCGCTCTATGGGAGCCGCGGGTCCGCCGCGCCCCCTCCTTCCAGCGGCCGACGCCATAACAGGCCCATCGTCGCCTACTCAGTCGTCAGGTATGGTCCTGGAGAGATCCTTGGACCCCAGTGTACAGCCAACAGCCCGGCCTCCTGTGAAGCGGCGCCAGTCCCGCTGAGGAAGTCACCGACGACCATGTACGCATTTAACCCGCCGCGCCAGGCGCCAAGCGACGCGCGCCAACATGCGCCAACCGCGCGTCTTCCCTACGCGTGGCTCGATCCAGCTCTTCACCTTCTGGGCCGCCTCGTCGGCTAGCCGCGAGCGCGTTGAGGTGCATCAACCCGATGTAACCCATATCTTGCCCATAAATCCCATTGATTTCGCAGCGCCATCGGCATTGAATAACTTCGACGCCGGGGCGGCCGTGGAAGTACACACAACCTACCCGCATCCGCAGTCGGTGGCCTTTTCTTCGGCGCTCTCTTCATGTGAGTAACGCCGAAAAAGATCCACCGAGGCATCACACCACAAACATCTCGCACAAGTGCGCGAAAATCCCAGCACCATCACCGCGTTGGGGTCAATGCATCATTGCACCTCGTACGTCTCCAGCACCTGGAAAAAGAAATCGAGAGAACGCGGAACAAGCCCGCCGACCGCGTAGTCGACGACAGTACACTAACTTCGTGGCCCCTCGGCGCCGGCCTCGACTCGCCAGGGGGGCGCACCTCCGGCCGCCCTCCCACCGTGCGCGGCCGGCATCATCCTCTTCACCCGCTCCATGCCAGCGTCGTCATTCAGGCGCGACGCGGAACCGCCCCGCCGTCCAGCAGCCGTACCACGCGGCCGGCGCGCCAAGCATCGTGAATACGGCGACTTGAGCGGAGAAGGAGAGCCAAGCAGGAGAAGGCCCGCTGGGCGGGAAGCCTGAGCTCTGGCGCGCGAGAAGCAGCTTAAGCAATGGCAGCCAACTCAGCAATGGAGAAGCCGGCTACCGCGCTGCTGCTTATAGTCTCGGAGAACCCGTGGAGCGCCCCTTCGACTCCGCCATTACGACCCTCGAATTGGCGGACCGGAAGTGAAGATCTCCCCTCGCCACGTTCTTATCCGCCCGCATATGACGCGTCGCCTCGTTCCTTAGCTGTCGGCCCCGCCGCCTTTTCTTTCCCCGAGATATGCCCTGTTCCTGCCCGATTAAGCCCGGTTCGAGCAACAGCCAGGCCAGCTGTCGGCGAAACGGGAATGTGGTCCCACATTCTCGGAAAACATAAGGGCCTTCGGCCATATCAGCCCCCCGGGGCCACACTTCTGTGCAAAAACAACTGGCATCGCTGGTATTCTCTAAGCGCCTGAGGCTGCGCGCGCTGCCCGGGGCGCACGCTTCCCTCGGCGCTCCACGCGCCGGAGCCCAGCCGGACCGCTCGAGCTGGCCATCACCAACCACCGCATTATGGTAGCGACGCGTGTGACAGGCGCTCACCCCTGTCCACCCGCACGAACCAACTGAGCATCAGAAGACTTTTGACTGAGAGAGCTCCTTTCTTCCACGCTCTGGCAGTTTACAGTTATGCTCGGTCACAGTTTCGCACGACTTTAGCCGCCTGCAGCGGCTGCTCACGAGGCGACCTACCCGCCGTGCTGCACCAACTCCGCCGTGGGTGTCACATCGGAGCGGCTAGGGGCGACAGGAATTCTTCCAACTCGGCTCACAATCCACGTGGTGTCGCAGGCGGACGAGACCACAGAGAACTCACCGGGAAATACCTCTCCACGTCCTGGCACTGTGGACTTCCCCCGATTCTAAAAGGAGGATCCAAAGCCGACGGGGAGGAGGGGGAGAAAAAGAGGAAGATTAGCAAGAATACTCGGTCTAGTGTCGGCAGTCACACACTCTCGCCTTCCTCGGCACCAAGCTCCTGAGCTCGCCGGGAACACCCTGTAGATACTCAAACCATATTAACCGCTACAGAGCATACACACAGGAGTAGGGTATTACGCTTCCGAGCGGCCCGAACCTGTCTAAACGCCTCCTGTCTCTCTTCCGTGTGATCTTCAAGGTTCGGACGGTCCGGATCGACGGTCCGGTCCTCTCCGCCTCCCGCTCGGGCCCCCTGTTCCCGGGCGCCAGGCGGTTCGTCTGACGTCGACTTCGCCTGAGAAACAACTCCCCTGGCCGAATCTCAGAAGGGGGTCTCACGACTTCCCGCCGTCGAGGGTTTATCCTCCGACAGCCTGGTTCGCCATGGACTGGTGTAGCTTGACGACTTATTGATTTAGATGGGAGATACGTGCCCGGGACCCGGACTGGAAACACGGAATGAAGTGTTGGGGAAGCCTGGTCCGAGGTGGATGCGCGGGAGAAGGATACACTCTCCCGAGAGGAAAGCGTCTGGGCCTAAGAGGCCGGGCTCGCGTCTCGGGGGTGTGAGTTCGCCGTGCGCGAGGAAGTCGCGGTAGTTCGCGAGGAAGTCGCGGTGGTTCGCGAGGAAGTGCGGGAGGCCGTGGCCGAGTCCGCTGCCCCGGAGGCAGGGTTCCTCAGACCGCGGCGAGCACCTTGTAGGGCCGATGCCCTGACGAAGAGGTTGAGGAAGACGCCGGTCCCCTTCTGACGCCGCCCGGTCCGCGTCCGAAGAGGGCCGGCGACCTCTCCCCGTGCGGCGTCTCCGGGCACGAACATCTGGTGAAGCCGACGGCCGACGAAGAGGCCGAGGAAGACGCCGGTTTCCTTCTGATGCCACCCGTGGTCGCCCTCGGGGCCCGGGGGCCCTCCATGCCCCCGAGTGCTCCCCTTCCGACGTCACCCGGGGTCCGGTCAGAAGTACACCGGTGACCGCCCCCCGTGCGATCCGGGCCTCGCTCGTGCTTGCGCTCCAGTTTTGCCTGTCTTGTACAAGAGAGGTATTTGTATAGATACATGATGACATTTGTATTTTCGTACCTTTGTTTGTGGTGTTGTTCCGGGAATTGTTCGCGTCTGCTGTTGGTGACGCTGTTGATTTCCCGGAAGCGCCGAGGCAGGCGCCCTTGGACCCGGGGCGTCAGCGGCCGCGGACGTCGCAACGTCCCGGTAGCCGCCTTCCCCGGAGCTTGGCCTCCGAGGGCGGCGAGAGTTGCCCAGGGGACTCGGCCCGGAGGACCATGAAGGCCCGGACGAGTCCGCGGAACGGTTGAGTCGTTGCCCGTGCCCAGGAACTTAGGCTGTCCACAAAAATGGGGGAAAGAATACAATTTATGCAAATATGTAAGTCGGGTAAGGTTACGTATCTGGTCGTGCAAGTGGCGTATGGCTCCGCGAGCACGATCCCGGGGCCGGGTGCGTTGCTCGCCCCCGGGAGCGCCGAGTACCGAGTCGGCTCGCCGTGAACCGCCGTAGCGCCCAGGTCCCCCTTCGGTGTCCCGGGGTAGCTGCCCCTCCGGGAACTCGGTCCCCGAGGGTAGCGAACGTGGTAGCCGAGCGGCCCGGGGCCCGGCCCCAGGACTCAGTCCCCGGCGACGCAAGGAACTGGCGCGAGCCTTCAGGACGGTTAAGCCCGTAGCTTGACCCCTTCCGTCTTCCGGACCCGGGGGCCCTCTATGCCTCGGCGCTAGCCACCGGCCTCGCAGAGGCAGTGAGGTCGCCGGAAGATGATGAGATGGGGCACCCAGTCGGCGTGGAGGTTTGGAAAAACCTACTCACACCTGCCGGAGTGGGTCTAATCTGCACATGAGGAACTATGAGAGCGTCCGGTTCGTTCCTTTGTCCGTCCCATGCTACGAAAGCCGTGGCGTCAATCATCTCCCGAAGGCGTTCTCGTGGTCGCGCCCGTATGGCGGCTGGGTTGCGCATAATCCAGCCGCCGTACGGGCCGCGGCCCGATGATACCTCTAGAGGGTGAACTGCCCCGAACGCCAACACATGGAAAACACGAAAGGAACGAGACCGGAAGGGATATTAAAAAAATGCTGCTTATGTAAGTGTAATATACATGGGGCCCCGGCCAGCGCTGAGTTTCCGGAGAAGTCCGGCACTGGCCCGGGTTCACCGTAACTTACAGGATGTCATACAGATAGATTTGTGAAGGTGTTTGATGTGCCTAAGGATGGAGCTCGGACTCGCTTCCCTCGCGAGCCCGAGTCCGGCATATGCTAGGGATGGAGCTCGGACTCGCTTCCCTCGCGAGCCCGAGTCCAGCATGTGCTGGGGACCCGGGGGCCTGGCCATCATGCGGATATGTGTCCGGGACCCGGGGCCCCGGACTTAAATACGGTTTTGATATAAGCCGGGTTCCGGGGCCCGGGCTTGAAATATGTATGTGAAGACGACCTTCCGACGCATTCTCGCAGGGGCGGTGCTGTCGGGGCTATCGCGCCCTATTCCGGGTGTCGCGTTCCTAGGCTTGCACTCGCCTTGGCGAGGCCGCCCTGGTTCGGCACCTCAGTGTCGGGCCCGGGGCACGGATTCGGGAATCTGTGCCTCGGCTCAAATATGTGCCCGGGACCCGGGGGGCCCCGGACTGAATATGGGATGTGAGACAACCTTCCGGACGCATTCTCGCCGGGGCGGCGCTGTCCGGGCTGTCGCGCCCTATTCTGGGTGTCGTATTCCTAGGCTCGCACTCGCCTTGGCGAGGGCTGCCCTGGTTCGGCACCTCAATGTCGGGCCCGTGGCACGGATTCGGGAACCCGTGCCGCGGCTCAAATATGTGCCCGGGACCCAGGGGGCCCCGGAGAGAAATGCGACTTGATATGTATGGTCGACATGTGCCCGGGCACGGGGGCCCGGGTAAGGACATGGACCACATCGGGAAGACTTCCCAGGACCCGCCCTTGCCGAGGCGATGTTGTCCGAGTACTCGCGCCCTGTGAGGGTCATTCCGGGTGCCACGTTCCTAGGCGCGCACTCACCTTGGCGATGCCGCCCCGGGTCGGGCTCCTCGGTGTCGGGCCCGGGGAGGTAAGTCCCAGCCATATGGTTACCGGGCGAGGGGCGCTCTACGATGAGCGCCACGCTTGCTGCCTGCGGAATATTATTGGTGCGTGCCCAACCATCAACTCGCATGTCATGACCTGAGGCCACGGCGCGAGGAGAGGCCACGAGCCCCGCTACCGAGGGCAGCGAGGACGCTCTCTGGTTCTGGCCTGTCAGGGGCCGTGATCCGGCTCAGCTTCCCTTGCGAGGGTGCGAGCTCTTGGCACTGGGAGAAGATCCTCGACCGGAGAGCGGCCCTGCCCGAACTCGCGCTCGATAGAGCGCGTGGGTCCGGACTATCACACCGGGACCCGGAGGCCCCGGGCTGAGTCGGGACGAACCGCCCGGACTTGCCATCGAGTCCGATGGAGTCCGGGCAGCCGTACCCTATGTGTGTCCGGGACCCGGGGGCCCCGGGCTGAGTCGGGACGAACCGCCTGGACTTGCCATCACGTCCGATGGAGTCCGGGCAGCCGTACCCTATGTGTGTCCGGGGGACGAATCGGGACGATCTCTCTGGGCTCGGAAAGTGTCGGGACGTCCCTTCCGGACACGCTCTCACCAGGGCGAAGCTATCCGGGTTATCGGTCCCCATCTGGTTATGAAAATGTTGATGTTGTCCCGAGCGCCACGTTCCTAGGCCCGCACTCGCCTTGGCGAGGCGGCTGCCCTGGTTCGGGCTGCACGGTGCCGGGCCCAACAAGCGGATCCCGGGTTGCGCCCTTGTCGGGCAAGGGGCCCCGGGACCCGGGGGGCCCGACTAGAATGTGATTTGATATACATTGGGATCCGGAGGCCCGGGCTTGGTTGTTCCGGGTGCCACGTCCAAGGCTCGCACTGGCGTTGGCGAGGCGGCCTGGGTTCGGGCTTCCCAGAGCTGGGCCGTTGGTCGGCCTGTCCGTTGCCTTCGGCCAGGCCGCCCGAATCGTCCCGACCGGGCTCGGCCTGCTAAGGCTCTTGCCGGAAGTACTTGACCTGCTTGGCCAAGCTTTGGACGGCGCGGCACTCCGTGAGATCGTGCGAATCCGTCTCGTGGACGGCGCACCACTTCTGGGCCGCTGCCGGCGAAGGCGGCGCGCGTGCGGCCCTTGGCCGCTCGCCGGTGATGTTGTCCCCGCGGGCGTCGTCGGACCGTGGGGCGCCCGCAACAGCCAAGGCGAAGCCGTCGGCGGCCGCCTTCTCCTTCTGTCGCTTCCTCCTGTCCCGACGCGCCGCGGAGCATGAGGACTCACCGTATTCTTCGGGGTCCTTGTCATGGGCCTCGGGGGCGTGGCTCCTTCCACGCCCGGGCCTCCTCCTTGCGGGCGCAGAGGTCGGCGAGCTTGAATAGCTCAGCCGTAGTCTGGACGTCGCGGGTGCCCATCTTTTCGAGCATGTGCCTGTCGCGCACACCCGAGCGAAAGGCATGGATGACCGCGTGAGGAGCGATGTGGGAGGTGGTATTGCGAACCTGGCTAAAGCGCTGTAGGAAGTGCCTCAGCGTCTCGTCCCTGCCCTGACGTAGGGCATGGAGGTCCGCCTCGGTCCCAGGGCGCGGAAAGGTGCCCTGGAAGTTGGCCACGAACTGGTGGCAGAGGTCCTCCCACGAGTAGACTGACCCCTCGGGGAGGTTCATCACCCAAGAGCGCGCCTGGGCCTTGAGAGCGACGGGGAAGTAGTTCGCCATCACTCGATCATCGCCACCGGCCGCCAGGATGGCAGTAGTGTATATTTGCAGGAACTCTGTGGGATCCACGGAGCCGTCATACTTCTCCGGCAAGCTGGGCCGGAACCTGGCCGGCCAGCGAACTTGCCGGAGGCCTGGGGAGAGCGCCAGGCAACCCGAGCCGTACAGAGCGGGCTCGGGTAACAGATGACGGTTTCCCGTCGGTAGGTTGGAGCTGGAGGCCTCGACCTCGGAACGCGTGGCAGCGTTCGCCCGCCGCTCGCGCTGTCGCTCCATAGTGACCCGGGCGTCCTCGTCGGACCGCCCCCGGTTCAGCCGGTCACGGAGGTCGCCGTGGCCGCTGTTTGCTGGAGTCGTGGCGCCAGGAGAGCTCCCTGTGGTGACGCTGGCTGGAAGTCGAGGTTGCGGCGTGCCGTGGAGCGGCGCCTCCGCTCGCGCCTCAAGGATGAGGCCGTGGCAGACCCGGCGGGGCACTTGCCGGTTCCTTCCGAGAGAGAAAGGGCCGACGCCGCACTACCAGGCCGCTGAGGAGCGGGCTCAGCCTGCCTGGTTTGCGCGGCGCGTCTCCTGGAAGACGGGGAGCGCAGTGGGCTTACCACCGGGCTAAGGCCACCCGGCGGGGTGAAGTCGCCGGACTCCTCGTCAGAGTCCCGCGGACGGTGGCTTCCTGCCATGGAGTGCGCCGGTGTTGGGGACGCCGGCGTACCACCTGAAAAGGAAACTTCCCCTACCTGGCGCGCCAGCTGTCAGAGGATGAGACCTCGACTGCGGGAAGCCTGGAGACCCCTGATGAGGACATCACTCCTTTGGATGCACCCGCTGATCCTCCAACCGTTATGCAAGGTCCAATGACCCGAGCTCGAATGCGACAATTAAATCTAGAGGTGAGCTCGTTCTTAAGCGATCCTTTTCATAGTTTTGAGAATAGATTGCTACCTAATGATGTTATTTTGCTTAAGAACATTGGAGAGGATCATGAAGCGCTTGGAGAGAGGTGTGGAGGCGGAGAAGACCAGCAAAGACACCCAAGACAAGCCGGAGGCCCAGTCCAACTCGAGTTCGAGTCTGCCTCGGACTTCAGGAACAGCCTTCAGTAAAACGGACGCCCAGGACGCATACGGACTCCGTTTTCGACGATCCACATATGCATGGAAAGATAATTTTATAAGCTAACCAATGGCTTTGGTTTGACATCCAAATTCCACCGGAGTCAACGGAAATCGTCGAAACAAGTCAGCGTCCAGAATCTGCCAGGGTACCGTCTTTTGGCCCGTTGGGCCGTGTATCGTCTTAGAGCCTGTTAGAGGGCGCGTCCAGGGGGTGTGATGACCCTTACACTATATATTCAGTAGCCGCCGCCCACGTTAGATTTTGGGTTTTACTTTAGATCAATCTGTATTAGAATAGTCGCCGTCATCGGTTGTGAAACCCCAACGTCGAGTGCTTAATCATTCATCTGCAATTGTCACTTTAATTGAGTTGCGTACTTTCGGGTTCTTGCTTGTGTTCTTCGTTTCGCAGGTAGGGATTAGCCTTCTTGGCGAGGTCAACCGGATTTGTGACACAGTTGATAACCAGAGGAATCGTGGTGCTAAGGTTGCAGGAATCGGATCTTCTGATTTGAAGCCGGATCGGTGTGTCGCGTTCCACCAAAAACGAAAGCTATCTATCTGACGGAAGATTGGGAACCCCGTTCCTCATCAAGTGGTATCAGAGCTTCAGGTATACCGTCAGGTTTGCTACTTACCCATAGTTGAGTGTTTTGCCTTCGTCCCATAGTCCACTGCCATACTTGTATTTCCTGTCCTACAACCATCCGCGCCATAGCCTTTGCATTTGTCAGTCGCAGAGTCCGTCGTGTTGAGTTTGCGTCCTAGGTCGAGGTCTTGTTGCTGGTTAGATTGTGTTTGAGTCCAGTTCGTTTGTTTTTCCCCACCGTTCTATCAAACCCTAGCCACAATCGCCAACTTTCCGCACTTTCTGTCCGTTTTGTCCTCTAATTCGGAGTCCGTTCGTAAAACAGGCATAACTTTCGCATACGAACTCCGTTTTCAGCAAACCATATATGTTTCGGAATCAGAAAAAAATTTCGCATCCGTCTCTCCCTGCCTTTAGCGGGTTTGGCGATTTTATTTTGCCGTAAAACAGCCCGGAAGATCGTCTTTCCGAGCCCGCAAGCCTTTCTCAATTTTGGGCGCATCTTCTGAAAATTCCACAGGCCACGCCTTTCACTTGTTTGAGCTCAAATTTTCTGTAGTTACTTCCTGTGTGCTCCTAAGGCTAAAAAGAAAAAGTCAAATTTTCCCAAAAAAACAAAGACAGCCCAAAAAAGAGAAAAAAAAAGAGAGGGGCAAAAGAGGAACAATATTTAGAGGAGCACATAGAGAACACCAAGCTGAGTTGTGTTAGCGTGTGCTGTCTTGTGCCTTGTTTCTGACACTTTTGCTGCTCATCATCCTTATTTCCACCACCTTGTTTGTCACACAGCTGTACTTGAATACCTTTAGGCCAGCAACGAGAACAGGTACTTGGGACTATAATTCAGCATTGCTATCTGTTACTGACTTGTGTGCCACAAATACATATTTTTCTTTTTGTGTGCCTTCCAAGCTCCACATATTCTTCAGATCAGTACAGAAAAGATCCTTGCAACCTCGGTGCCACTGCCTCACAGGTATCACGAACCAGCCGCCGGTTGTACCATCCACTGCTTGCGTTGGTAAGAACTTGGTAAGACCTCGGTAAGACGTGAGTGAGGGTGTGATTCCACCGACCCATAAATAGTTGATAGGGGTTTTATTTCATAACTAACCATGCCAAACGACGAGCCTGCTTTGAAAAGTGACTTGCAGGACCTGAAGGAGCAGATGCTAGCGGAGGTGGCCAAGCTAACGGATGTAGTCAGAACGGCCATGAAGGACGTCGCCCATTCGCTTGAGAGCGTGGACAGGCGAGTGTCCACATTGACCGGGAAGGTTCAACAGCTTGAGGCCAACCATCCAGCTACCAACGATGACAACAAGGACGAGAATGACGACGTGATCCTCGACGAGGGTGTTGTCTACGGTGACGATGGTCTAGTTGATGCGAGGGCGACACGCGAGAACACTCTGCGTCAAAGACTTCACCGTAATCGCACAGGTATGGGAGGTAATCAGCGTAATCGTGGTAATGTTAATAATGATGATCCTTATGCGAAAATAAAATTTACCATACCATCTTTTTATGGAAAATATGATGCTGAGGAATATCTTGATTGGGAGATGACAGTAGAACAAAAATTTGCTTTCCACCTTGTACCTGATCAACATAAGGTTAGACAAGCTACTAGTGAATTTAAAGATTTTGCTATCATCTGGTGGCAAGAACTAGCTACTTTGCACCTACAACCTGAGTCATGGGATAGGCTCAAAGAAGCAATGCGTGATCGCTTTATTCCTCCTTCTTATAAACGTGATTTGCGTAAGAAATTGCAGCGCTTAGATCAGGGAAATATGTCTGTCCAGGAATATTATGAAGAGCTGCAAAAGGGCATGATACGTTGTGGGGTAGTAGAGGATCCGGAGGATAAAGTGTGTCGCTTTTATGGTGGATTGAGGCGTGAAATTCAGGATATTGTTGATTATAAAGAATTTACTACTACCAACCGTTTGTTCCAGCTTGCTATGCTTGCAGAAAAGGAATTACAGGGCCGACAACAGCAACGGAGCCGGAGCGGCAACTTCAACAGCTCCTTCACACCCAAGACGACGACGCCGGCGCCGCCAACGAAACCACTCCCTTCGTCGAGTGCTCGTCCTCCACCACCAGCGAGCACACGTCCTTCAGCTCCTTCACCTTCGGCCGCCCGTACCATGGAATCTGGTAAGGCTCGTTTACAGGAGCCGACCAAGAGTGCATCATCTGTGGCTTCCACCGGACGCTCTTCTTCCATTCAGTGCCACCGCTGCCATGGACTTGGTCACGTGCAGAAAGATTGTCCTAGCAAACGGGCATACATTGCTACAGAAGATGGAGGCTACATTAGCACTTCTGATGTAGAGGAAGATATTGTTGATGACGCTACCTCGGACGATGATCATGGTGGAGATGGCCTTTCTTTGAGCATAGACGACGCAGGAAACCATCGAGCCATCATTGTACAGAGAGTTCTCAGTACACAGATGGAGGAAGCAGAAAAGCTGCAACGCCACAACTTGTTTCAGATTGTATTCGTCATTAAAAATCAGCATGCACGAGTCATCATTGACGGAGGAAGCTGCAACAACTTGGTGAGTTCTGATTTGGTCAAGAAGCTTGGATTGACCACGCGACCACATCCACATCCGTACCATATTCAGTGGCTCAACAACTCGGGTAAGGCAAAGGTAACACAAACAGCCCGGGTGTATTTTTCCCTTGGTACATATGCTGATTTTGTAGATTGTGATGTGGTACCGATGCAAGCTTGTTCTCTCTTGTTGGGTCGTCCATGGGAATTTGATAATGATGCTACACACCATGGTAGAAGTAATAAATATACACTTATGCATAAGGGACAAAAAATTACTTTGCTACCTATGACCCCTGCACAAATTGTACAAGCTGATAGAGAGAGAGTTGCTAGTGAAGCTAAACAAGTTGATGCTAAACCTGAAAAACAGCAAGCAATTAAATTAAAAAGTCCTGTTATGCTTGCCACTAAAACTGATCTTGCAGAGATTAATGATGTGTGCTATGCGTTGATATGCAAAGATACTTTATTTTCCACTGATGCTATAGCTAGCACTTTGCCGCCTTCTGTCACTAACCTTTTGCAGGAATATAGTGACGTGTTTCCCACTGAGTTACCTCCAGGGCTTCCACCTATTCGAGGGATTGAGCACCAGATTGACTTGATTCCTGGAGCGAGTCTGCCAAATCGAGCTGCCTACAGAGCCAACCCCGAGGAGACTAAGGAGATTCAGCGCCAAGTCCAAGACCTATAGGACCGCGGGTATGTACGTGAGAGCCTTAGCCCTTGTGCTGTTCTAGTTATTTTGGTTCCAAAAAAAGATGACAGTTGGCGCATGTGTGTAGATTGTAGAGCCATTAACAATATCACAATAAGATACCGTCATCCTATCCCTAGGCTAGACGACATGCTTGATGAGTTAAGTGGTTCTATAATTTTCTCTAAAGTGGACTTGAGGAGTGGATACCACCAGATAAGAATGAAATTAGGAGATGAATGGAAAACTGCTTTTAAAACCAAGTTCGGTTTATATGAGTGGTTAGTAATGCCTTTTGGTTTAACTAATGCACCTAGCACTTTCATGCGTTTAATGAACGAGGTCTTACGCCCTTTCATTGGAAAATTTGTGGTGGTTTATTTTGATGATATCTTGATATACAGCAAGTCTTTAATTGAACATCTTAATCATCTACGTGCTGTTTTTGATGCTTTGTGTGCTGCACGTTTATTTGGTAACCTCGAGAAGTGCACTTTTTGCACCGAACGAGTATCGTTTCTTGGCTATGTTGTGACCTCGCAGGGAATTGAGGTAGATGAAGCCAAGGTGCACGCTATACAGAGCTGGCCAACGCCCACCACCGTGACACAAGTGCGTAGCTTTCATGGACTTGCAGGCTTTTACCGCCGCTTTGTGAAGGATTTCAGCACCATTGCAGCCCCATTGAATGAGTTGACAAAGAAGGGCGTTGCGTTTCATTGGGGAGAAGAACAAGAGGCGTCTTTTACTCTCTTGAAGGACAAGCTTACTCACGCGCCATTGCTACAACTTCCTGATTTTGGTAAGACTTTTGAGCTTGAATGTGATGCTAGTGGGATTGGCATTGGTGGTGTCTTGATGCAAGAAGGTAAACCCGTTGCTTATTTTAGTGAGAAATTAAATGGGCATATTCTCAATTATTTCACGTACGATAAAGAATTGTATGCTCTTGTTCGTTCATTAGAAACGTGGCAACATTATTTATGGCCTAAGGAATTTGTTATTCACTCTGATCATGAATCCTTAAAACATATTAGAAGTCAAAACAAACTGTATCGTAGACATGCTAAGTGGGTTGAATTTATTGAATCTTTTCCTTATGTTATCAAACACAAGAAAGGGAAGGATAACATTATTGCTGATGCTTTGTCTAGACGATATGCTATACTGTCCCAACTTGATTGTCGTATTTTTGGGCTTGAAACAATTAAAGAACAGTATGCTAATGATGATGAATTTAAAGATGTGATAGAGAATTGTAAAGAGAGACGTACATGGAATAAATATGTGATACATGATGGATTTTTGTTTCGCGCTAACCGCCTGTGCATTCCAGTTGGTTCCGTTCGTCTTTTATTGTTGCAGGAGGCACATGGAGGAGGATTGATGGGCCATTTTGGTGCCAAGAAGACGGAGGAGGTGCTGACCACCCACTTCTTTTGGCCAAGGATGCGACGAGATGTAGAACGGTTCGTGGCTCGGTGCACCATGTGTCAAAAAGCTAAGTCGCGGTTGAACCCACATGGTTTGTACATGCCTCTTCCTGTTCCTTCTACTCCTTGGACTGATATATCTATGGACTTTGTTTTGGGATTGCCAAGGACTAAGAGGGAGAGGGATAGTATTTTTGTGGTGGTTGATCGTTTCTCTAAGATGGCACATTTTATTCCTTGTCATAAAAGCGATGATGCTGTTCATGTTGCTGACCTATTCTTTCAAGAAATCGTTCGTTTGCATGGTATGCCGTCTACTATTGTTTCAGATCGGGATGCCAAATTCTTGAGTCATTTTTGGCGTACTTTGTGGAATAAATTGGGGACAAAGTTGCTGTTTTCTACAACTTGTCATCCCCAAACCGATGGACAAACTGAGGTAGTGAATCGCACCTTGTCCACCATGTTGAGAGCAATCTTGAAGCGCAATTTGAAGATGTGGGAAGAGTGTTTGCCACATGTGGAGTTTGCATATAATAGGGCGGAACACTCCACCACCAAGGTAAGTCCATTCCAGGTAGTGTATGGATTTAACGCCCGTGCTCCTATTGATCTTTTGCCTTTACCTACCACTGAGAGAACACATAATGATGCTAAAGAGCGCGCTGAGTTTATTCTTAAATTGCATGAAACCACTAAGGCAAATATTGAAAAGATGAATGAAAAGTATAGAATTGCTGGTAGTGAAGGTAGAAAGGAAGTTAAACTTGAACCGGGTGATTTGGTTTGGTTGCACTTGAGAAAAGATAGATTTCCAGAGTTGCGTAAATCTAAATTAATGCCAAGAGCTGCTGATCCTTTTAAGATAATTGAGAAAATAAATGACAATGCATATAAACTTGAGTTGCCACCCGAGTTCGGGGTTAGTCCTACATTTAACATTGCAGATTTGAAGCCATACTTGGGAGAAGAGGATGAGCTTGAGTCGAGGACGACTCCATTTCAAGAGGGGGAGGATGATGAGGACATCACTCCTTTGGATGCACCCGTTGATCCTCCAACCGTTATGCAAGGTCCAATGACCCGAGCTCGAATGCGACAATTAAATCTAGAGGTGAGCTCGTTCTTAAGCGATCCTTTTCATAGTTTTGAGAATAGATTGCTACCTAATGATGTTATTTTGCTTAGGAACATTGGAGAGGATCATGAAGCGCTTGGAGAGAGGTGTGGAGGCGGAGAAGACCAGCAAAGACACCCAAGACAAGCCGGAGGCCCAGTCCAACTCGAGTTCGAGTCTGCCTCGGACTTCAGGAACAGCCTACAGTAAAACGGACGCCCAGGACGCATACGGACTCCGTTTTCGACGATCCACATATGCATGGAAAGATAATTTTATAAGCTAACCAATGGCTTTGGTTTGACGTCCAAATTCCACCGGAGTCAACGGAAATCGTCGAAACAAGTCAGCGTCCAGAATCTGCCAGGGTACCGTCTTTTGGCCCGTTGGGCCGTGTATCGTCTTAGAGCCTGTTAGAGGGCGCGTCCAGGAGGTGTGATGACCCTTACACTATATATTCAGTAGCCACCGCCCACGTTAGGTTTTGGGTTTTGCTTTAGATCAATCTGTATTAGAACAGTTGCCGTCATCGGTTGTGAAACCCCAACGTCGAGTGCTTAATCATTCATCTGCAATTGTCACTTTAATTGAGTTGCGTACTTTTGGGTTCTTGCTTGTGTTCTTCGTTTCGCAGGCAGGGATTAGCCTTCTTGGCGAGGTCAACCAGATTTGTGACACGGTTGATAACCAGAGGAATCGTGGTGCTAAGGTTGCAGGAATCGGATCTTCTGATCTGAAGCCGGATCGGTGTGTCGCGTTCCACCAAAAACGAAAACTATCTATCTGACGGAAGATTGGGAACCCCGTTCCTCATCAACCCCCCTTTTGAGATTCGGCCAGGGGAGTAGTTCTCAGGTGTAAGAGGTGTCCGGTGGAAGAATGGATGGAACCAGCGATACCCGGGAGCGAAGGGCCCGGGCTGAGAGATGAGGGGGTTCGGACCGTCCGTTCCTGAATCGGACCGTCCGAATCCCGGGGGCCCGAGATGGAAACAGAGAAGTCCGGACCGTCCGAAGCGTGTCCGGACCGTCCGAACTGTGGTAACCGCGCGGGAGAGAGATCGATCGCCCGGAAGACTAAGAACAGTGGCGCACAGAGGAGACAGGAGGGATTATACAGGTTCGGGCCGCGCGGAGGCGTAATACCCTACTCCTGTGTGTTTTGCTATGCGGAGATGAATGTGGTCGCTGTGTTACAAGATGTCCCCGGCGAGCTCAGGAGCTCGAAGCCGAGGAAGAAGAACAGCGGCGGAAGTGTGAGCTAGAGAGAGGTTGCTAATGCTTGTTTTCTTTTCTCCCTTTCCTCTCTCGTCGGCTCGGATCCTCCTTTATAGAGTCAGGGGAGTCCACAGTGCCAGCACAACGAGAGAGAGAGTTTCTGGTGATTTCTCCGGTCCTCCCCTCGCCTGCGACACCCACGCCGGAGTTGGAGGGACGTCCAGTCGCTCCGGTCCGCCTGCGACGCCTGCGCCGGAGTTGGTACTGCTCGTCTGGTCATGCTCAGTCAGTACGTCGCCGTGAGCGGATGGAGCATGGAGATGGGACGGCGCCTGCCTCCTGCTGCCGGGGCGTGGACATCCGGAGCCTTCTTAGTCAAAAGCGTTCTGCCTGTACAGTGAGAGGAGCCTCCATAGTCAAAAAGGTTCTGACTGCGCAGGGTGCGGGCCCACGGGTGGTTGGAGAGCTGACCCGCTCGAGACAACCTCATGCCCGGGGACCGGGACCGGGGCTGTCGGCTCCCGGGACCCGGGGCCGAGCAGTTGGCGCCCGGGGCCCGGGAACGAGGAGTCGGCGCCCGGGGCCCGGGACCGAGCAGTCGGCTCCCGGGGACCGGGACCGGGGCTGTCGGCTCCCGGGGCCCGAGACCGGGGCAGTCGGCTCCCGGGACCCAGGGGGCGTACCCGGGAAAGGGGCACTCGGGATCGGACGGTGCCCGGAATCCGGGTACTTAGCACCGGCGCGGGATGTGGCTCCGGGGGAGATAACGTGGCCGAAGACCCACGCGTCCCCGGCAACTGTGGGGACTCCCAGTCCCGTTTCGCCGACAACTGCACTCAAACACAAGAGACAGGAGTACTCCGTTGAAGGGTTAATCGCGTCTCTTGACGTTGAGAAGAAAGCTCGGGCAAAGGATGCTGCGTTAAAAGACGATGGTGGGCAGTCTAGTGCCAATGTGGTGCAAAAGACTGCTAACAAGAACAATAAAGGAAAATTTATCAAAACCCAGCAAAACACCAACTTCAAGAAAAGGAGGAACAACAATAAGGAGAAAGATATCAGAACTTGCTTTGTGTGTGGCTTGCCTGGTCATCTCGCCAGGAAGCGTCCACAACGTAAGGGTATGAAGGCACCTGCAGGACAGACCTCTAAGTCTGTCAATGTGACCATTGGCAATACTGGAGATGGAATCGGGTATGGTAATTCATCTACTGTTCTCTTAGTTAATCAGTCTACTAATTGGTGGGTTGATACGGGACCAATGTTCATGTTTGTGCTGACATATCTTTGTTTTTCTCTTATCAGGTCAGCCGGGATTCCTCCGTCCTAATGGGGAACAGGTCGCATGCTTCTGTTTATGGTGTTGACACGGTAGATCTGAAGTTTACTTCGGGAAAGATCGTGCAGCTGAAGAACGTGCAGCATGTCCCCACTATCGACAAGAATCTCGTTAGTGGTTCCCATCTATGTAGAGACATGTTTAAGTTGGTTTTTGAGTCTAATAAAGTAGTCGTGTCTAAACATGGAAATTTTATTGGTAAAGGCTATGAGTGCGGAGGCTTGTTCCGTTTTTTCCTTTCTGATTTCTATAATAAGTATGTGAATCATATTTGTGGCTGTGTGGATAATGAGGCCAGTATCTGGCATTCATGTTTATGTCATGTTAATTTTGGTTTGATGTCTCGGCTTTCCAGTTTGAATTTAATTCCAAGTTTTTCCATTGTCAAAGGTTCTAAGTGCCATAGTTGTGTGCAATCAAAACAACCTCGCAAGCCCCACAAGGCTGCTGAGGAGAGAAACTTGGCACCACTAGAACTCCTACATTCAAATCTTTGTGAAATGAATGCGGTGTTGACGAAGGGTGGAAAACGATATTTCATGACTTTGATTGATGATGCAACTAGATTCTATTATGTGTATTTATTGCAAACGAAGGATGAGGCCTAAGACTATATTAAAATTTATAAGGCAGAAATTGAAAACCAACTTGACAGAAAGATAAAAAGACTAAGGTCAGATCGTGGTGAAGAGTTTTTCTCTAATGTTTTTGATTTATTCTGTGAGGAACATGGCATTATACATGAACGAACACCACCCCATTCTCCCGAATCTAATGGGATTGCCGAAAGGAAGAACCGTACGCTGAATGACTTGGTGAATGTCATGTTAGACACTGCGGGATTACCTAAGGCATAGTGGGGGAGGCTTTGTTGACCTCGAATCATGTATTAAATAAAATTTCTAACAGAAATATAGATAAAACACCATACTGAAAGCCCGTTGATGTCACCTAGAGGGGGGTGAATAGGCGTTCCTGAAAAATTCTCCAAAAGCAGCGGTAAAATACTGGTAGGAACCTCCGACCAAAATGGTAGGAGGTTCCGACCGGCTCTCTCGGGCTGGCCAAGAGGGCTGGTCGGAGGTTCCGGCCTAGAACGCCGGAAGTTCCGACCCTAGAGTTCAGACTCTACCAATATACTTCTATAAAGGATAAATCTGACAGAGATCAAGTAAAGTGCAAGTAATGGAGTAAGAGATAAATGCTGGTAAGTTAATATATAAAATGAGGCAATAACGAGAAAAGACAACGGAGACACAAAGATTTTTCCCGAAGTTCGGATCACAAAGATCCTACGTCTCCGTTGAGGAGCTCCAAAGAGCTGGGTCTCAATTAACCTCTTTCCTCACCAAGTGACCACAAAGATCAAACTTGGTTTCCACCAGAATTTACCTCTTTTCCTTGCGGAGGTGAGATGAACCTTCACTTACTTTCCCGGGACAATCCACAACAAGAGGAAGCTCGCGGGAGACGCCTAACCGTCTAGGAGGTTTCCTCCAAGAGAAATAAGCCCCAAGCAGCCAATCCGCGACCTCCACAAGTGCACAAGATCCTCCTAGCCTTCTCTCAACAAAATTCACCCAATTTCCCACTAAATCCTCACAAGAATCACAAAGAATGCACTAGGATTAGTTGGGAGAGCTCAAAGCACCTTAGGAGAGGCTAGGGAACAGTTGGAACGAAGTGGAATGCATCAGCAACGGCTAGAATCCAAGTTTGGGTTTTATAGGACATGGCTTACGTCACATAGCCGTTACTCACAGATTTTGGCCCGGAGGTTCCGACTCGGTGGATCGGAACCTCCGACCAACACTTAGTGAGTGGCCGAAGGGCCTGGTCGGAGCTTCCGGCCCTGTAGGTCGGAACCTCCGACCCTGACACTGAAAATAGCCCACCAAGTGTATGTGTTGTGCCAAAGTGATGAACTCTCAGCTATTTGGAACTTAAGCACTTGAGTGGTCTTGGAACACTGCTTGCAACCCCTCTTGATAGAACGGTTTTCCTACGACTCCAAGAAAATTCAAATGAATTTAAAATAAACTCGAGTCGCTTCGCCGTTTTGCATCATGTCTTTGTGGGGGTCTCCATGCACCACACTAAGCAACCTGGGACTAATTCTCTGCACAAATCTTGATAAACTCATTAGTCCCTTAACCGCTTTGTTATTAATCCACCAAAACCCACTTAGGGGATAGATGCACTTTCAATCTCCCCTTTTTGGTGATTGATGAACAACACGGTTAAAGCTTACAACAAAATCAATATATAAACTTGATTTTGAATGAATGTAGATAAATTTGGCTCCCCCTAGAAATATGCATATATTAGTAAGAGTGAAGTATATATGCATTTTGAGTTTTGTGAAACATGACAAGCCTTTTTCATCTATTTTCATCCGTGAGGTGCAAGGTGTGACATGATGAATAGAATATCAAGTGCATATGACATGGCAAACACACAAAACATGAGAAGTAAACATCACATCACATTGATGGCATTACAAGAATAGATTTAAATGCTAAATTTTATCTAGATCCATAATTAAGCATTCATTACATCGCAAACAATTGGTCAATACATGTCCAATGGCCGAAAAGAAGTCTAGGAAACCTAAAGACAGAAGGGGGTCGGAACCTCCAGCCTCAGGGTCGGAGGTTCCGGCCGAACTGCAGATCATGCCACAAAAGTGTAAGAGGAGGCCCCTTCATTCTGAATTTTCTCCCCCTTTGGCATCAAGGCACCAAAAAGAGAGGAAAGACAGGGGAAGAAAGGGCTCAATCATCGTCGGAGGGGATAATCTCAGTGTCGCCGGACGCTGTACTGCCTGCAGTGCCGGTCTCATCATCCGGAGCAACAACCTCTGTATCACCACTGGCGGCATCATCATCTCTCTCAATGATGGGAGGAATGTCGTAGACTGGCTGAAAAGAGAGAGCAAGATGTGTAAAGCCAGGCTGTACTGGTGGAGGTGCTACGATAGACTCATCATCCTCATCCCGATTTTCCTCACTGCTGTCCCCATGCTCCTCATCATCCTTCCCATTGTTATCATCATGATATGAGTCCTCTTCTGTGTCTTCCTCAGAAGCAGCCTCAGACTCAGAATCTCCAAAAGGTCTTCTAGAAGGGCCGACCCCACTGGCAATGTGCTGAGCAGTCTCATAGGCGGCAAAAGGATCCTCAAAGACCTCATCTGAAGAATCATCTGAGACTGTCTTGCTGGCATCCCTCAACATCTCCTTCTGCCGGCGCTCCATCTTCTTTATCTTCACGGCATTCTTGATGCAGATGTTGAAGATGGCCTTGAGTGCCTTCCTGATAGGCGACTCGGAAGACTGAGAAGAAGAGCCGGGCTGAGAAGTAGCGGAGGGAAACTTCACTGCCGGCGGAGCTGGTGGACGGTAAGCCTTGTGCTTCACCTCCTTCTCAAACACAAGACCAGATACTTCCTCTATCATCTTCATAATATATGGAGCATAGGCGCATCCTCTTTTGGGCTCCACCACAATGTTGAAGATCTCAAACCAAATGTACTTCATCACACTGACAGGAGGCTGATTTCTCCTCAGCCTGGCAAGCAAAGTGTAGTGGCGAGCGGGAAGAGCTGTGGCATCGCCAGCCTTAGGAGATAAAGTTGCTCTGATCATGTTCAGAAGAATCTTGTAAGGGGGAAAAAGACCCTTGGTGGTGCCCATGCAGTTTCTTGGCGCCCCATCGGCATAGAGAAATATGGTCATCTGAACGGGCAAAGGCTTCTCACTGTGAAGGTTAGGCCGGTTCAGATCCTCGGGGTCCAATCCCAAGATGGCGGCGAACTGAGAGATAGTAACTGTATATTCCACGCCCTGAGTGCTCCACCTCATCTGATACTCATGTTGTGGGCTCTCCTCAAAGAATACGGTCGCATAAAACTGACCGATCACCTCCTCACTCCAATCATACTGTAACCCCATGATACCTCCAATATCCTTATCCAGGCAAAGCTTGATTACATCCTTGAATATCTGCCCTTTCTGGCGCTGCATGTACTCCCAGTCTATATACTTCATTTCCACGACTGGCTTGGGTCGACTCATGAAGACTGAGTTGTACCAGTCTACCTGGACGGCGGTGACAAAGCGAGGATCTGCCAACTCCTGAGGAAGGGTATCTGGGTTCAGCTTCCTGTCTCTGCCTCCTCTTGCCACATCGTGTAGATAATCGAAGCGTTGTCTGCCAATGTGGCCAAAAGGAGTATTGCTGACAGCTATGTGCTTCATTGCTTGGATTGGATCATTGACAGTCCCACTGCCAGAGTTGCGAGTGCCGCCACTGCGAGATCCACCACGCCTTGGTGGCGGCGGCGGTGGTGCATCCGAATCCCGAATAATCAAAGCAGAGCTGCGAGTTCGTCTTGTAGACGGAGGCTGTGTAGCAGGTCGCTTGCCTCTCCCTGCCCTCCTGCTGCTGCTAGCACGAGCCGGTGCCTTTCCCTTGTCAGCCCGTCTAGGAGGCGAGTCCTGATCACTTTGGGTACGGAGGTGGAGACATCTTGTCTAGCCTTTTGACGCTTCTCGGAGCCATTGACACTGAAACACAACAAGGAGTCAAAGGAAGTATTGAGGTCAAGGATATATTGGAAGATCCAAGGTTACAAGGCTAGCAGTAATAGCCGGTCGGAGGGTCGACGTACGGGCCGGAGCCTCCGGCCAGCCTCTCGGCCAGGCCGAGAGTGCTGGTCGGAACCTCCGGCCACGAGGACCGGAACCTCCGGCAGACACATGGTTGCGACTTGATCTACAAAACTAGCCAATGCATTTTATTCAAAACTATAGATCGGTATTCTAGGGATGTGCAGGAAGGTTTTTCACCAAGGGAAACTAGTCCTAGGTTTACATATTGAGAGATTGGGTCAAAAATATGAAAACCTAGGAGAAGAGATCGAAATCAATACCTTGAGATGAGGAAGCACAAAAACGTCGACGGGACGGAGTTTCCGACCACCAAGGAGGAGGGAAACGAGAATGCCCGAAGATTTTTGTTGGTTGGAGTTGAAAATTGCCCACAAGAGAAATGGGAACGAGTTAGGGCTGGGAGGGGATGAAATGAGGAGAGAGAGAGGAACTCCCAGCCGCCCAGGGGTTAAAACCGCTGGTGGGCCGGAACCTCCGGGATCAGAGGCCGGAGCTTCCAGCCTGATTTTTTTTTTTTGAGCAGGGAAAGTAGGTCGGAGCCTCTGGCCTATGGTCGGAACTCCGACAGTGTTTTTTTGGAAGGAAGGAAAACAAGGTATTTTGGCCGAAAGGAGATGGACATGATTTTCCGTTGACCCATATGTGACCAGCAGCAATCAATAAGCACATAACAATGGTCACAAATAAAGATCAACAATGAAAAGAACCAAATTTTCGCAATGTATAAATTATCACACAAGTATTTTCGTAATATTTTTGGAAAATGAGTTTGGGAATGTTGGAGCTCCGTTCTCAGTGTTAAGACCAATTTCTATACGAGAAGTGGCCTTAAAAACACAGAAGCTCACTTTGATTGACATCCTTTTGACCATTTTCTTGACTATTGATTAGTCAAGCACTTAGTCATGCAATGTTTTGAAAATCTAAGATATTGAGCTCACTCCTAAGCTCGCAAAACGTCTTCTCATCTAAGGGCTTGGTGAAGATATCGGCAAGTTGGTGTTCGGTTCTCACATGGGTAATGGTGATATCTCCTTTGGCTTCGTGGTCTCTCAAGAAGTGGTGGTGTATGTCAATGTGTTTGGTTTTGAGTGTTGGACATGATTATTGACTATTTTGATGGCACTCTCATTGTCACAAAGAAGTGGGATTTTGGTCATTTTATAGCTGTTAACGCCAAAATTTGGTACGATTCGCGTCGGACTTGGTTAAGGAAAGAAGTGATATCAGCCGTTGGGAGCTAATCCAGAAGAAGCCGGATTCGGGAAGGAATCGTGAAGACCACGCTATGGCAGTTAATTATCTTATCTATTAGATAGTTTTATCTTTTAGGAAACCTGATCTCTTGTCCGATCAGGTCTGTTAGTTTTCCTTTTCTAGTTAGGAAAGTCTTGTTACGTGTCCTATAAGGACTCTTGTAACTCGGGGTATATATACGTATGCCCGGGGACCTTGTAATCTATCAATCGATCAATTAAACTTCGGCGCATCGCCACCCTTTACCAACGGGTTCTTGCTTCTCGAGCGGGGCTGCATCGGTTAGGTCCGAACTCCTGCGAGAGGGTAAGTCTCGTTACCCCGACTACCAATCGGCTAGGACTTTCTCGGTTAGGTCCGATATTCTAGTCGGTCTATGGTAGTCGGCTTACCCAGGTGTATCTGCCCTGTCTACGGCTGCATCGGTTCGGTCCGACCTCTTAGGCCGATCAGGTATACCACATCACGCGTGCGTAGATCTTATCAGTTTACTGGGGGCGATTTATCATCAGTTCGTGCTGCATCGGTTGGGTCCGACCTACTGAACTGCCAGCGATAAATCGTTCCTGCTAGGCTGATGGTTTTTGCGCAAGCGTCTTATCGGAATGTATAGCCGGTAAGTTATTTTCATCACAGTTGCATTAGGTCTATCGGCTCGTTGAGGTTCCTTTACTATTATCGATCTGTGCTGCATCAGTTAGGTTTGAACTACTAGATCGATAATAATAGATTTATCCTTGTCGGGCTGATCGGTGTATATGCGACGTTCTATCGGAGTGCTTAGCCGATAGGTTTTCTTTTTATAAAGCCGACTGTATTATCCATACTGTTTTGGTCATTTATATTATCATCGGTTTTCTAGCCGATGCATATGTGTTTCCTCGGCAGTCGGCTGGCTTACTATTTTGCTTATCTATTGATAATCGGCTCCTAGCCGATGCACATGTTATACTGACATCTTATCTATTTGCTCATAGCACTATCGGTTTCCTAGCCGATACACAGGTGCCATCGGCTATCGGCTACGAGGAGTCTATATCAGCCCGTATCGGCCGATAGCCGATTGCGCAATTGCTGCCGATCCGGGCACGAGGACCAACAAGGACCCGGACGCGAGCACGAGACCCGGGCGCGAGCACAGGCAGAGGCCCGGGCACGAGCATAGCGGCATCGGCTGGAAGGAATCCGTATCGGCTTGCTGGCCGATTGGATCAGTAATCTAATTTCTTCATCTCCTTGTCAATTGCTGGGTCAAATTGACTGGCACGCCCGCGAACCTCAAATATTTCAGGACCTGCACTGGAGCTAAGCAGATCTCCCAGGCCTTCGCGTGTCACCAGACGCCGAACCAGATCGTCAGCAAGCTTTTTGGCACACCCGGCGGTTTTCGGCGTCAACACGTTTTTGGCACGCCTGGTGGGACACAGAACTTCAACATGGCTGGAAAAGAGGTCAGCACAGACAACATAATCCCAGTCACAATGGAAGACTTGACCGAAGAACAGAGACAACAAGTGGAGCAGAACATCGAAGATTTTCGGAAGCTTTGTCTAGAATCCTTCGGTATGACAGATCAAGGGCCGATTCAGAAGTCGCAATTTCCAAAACCTGTTTTTATTGACGAATCGAGCCATATATCGCCTACAAGTTCACAGAAGCCGATCCAAGACATGTTTAATGAAGCAGTTCATCATGCGTTGACTGATCAATCTGGGGTATTGGTGAACACATTACAGAGCTTGATCAAGAAGGCAGTAGAGCCGATTCAAATATCCGGGGGCAACAAGATGGGATTCCTCAAGGATATCAAACTGCGTACTATGGGGGGCATCAACAGAGTTATCCAGAAGCTGTTCCTGAGTACAACTATCCGAGGGAATATCAGAATCAGAATCGGCTACCAACTCCACCTCTGCGTCATTACGGTGAAGATCCAAGAGAAGACAATTTATCGGCAAGAATCACAGAGGTGATGAAAGAACAATTCGGTCTAAGACCGAAGGAGGAAATGTTTATGTATCGGCATCCATATCCAGATTGGTTTGATAGAGTTCCGTTGCCGCGCCGATACAAAGTGCCAGACTTCTCCAAATTCTCAGGGCAAGATGATGTGTCTACAGTGGAGTATGTCAGCCGATTCTTGGCGCAGTGCGGAGAAGCATCGGCTATAGAAGCTTTGAGAGTTAGACTCTTCCCGTTGTCATTATCCGGATCGGCCTTTACATGGTTTTCTTCATTGTCATCTAACTCAGTTCGAGGTTGGGCCAATCTGGAAAAGCGATTCCACAAGTATTTCTTTATAGGGAGTCAGGAGATGAGCTTGATAGACTTAACATCGGTAATACAGAAGCCGGAGGAATCAGTCGCAGAATATATCCAGCGGTTTCGTGATGTTAGAAGCCGATGTTATAGTTTAAGTCTGGATGATGCACAGCTGGCCGAGTTAGCATTCCAAGGTTTGGTGGCTCCGATCAAGGAAAAATTTTCATCAGAAGACTTCAAGAGCCTAGCACACCTGGTACAGAAGGTATCGGTTCATGAAAGCCGATTTCAGGAGGCCAGGAAGGAATGATGAGGCCCAAACAGAAGAAGAATTTTGAAGTTTGATAACAAACTCCGAAATTGGGGGGCATGTGTTAACGCCAAAATTTGGTACGATTCGCGTCGGACTTGGTTAAGGAAAGAAGTGATATCAGCCGTTGGGAGCTAATCCAGAAGAAGCCGGATTCGGGAAGGAATCGTGAAGACCACGCTATGGCAGTTAATTATCTTATCTATTAGATAGTTTTATCTTTTAGGAAACCTGATCTCTTGTCTGATCAGGTCTGTTAGTTTTCCTTTTCTAGTTAGGAAAGTCTTGTTACGTGTCCTATAAGGACTCTTGTAACTCGGGGTATATATACGTATGCCCGGGGACCTTGTAATCTATCAATCGATCAATTAAACTTCGGCGCATCGCCACCCTTTACCAACGGGTTCTTGCTTCTCGAGCGGGGCTGCATCGGTTAGGTCCGAACTCCTGCGAGAGGGTAAGTCTCGTTACCCCGACTACCAATCGGCTAGGACTTTCTCGGTTAGGTCCGATATTCTAGTCGGTCTATGGTAGTCGGCTTACCCAGGTGTATCTGCCCTGTCTACGGCTGCATCGGTTCGGTCCGACCTCTTAGGCCGATCAGGTATACCACATCACACGTGCGTAGATCTTATCAGTTTACTGGGGGCGATTTATCATCAGTTCGTGCTGCATCGGTTGGGTCCGACCTACTGAACTGCCAGCGATAAATCGTTCCTGCTAGGCTGATGGTTTTTGCGCAAGCGTCTTATCGGAATGTATAGCCGGTAAGTTATTTTCATCACAGTTGCATTAGGTCTATCGGCTCGTTGAGGTTCCTTTACTATTATCGATCTGTGCTGCATCAGTTAGGTTTGAACTACTAGATCGATAATAATAGATTTATCCTTGTCGGGCTGATCGGTGTATATGCGACGTTCTATCGGAGTGCTTAGCCGATAGGTTTTCTTTTTATAAAGCCGACTGTATTATCCATACTGTTTTGGTCATTTATATTATCATCGGTTTTCTAGCCGATGCATATGTGTTTCCTCGGCAGTCGGCTGGCTTACTATTTTGCTTATCTATTGATAATCGGCTCCTAGCCGATGCACATGTTATACTGACATCTTATCTATTTGCTCATAGCACTATCGGTTTCCTAGCCGATACACAGGTGCCATCGGCTATCGGCTACGAGGAGTCTATATCAGCCCGTATCGGCCGATAGCCGATTGCGCAATTGCTGCCGATCCGGGCACGAGGACCAACAAGGACCCGGACGCGAGCACGAGACCCGGGCGCGAGCACAGGCAGAGGCCCGGGCACGAGCATAGCGGCATCGGCTGGAAGGAATCCGTATCGGCTTGCTGGCCGATTGGATCAGTAATCTAATTTCTTCATCTCCTTGTCAATTGCTGGGTCAAATTGACTGGCACGCCCGCGAACCTCAAATATTTCAGGACCTGCACTGGAGCTAAGCAGATCTCCCAGGCCTTCGCGTGTCTCTAGGCGCCGAACCAGATCGTCAGCAAGCTTTTTGGCACACCCGGCGGTTTTCGGCGTCAACAATAGCCATAGTTTTGAAGGGTTTGTTTCATCCAAAGGAGTTGAGCACAACACGAGCCGGCGGCTATGTACTTCGCCTCGGCGGTGGATAGGGCAATGGAGTTTTGCTTCTTGGAGGCCCAAGAAACTAGAGACCGTCCAAGGAATTGACAAGTCCCCGTTGTGCTCTTGCGGTCAACCTTACACCCGGCATAATCGGAATCGGAATATCCAATTAGCTCAAAATCACAACCCTTAGGGTACCAAAGACCGAAATTAGGAGTGTGCACCAAATATCTTAGAATTATCTTAACGGCAATAAAATGACATTCTTTAGGTGCCGCTTGAAAACGAGCGCACATGCACACACTAAGCATAATATCCGGTCTAGATGCACAAAGGTAAAGAAGAGATCCAATCATGGAGCGATATACCTTTTGATCCACCGGTTTGCCGTTGTCGTCGAGGTCGAGATGCCCATTAGTTGGCATTGGAGTCTTGATGGGCTTGGCTCCCTCCATCTCGAACTTCTTAAGGATGTCCTTGAGATACTTGGATTGCGAGATGAAGGTTCCATCCTTTTGTTGCTTGACTTGAAGCCCGAGGAAGAAGGTGAGCTCCCCCATCATTGACATCTCGAACCTCCTAGTCATGATCTTACTAAACTCTTCACTAAAAGAGGGATTAGTAGAGCCAAAGATTATGTCATCGACATAAATTTGGCATACAAATAAATCATTCTTGAATTTCTTAGTGAAGAGAGTAGTGTCGGCTTTGCCTATTTCAAAGCCATTCTTTAGTAGAAAGTCGCGAAGACATTCATACCAAGCTCTAGGGGTTTGCTTGAGCCCGTAGAGCGCCTTATGATGCTTGTAGACATAGTTTGGATATTTGGGATCTTCAAACCCAGGCGGTTGCTCCACATATACCAACTCAGAGATTGGTCCATTGAGAAACGCACTCTTAACGTCCATTTGATAAAGCTTGAAATCATGGTTAGCGGCATAAGCTAATAAAATTCGAATGACTCAAGGCGAGCAACCGGCGCAAAGGTTTCACCGAAGTCGAGGCCCTCGACTTGAGTGAACCCTTGAGCCACTAACCGTGCTTTGTTGCGAGTAACAACTCCATTTTCATCTTGCTTGTTGCGGAAGACCCATTTGGTGCCGATGACGTTTTGCTTGGGTCTCTCCACTAATGACCATACTTGATTACGGGTGAAGTTGTTCAACTCTTCTTGCATGGCCATCACCCAATCCGAATCACCAAGTGCGTCCTCCACCCTAATTGGCTCCAAAGACGAGACAAAGGAGTAATTCTCACAAAAGTTAGCTACCCGAGAGCGAGTGGTTACCCCTCTTTGGATATCACCCAGAATGTTGTCGATGGGATGATCTCTTTGCATGGTGTGGTGAATTCTTGGATGGTGCACCGAGGGGACTTGAGCTCGCACGGTGACTCTTGGCTCACTAGTGCCCTCGGCATCGATCCCATCCACTCGTGCTAGATCGTCCTTTTGATCAACTCTTGTGCTTGGAGGCGTCGCTTGAGTGGAAGGAGCTTGTTCGGTCCCTCTTTGCTCTTCCGACTCTTCTAGCGGCCTCACTTCTCCAATTGCCTTTTTCTCGATGTCGTGTCCCGTGACTCCTTCACCTAGCATCTCAAGCTCAACTTGCTCCACTTGGGAGCCATTAGTTTCATCAAATGTCACATCTCTCGTGGTTTCAACAATTCCGGAGACTTTGTTGAAAACACGATAGGCGTGAGCATTTGACTCATATCCGAGTAGAAATTCTTCATCCACTTTAGGAGCAAACTTGGATGAGCGAGGTCTCTTACTCAATATAAAACATTTGCAACCAAAAACACGAAAGTAGGAGACATTGGGTTTGTTACCGGTGAGGAGTTCATATGCCGTCTTTTTAAGAAGTTTGTGGAGGTAGAGGCGATTTAGCGCGTGACACGCGGTGTTCACCGCCTCAGCCCAAAAGATATCCGGGGTCTTCTATTCATCTAGCATAGTCCTTGCCATCTCGACAATAGACCGGTTCTTCCTCTCCACGACTCCATTTTGAGGTGGATCATATGGAGTGGAGAACTCGTGCTTAATCCCCTCATCATCAAGGAATTCCTCCACTTGAGTATTCTTGAACTCCCTCCCATTGTCGCTCCTAACTTTCTTGATCTTGAGCTCGAACTCGTTTTGGGCTCGCTTTGCGAATTTCTTGAAAATTCCTTGGGTTTCACTCTTATCTTGCAAAAAGAACACCCAAGTGAAGCGAGAAAAATCATCAACAATTACGAGCCCATATTTGTTACCTCCGATGCTTAGGTAGGCCACGGGACCGAAGAGATCCATATGAAGTAGTTCTAATGGCCTTGAGGTAGTCATGACGTTTTTCACGGGGTGTGGGTTCCCAACTTGCTTTCCGGCTTGACAAGCGCTACACACACGGTCTTTCTCAAATGTGACATTAGATAGTCCGAGGATGTGTTCCCCCTTTAGAAGATTCGATAAGTTCCTCATCCCCGCATGGGCTAGCCTTCGATGCCAAAGCCACCCCATTGAGGATTTTGCTATCAAGTAAGCCTCCGGGTTCACTTTATCTAGGTCAAAGTCCACTAGATAAAGATCCCCCTTCAACCTTCCCTTGAATGCGACGGAATTATCATCTCTTCTAAAGACGGTAACATCCTCATCGGTAAACAAGCAATTATAGCCCAATTTGCACAATTGAGAGACGGATAAGAGATTGTAGCTTAAGGACTTGACGAGAAGAACATTAGAGAGAGATAGATTGTTGGAGATGGCAATTTTACCTAGTCCCATTACCTTTCCCTTACCATCATCTCGAAAGACAATATTGTCGTGATCTCCTCCATTCTCGTCAAGAGTTGAGAACATACTCCTCTCTCCCGTCATGTGGTTGGTGCACCCGCTGTCAACAACCCAACTCGATCCACCGGAGGAGTATGCCTACAAAAAGGATTAAGCTTGGGATTTAGGTACCCAAAGTTGTTTAAGTTTGGGTCCTTTAACATTAGTCACGAGCGCCTTGGGCACCCACACACAAGCCCTGTACTCCTCATAGTAGTTACCAATAAAATGAGCAATCACTTTACCGCGGTGATCCGTGGTAATCTCATATGACTCATAGTACAGTTTTTCTGGTCGGAGCCTCCTACCATTCGGGTCGGAGCCTCCTACCAGTCCTCTCGGTCTGCCTGGGTTAGCTGGTCGGAACCTCCTACCGTTACGGTCGGAGCCTCCTCCAGACCTCTCGGTATACCGGAGAGAGCCGGCCGGAACCTCCGGCCTGATCGGTCGGAACCTCCGACTGGCCTTCTCGGTCTGGCCGAGAGGCATGGTCGGAACCTCCGGAAACTATGGTCGGAGCTTCCGGCCCCCAGACTGACCAAGGAATTTTTTACCTCCTTGGCTTGCGACGTAGCTCCTTCTTTCACAAACTTCAAACATTGCTTCCCATTGACTATAGTCCTTCTGGATGGTCTACTTTCATGGAGAGAGAAACCAAGACCATATCCATTTTTGTTGGAGTGGGTAGGGAGGGTTTTGTGGAGGGCATCCTTGGATTGGAATGTTTTCAAGCATCCAAACTTCACCAAGGTACCCAACCGCTCATTCTCGTTTTTAAGCGCCTCCAAAGCTTCAAGGTTAGTTGCATATGCATTCAAATCACAATTATAGCATTTTGCACAACCCTTGCTTGTGGAGGCATTGGAGATCTTAGTGGCCTCATTGGAGGTAGAGGCGCTATTCCAAAGAGTGTCAAATTGCACCTCAAGAGCCTTGTGATTTTGGTCCACTTTCACAAGATTCTCTTGAAGTGTTTCATTCATACTCTTTAGATTAGCCATTAAGTTATTAACCGAAGAGAGCTCTTTGGTCAATTCCTCAACCCTCTCCATCTTCTTAGCCAAGTTCTCCTCTAGGGCAAGGTTTCTCTCCTTCTCAAGGATGAGCAAGTCCTCTTGCCTTTCGAGTGACTTCTCTTTGCACTCCAATGCCTTCATAAGCTTTGCCAATTGCAACATGGCCGGCTTGCTCAACCCCTTAAGCATCTCATCCATATCATCCTCACTTTCATCATCACTAGAATCATCATCATCAATTTGAGAAGATTTGGATGTGGAGGTTACCTTTCGCCCTTGTGCCATGAGGCAAGTGGGCTCATAGTGATCGTCGTCGCTCAAGTTATCGAAAAGACGCTCCTCGAAGCCCGACGACGACTTGATAGCAATTGAGGCAACTCCTCCTTCATCACTTTCTTCCTTGTCGTCATCCTCATCATTGGAGAACCACTCCTCTCCAATGTGAGCACGCCCGGTCTTCTTCTTGACCACCTTGGACTTGCCACCCTTGTTTTTGAGCTTGGGGCAATCGGCGATGAAATGGCCATACTCCTTGCATTCGTAGCACGCCCGCTTGGATTGCCCCCTTCCTTTGACATCCTCCTTCTTGTCCTTGCCGAAGCCGCCTCGACGAAGAAAGTGCTTAAACTTCCTCACCACAAGAGTGAAGTCTTCATCTTCACTCTCGGAGTCGCTTGAGGCTTGCTCCTTCTTTGCCTTCAAAGCAACTTCCTTGTTCTTGATGATTGCGGCACTCTTGGCAAGTTGCTTGACTTCCTTGGCTTCCTCTTCGAGTAGCTCATGTGATATGATCCTCGAGAGAACGTCGCTTGGAGTGAGTCTCTTGAAGTTCTTCATCTCACGGATGAGAGTCACCAAGGTGGGGTTCCTTGGGGCGATCGCGCGGAGAAGCATCTTGACCACCACATGATCGGTCATGTCTTCACCACCAAGATCACGGATCTTGTTGACAATGACCATCATGCGATCGTACATCTCTTGTGGTGTCTCGTTGTCTTCCATCACAAACCGTCCAAGTTGCTCCTCAAGCAACTCGATCTTGGACTCTCGTACGCCGGGGGATCCTTCATGCGCTAATTGAAGAGTATCCCAAATCTCCTTGGCCTCCTCGAGTTGGTCCACCTTGTTGAATTCCTCGGGGCTCAAGGAGTTGAGAATGACACTTGCGGCTTGAGCATTGCGATGGATAAGAGCCTCTTGAGCCGGTGTAGGCTCCTCTCCTTCCTCCGGAGCATCCGTCACACCTGTGCACACAATCTTCCAAACACTTGGATGCAATGAGATTAGATACAATTTCATCTTGTGCTTCCATGCGCTATAGAAGGTCCCGTCAAAATGGGGAGCGCGTCCGGAAGGCACGAAGATGAATTGCTGAGGGGGAGGGATAAACTTGTTATAATCTAGGTCAATAGCAACTCCCTTTCTTCCACCCGACTTGCTTGTCGAGCCATCTCCGTCTCCTTGAACTCCGGTAGAATCAACCACCTTCTCGGTCGACATCTTCGGATCAACTCCAAGTGGTTAAGCTTTTTAGGAGTTTAGGCTCTGATACCAATTGAAAGCCCGTTGATGTCTCCTAGAGGGGGGGGGGTGAATAGGCGTTCCTGAAAAATTCTCCAAAAGCAGCGGTAAAATATTGGTAGGAACCTCCGACCAAAATGGTAGGAGGTTCCGACCGGCTCTCTCAGGCTGGCTGAGAGGGCTGGTCAGAGGTTCCGGCCTAGAACGCCGGAAGTTCCGACTCTGGAGTTCAGACTCTACCAATATACTTCTATAAAGGATAAATCTGACAGAGATCAAGTAAAGTGCAAGTAATGGAGTAAGAGATAAATGCTGGTAAGTTAATATATAAAATGAGGCAATAACGAGAAAAGAAAACGGAGACACAAAGATTTTTCCCAAAGTTCGGATCACAAAGATCCTACGTCTCCGTTGAGGAGCTCCAAAGTGCTGGGTCTCAATTGACCTCTTTCCTCACCAAGTGACCATAAAGATCAAACTTGGTTTCCACCAGAATTTACCTCTTTTCCTTGCGGAGGTGAGATGAACCTTCACTTACTTTCCCAGGACAATCCACAATAAGAGGAAGCTCGCGGGAGACGCCTAACCGTCTAGGAGGTTTCCCTCCAAGAGAAATAAGCCCCAAGCAGCCAATCCGCGACCTCCACAAGTGCACAAGATCCTCCTAGCCTTCTCTCAACAAAATTCACCCAATTTTCCACTAAATCCTCACAAGAATCACAAAGAATGCACTAGGATTAGTTGGGAGAGCTCAAAGCACCTTAGGAGAGGCTAGGGAACAGTTGGAACAAAGTGGAATGCATCAGCAACGGCTAGAATCCAAGTTTGGGTTTTATAGGACATGGCTTACGTCACATAGCCGTTACTCATAGATTTTGGCCCGGAGGTTCCGACTCGGTGGATCGGAACCTCCGGCCAACACTTAGTGAGTGGCCGAAGGGCCTGGTCGGAGCTTCCGGCCCTGTAGGTCGGAACCTCCGACCCTGACACTGAAAATAGCCCACCCAAGTGTATGTGTTGTGCCAAAGTGATGAACTCTCAGCTATTTGGAACTTAAGCACTTGAGTGGTCTTGGAACACTGCTTGCAACCCCTCTTGATAGAATGGTTTTCCTACGACTCCAAAGAAAATTCAAATGAATTTAAAATAAACTCCGAGTCGCTTCGCCGTTTTGCATCATGTCTTTGTGGGGGGTCTCCATGCACCACACTAAGCAACCTGGGACTAATTCTCTGCACAAATCTTGATAAACTCATTAGTCCCTTAACGCTTTGTATTAATCACACAAAAACCCACTTAGGGGATAGATGCACTTTCACATACGAGATATGGATTGAGAGAAAAACATCACTTTCTTACTTGCGTACATGAGGGTGCTTGGTGAAAGTCAATGTCCCAATAACAAAAAAGCGCAAGCTAGGACCTAAAACTGTGGACTGTGTCTTTCTAGGATATGCTAATCATAGTATTGTTTATAGATTTTTAATAGTTAAATCTGAGGTACCTGACATGAATACGAGTATAATTTTAGAGTCTCGTGATGTTACGTTTTTTGAGGAAACTTTCCCAATGAAGGATACACATAACACTTCGAGTCAATCTTCTGATTCAATTCCCAATTTAATCACACCACCAGATCAAACTGAACATACACTTGAACATCTCGCTGAGGAGGATGACAGTGAAGCTCCTAGAAGGAGCAAGAGACAAAGGATAGCTAAGTCTTTTGGTGACGATTTCACTGTATACCTTGTGGATGACACTCCCAAGTCAATTTCAGAAGGTTATGCATCCTCTGATACTAACTACTGGAAGGAGGTTGTTCGTAGCGAAATAAACTCCATTATCGCTAATGGGACTTGGGAGGTGACAGAGCGACCCTATGGGTGCAAATCCGTAGGTTGCAAGTAGGTGTTCAAGAAGAAGCTAAAGCCTGACGGTACTATTGAAAAGTATAAGGCTCGACTTGTGGCCAAGAGCTATACTCAGAAAGAAGGTGAAGATTTCTTTAACACTTACTCACCTGTTGCTAGATTGACCACAATTCGCGTACTTCTCTCCTTGGTTGCCTCACATGGTCTTCTCGTTCATCAGATGGATGTTAAGACAACTTTTCTTAATGGAGAGCTGGATGAGGAAATTTATATGGAGTAGCCTGATGGATTTGTAGTAGAAGGTCAAGAAGGCAAGGTGCTAAAGTTGTTAAAATCTTTGTATGGTCTGAAACAAGCTCTTAAGCAGTGGCATGAGAAATTTGATAGAACACTAACTTCTGCGGGCTATGCAGTCAACGAGGCAGATAAGTGTGTATACTATCGCTATGGTGGGGGTAAAAGAGTTATTCTGTGTTTGTATATTGATGACATACTAATCTTTAGGACAAACCTTGAGGTGATCAATGAGGTTAAATCATTCTTGTCTCAAAACTTTGATATGAAAAATCTAGGAGTAGCTGATGTTATCTTAAACATTAAGCTAATCAGAGGTGATGATAGGATTACACTTCTGCAATCTCATTATGTGGAAAAAGTCTTGAGCCGCTTTTGCTATATTGATAGCAAGCCTTCTCCAACTCCTTATGATCCTAGTCTTTTGTTTCGCAAAAACAGAAGAATTACTAGGAATCAGCTGGAGTGCTCCCAGATAATTGGCTCACTTATGTATCTAGCTAGTGCAACTAGGTCAGACATCTCTTTTGCTGTGAGCAAATTGAGCCGGTTTACCTCTAATCCGGGAGATGATCATTGGCGCGCGCTTGAGCGAGTTATGCGCTATCTGAAGGATACTATGAATCTTGGACTTCACTATACTAGGTACCCGTCGGTATTGGAGGGATATAGTGATTCCAACTGGATCTCTGATATTGATGAGATCAAAGCCACTAGTGGATATGTTTTTACACTAGGTGGTGAGCTGTTTCATGGAGGTCGTGCAAGCAGACTATTTTGATAAGATCAACCATGGAAGCAGAGCTTACGGCATTAGATACTGCTACTGTTGAGGCAGAATGGCTGCGTGATCTATTAATGGATTTGCCTGTGGTTGGAAAACCAGTGCCAGCTATCCTTATGAACTGTGACAATCAAACTGTCATTGCTAAGGTGAATAGTTCTAAGGATAACATGAAATCATCCAGGCATGTAAAGAGACGATTAAAGTCTATCAGGAAATTGAGAAATTCCGGAATTATAAGTTTGGATTATGTCCAAACAGCAAGCAACCTGGTAGATCCCTTTACGAAGGGACTATCACGAAATGTGATAGATAATGCATCGAGAGAGATGGGAATGAGACCCATGTGAGTTACACTATGGTGGTAACCCAACCTATGTAATTGGCGATCCCGTGAATTAGGATCTGGGAAGAACAAGCCATTAGTTAAAGGGAGGAGAGTATCTTTAACTGTCTCTAAGTGAAGATGCATATACTCTCACAAGCTATAAGGCATGATGGCCTTTGCCTTAATGTGTTTTGTTGGCTTTAAATAGCGAAGATGCTGTTTTACAGAGCATTCTTGAAAGAACACACCTATATGAGCTCGACCGTTGGTCGCGGTCTATGGAGATTTTGGGTGAATATCCTAGAAAGCTCATGAAAGACCAAGGAGTATGACTTATAAGCTCCAACCGAGGGGTAGGCTACTGACGGCCTAGTATTAGTCAAGACTTTTAGTGAAACTTGCTAGCACAAAACTTGTAATTGAAGGTGTATTCTATTGTTTAAGTTGTGAGTAAGTGTAGCTTGGAGTTCTAGATAGATGTTCAATCTTAACCGGTCTCCATCGAAAGGCTGGTATATAAACAGTACTTTGGAGAATGGCAAATCTCTTTGGGACTTTGAGATTTGGTGGGGGATTGTTGGAATTGCTAAATGGGCTAAGGCCCGTGTGGAGAATAATTCCTAGAAAAATCTCAAAAGCCCACCTCATGGGGAGTGGCATGAGAAGTTTAGTACCACCTTACTAGTTCTAGGAGAGGGAGACCTCCTTATAAGGGTGAGCTCTCTCCTAGTTACTTGAGACATGCATAGTGGAGAGAACTGGAGGAACACGCGCGCGCTCGCTCGCCTCGCCAGGTTAGGCCAGGCGGCGCTCGTACGCGACATGCGCGTGAATGGTCCGCCAAAATTGGCTTCTCATGCTTGCGCAGATGCAGCTTCTTTTTGCAGTTTTTGTTTTGCTGCAAATTAGAGTCCGGATAGGATACACGCAACCTATCCGATTCGGTTACGAGATAGAGATCGTGCGGGCGTTCTGATCACGCGTCCTAATATCTCTATAAATACCAAGCTGCTGTCTCCACGCAATATATGCGAAAACAGTGTAGGGCTTGCCATCTCTTCTGTTCTGAGCCGTTGTTCGTCGTCTACTCGGTCCCGATCGTCGGCGTGCATCGGCGGATTGGGAGAGCAGGTCTTCGGAACCCTCGCCTTCGACGTCCTGCACTAGGAGAGGGCGAATAAGTTTTTTAGGAAGCGCTACGCGCGACTGCTCGCTGTACGCCCATCACGGCTCGTCTTCCTTCACGTTCGGGCGCTGCGCGTTGTCATCATCATCCAGTGCCGCGTGTCATTCGTGCGGTACATGCTGCACCTGTGTCTCCTTCAGAACAGGGTGCGCCCATGTCTGCTCCATAACAGCCCCCACAACAGGGCTGTAGGTACGCGTACACTATGTCTCCTATGTTTGATCTATTCATATTAATTGTTGTCATATACATGTTTAGATTAGATTACATGATTCTGTTTACTTATGCTATTAATGTTATGATTTATTTATGGAATAAATTAAATCTACATATGCTTATATTTTCAACAATTACTATTTCTCATCAATTACTATAGAACTTAGTATGCATTAAACCACATCACTTAAAAAACAAGAGTATTGGATTCCTTTCGTGCTTGATCACAACCTTCAATATATAAATACAATTACCATTCATGTTGCCTAAATAATGTTCTATGAATTTATTTGATTTTAATTTCAGTTTCCTAATCTAGGATTTTGGAGCATGCATCTCACTTAGGTTTTATGGCAAGTTAGCAACGCATCAGATGCACACAGAGCATCAAGTGCGCACATGTACTCGTGCAACAGGGTTCTTCCAATCTCAATCCAAAGGCTAGCATCAAGGTGGAGCAATTTTGCAAACAACCACCCGCTACTTGCACTACACTTTTGCCAAAAAAACCCCTGGCCCTTGGTTATCCATCCCATGATCTACTAGATCAACATGATAGATTGTTGTCCCGCGGTGGCACGAGTATCTTGCAGATTGACGCAAGCCTTTGGATTGAGATCAGAAGGACCCAGTTACACGAGTGCATATGTGCACTTGATATGTTGCCAGGTTTTATTGGGTGACTTAGTTATTTGATTCATATATTTCTCACCCTATTGTTCTTATAGGCTGCCATGTATTTAATTATGTGTAACATTTAATTGATTTATTTATGTATAAAAGATTGATCATTAGTTTTTAATTTTCCTTATATATTTCCTAATTTATAATTAGTAGTTGTGGTTTTATTGGTGGTGATTGATGCATGATGCGTGTACCAAGTAGCAAGGACGCACCTACAACATAGGAGTAGATGCGATGGTTAAATCTAGAATGAAATTGGGCCAGCTGGGCCTTCATTGCTTTGAGAAATCATATTATATTGTCCATGAATTGGGGTGGGCCTTCGTTGTGCCGCCTCCGCCTTGTTGATCAAAGCAAAGGAGCCATCGCCAAGCCAGCACAGGCAGCAGCCTCCATCCAAATCCAAAGGGGTCATTCCATTCCTCTTCCTTGGCTTCCATTTCCCTGTTCATGAGCAATAGATAGAAAGGAACACTACTGTCTGGCTTCGACTAGGAAGAAAGGCAATCAACCCCTAGTAGGGGGATGATATGACGATTGTTGCTTCCTGCTAGCTAGGGTTTGTGGCAAATCCAGGCCGCCCGCCCTTGGTTTCATTTCTTCCTCCGCGCCGGCCGCCTTTCTCTTCTCGGTGGATGGGGGATGAAGCCCTCGCCCACGGGGTCTTAGCTCAACCGTCCAGTTGTTGTTATTGTTCTTCTTCTTCTTCTTCTCTACGAGCAAGCGAGCGATATGTGCCGATCCAATCCTAACCCTTATCATCGCCGGCGTCTTCCTCAAGGCCCATGCCCGCCCTCGCCCCCGCCCCCACCCCGTCTTAGGGACCCTCCTAGAACCAGAAGCTCACTACCAATGATGCGCTCCAATACCTCAAGGCCGTCAAGGACAAGTTCCAGACCAAGCGCGACAAGTACCCTGAGTTCCTCGAGGTCATGCGCGATTTCAAGAGCGGGAGGTCCATCTCCTTCCTTCCCTTAGCTTTGCCCCCCTCCCCCTCCTTTAATAACACAATCCCGCCCGTCGGGATTTGCAAGATCGACACCGTCGGCGTCATCATCCGTGTCAAGACCCTCTTCAGTGGCCACGACCCTCTTCAGTGGCCACCATGACCTCATCCTTGGCTTCAACGCCTTCTTGCCAAAGGGATACGCCATCAAGCTCCAGGACCTCGAGAAGAAGCCTGTCAACTTCATGGAGGCCATCAATTTTGTCAACAAGATCAAGGTCTCCACATCCTCTTCCTCTTGCTCCTCCTCATCTCTTAAACAACTAAGAGGGACCTTCTACTCCTGACCTCCCCGCAATCGTCTCCTGTGCTGCAGGCTCAGTTCCAGCTGGAGGACCACGTCTACAAGTCCTTCTTAGGCATCCTCAACATGTACCGCATGCATAACAAGTCCATCCAAGATGTTTACAGGGAGGTATGCATTTTGCATTCTGTCATCACGTGGTTGTCTATGTTGTTTCCTTTGCAAAATTCTGTGTTAGTGGGTGTCTCTTTTTTAGGTTGCAGCACTCTTCCGTGAATATCCTGATTTACTCGAAGAGTTCAAGCATTTCTTGCCTGATACGTCAACCGCTCCATAAGCGGTAACTGTTCCTAGAGGTGTTTCAAGCAGAGATGATGATAGGGGCCCACTAATGCCTTCAGCAAGGAATGCTCAGAGCATTAAGGTTAATCTTGAAACAGACATCTTATTATCTGTGTTAAATTGCAAATACTGCACAGGATGTTTCCTTATATGTGAACCAGTCCAAATTTTCCCCTTCATGTAGTGCGCTGTGCGGTACCTTGACAGGTTTATATGACATAAGCTTTAGGATAAGTACTGAAACATTCATTGACATTAGCTCCATGACGTAAGCGCAAACTTGTAAGGAAGATGGATGGTGCTCTGGCTGAGACACACCAGGGGGGGGTTAGCACCTCTAATTTGCCATACAACGATAAGGATGCACTGAAGAGTGAGTCTCTTGCCATATGGAACATTATTACAACAATTGTGTCAATATTCTGGATTTGAAGTTCCATGCTTAATGTTCAATTCTGTCCTGTTTCCTTAAGAAGCAGTGTATGGACCACATGTGAAATATGAAAGCACTGTAACATGTTTCTGGTCAGCTACAAATTGGATCAAAACTAATAAGGGTGTTATATGAATTGTGCTTCCGGATAAAGGTTCCACTGTATTCCTGATTTAGGCACTTAATTCCCGATAAAGGGAAGTTAAGTCTTTTCCTTTCTTTCATAATATAACCATTTAGTGGATACGCAAAAGAAATATCATGTTGTAGCTCCGTTTTCTGTGTTTTTGGGGTATGATATAACGCATAACTGGATATGCTATTGAATGAGTTGTCGATAGGAGAGCTAATAATTTGTTCAGTTGTTTTCTTTATCATGTATTATTTTACTCAATGAATGGAATACTGTTGGCGAAACTGCAAGTCCAACAGACCTTTTCGGTGTGGCAACACTGGAGGTTGTGGAGGCAGGAGAGGCGAACAACAACGTGTGCTTGATCCTAATTTGGGTATGAGAATAAAGGTGGTGACTGGGGAAAAAGTTTAGTATGGAACATATCATAATTGGGACAACCGTAATTTTATAGAGGACTGAAATATGAATTTGTTTTAGGACTGAAATATATATTACCAAATTATATTAGGCTCTTTTCAATTTAGTTCTACACTTTCAGGTGTATTTTGTATATTAATTCCGGTGCCTTTTTGGCATTTGTGATCAATAAAACCAGCTTGTCATGGTGTGGAACTTATGTGGCAACTTAACAAAAATTGATTATCGTGTTTGATCAATGTGCGTGGTTTCATTTTTCGTTTTTTTGCCAGAATGGTTTTAAGTCATATTTGTCAAAAAGGTGCGGTTTTTTCAGTATGGTTTAAGTCATAGAGTATTTGTCAATAGTTTTAAGTCTATGGGGTATTTGTCAATACGTGCGTTATACGTGCAAGATTACTAGTAGCCTACAATCCGAAAACATATAAGTATTAGCTTTCTGTCATAATATTTTGTGGTTATTGACCTTGGACCTAAAAATACACAAAATATAGTCTCGGCCAAAAACACATGAATTTTAGCCAATGGCCTAAAATTTTTGAGTATAAAGCTTGGGCCCAAAAAACACATGAACATTAGAATTCTACGCAAAATTTCATGATTACAAACATTGGCGGAAATATAGTATCGGCCAAAAACACATGAATTTTAATCAATGGCCAAAAATTTATTGAATATAAAGCCTGGCCCAAAAAACCCATGTTAGCGTTCTATGCAAAATTTCATGATTACGAACATTGGCAGAAAAAATATATGAATTTCTTCCATTGGGCAGTAACAGATGAGTGTCAGCCTACGACCCAAAATTTATTGAGCATTAACCTAGGATGTAGAAACGCATAAATATTAGCTTCCTGCTTCGTGATTAGTAATCTTGGCCCTAAAAATGCACAAACTTTAGACTTGGAAAAAAGCCAACAGCTTTAGCAATTGGACTAAAATTTCATGAGTATTAACCTTCGCCTAAACACAAATGTATACTAGCCTTTGTGCCGAATTTCGTATTATTAACATTCAGGGAAAAAAATGGCATGTTTTTTTTGCATTGGCCCAGAAACAGATCGATATTAACCCTTGGGAGAAAAAAACCATGACTATCAGCCTTCAGCCAAAAATATCATGAGCATTAGCGTTGGGCCCCCAAAATACAGATATTAACTTTCTGCCCAATTTTTCGTGATTATTGGCCATGGACATAAAAATGCATAAATTATAGAGTCCGCTAAAACACATGAATTTTAGCCCTTGGCCCAAAATTTTGTAAGTATTAACCTTGAGCCAAAACCGTAAGAATGTTAGCCTTATGCGCAAAATTACGTGATGATTTACCGAATTTTTTTTATTTTTATATTTATTTAATAAAAATTTACAAAACTATATTTTCATTTCAAAAATTTACAAAAATATACTCCCGCCGCCCTTTGGGAGGGAGATATATCTGAAATCGCCCTCCCAGAGGGCGATATGTTGACGTGGCTGACGGCCGTTGGCCGGCAGCCATTTTGCAGGCGGCCCCCTTGCCGCCCTCTGGGAGGGCGGTTTTTAGCCCGGGCAGTATAAAACCCCCTCCCAGACTCCAAAAATGTCATAAAATTCACTAAAATTACAGAAAAAAAAAAAGAGAGAGCTGAGACGAGCCTGAACGAAAGCAGCGAAGCTTTGTCAGTTTGCTGATTTGTCTGCAGGTAAAATCTATTATCTCTTCTGTAATTTCTATTTCTATGCATAAATTGATGTAGTATTGTACTGGTTATGTATATAGTACTATATGAAAATAAATTGTTATCGTATCTGTAGGTCTTTATTAAATATGTTAGATGATTTAATTTTTGTAGAGATATGAGGAGAATATTGTATCTAGTTTAACTGTATTTTTTCATCAACAGAAATGTCAAATAAGGTGATATTTCAGTTATTTCACAGGCAAGAGAAATAATTAGATATGGTCCAGAAGGGTAGATCTGTCGGATTTTAGTTCAACGCTTAAGGATTGATAGACAGCTGAGAGAAGTTTTGGGTCAGTGTACAACTGGCTGATGCGAGGTTCGATTTTTGAACCCCGAGCCAAAAAACACAATAACCTTGTATGAGTAGTCAGTCGTGTAGCTGAGTTTTTTTTGGAACTGGCCGTGATTGCACTGCCACTTGAGATGTATGTGGAGAATGCATTCCAACTGGTGGCCACTGGCATACTTGTGTCGTTATATGAGAAAGAAAATACTGTTGGTGCAATGCGTGCAAGATGATGTGGTCCAAATACGGCGGGATTAATAGCGAAACAATAAAGAAAATGAAGAAGAAATGAAGAGGAATGAAGAAGATAGACAGCAACAGTGTGGCAGATGAGAGAACAAATCAATAAAAATCGTCGAAGAAAATGGATAGGAAGATTCTGAAAATGATCAAAGCGAGATGATGATTCTCTGATGAGGACACCATGATGCTTGCAGAATGAAGCAACCAGGACTTCTATGCTTTCTATCTCTGAGGGACATCTGTGTCATGGAGTACAAGGAAAATAAGTATCCAAAAGAGCTAAGTATACGTATGTAGAGGATTAAAGGAGCAATAAAACAATGGCCGTTCACTTCAAGAGTTCTCAGTCGTGAAGTCAAGCAAATCGGTCTATGAAGTAAGTGCATGAAGGATGGTGTCTATGCGGTGCACGCATTCAAGGGTAAATGGAAAGATTATTGACAAGTTTCAATCGTGACTGAGCATTCATGTTATTTACCCGTGTTGAAAAATATCACAAAAACATGACATCTGCATTGTTTCGACAGAGATGTACTCCCATATTATTAACAATATGGGGTACGAACCAAGTCAATTGTAACATATTGAAGGAAATTTAAATACACAATTAGCTATGCTAAGGCTTGGAGGCAAAACAGAAGCTGTAGAGATGAGATTTGCACTTTAAGCATCATATGTGATAATTTGCCTCGTCTGTTAGCTGTATTCTTCAGAGGAATCCGGAGACGTGCTACGACCTAAAAAGCCTTTCCATCAATTCACCATGGTAATAAAAGTGTGTTGCAACGAGTATTCTTTGCAATAGGTGCTTGTATTCAGCAATTTTGTCTATTGTCTCCCATCCTCTGCATCGATGGGACATTTCTGACCGGAAAGTACAGACGACAATTAACTGACAGCATTGGAGTGATCGGAAACAACCAAGTTCTACAGTTGCTTTTTTGCGTTTGTGAGAGTGAGAACACTGATAGCTGGTATTGGTTTCTAGAAAGGGTAAGTCTGCAGTTGTACGGATAGACCAGACGTATGCCTTATACATGACCCTCACGCCGGCTTGCTGCGAGCAATTGAGAAATTGAGATAGGATGTGTTGAGAAGGGATACCCACCAAGTGTCTGATGTCCACGAGCAGATGTGCATGCGGCATATGGGTGCTAATTTCTACAGACAATTAAAATAAGCACCTTATGATCTTTTAAGAGCTTTGCAGCCAGAATCAAAGAAGAAATTCAATGAGCTTTGGAGGAGGTTGGATGAGCTGACCTCTAAACAATAGATGAGCAGTCCAGACGCTACCATTGAGGGGATGAGGCTCCACAAGCTCTTGAACCTCTATCAACTGACAGACCTCATATAGAAGAAGGTCTGCATCCTCAGTTAGAAAATTTTCAGATTGGATTGAGAATGAGCCAAAGGGAAAATATGCTTGTTGATGACAATGATGGTTCTCGTTTGCATAATGATCACAATTGCAGAGTTTATAACTGGTGATGCTGGTGTTCGAGGGCTCCCACTTGTTGGCATAGTTTGAATTTATCTGCATGGCACATGCAATACTTTAGAGATGGTTCAGAGCAGCTGCCCTCAATGACGGACAATAATCTTTTCTTGCACACTACTGACGAAGTATCTGCAAGATAAAAAGTAAAAAGCCCGAAGACATCGGTTCTACCTCAAGCACACAAGAACACAAATTGAAAATATTGTATGCCAACAAGGCATCGCGGAATCTTCCAGTAAAAGAGTTGTGCAGGAGTGTGTGCTGAAAGGAAGACGGACCTGAAGTGCTTGTACCGAAAACCTACTCTGCTCCACAAGCCATGCTCTCACGTTATTGCCCGCGACGGTGAGTGCGGATAGAAGCACGCTATTTGTTCACCTTATTTCAGAAAAAGAAGCAATCTATAATACCTGGACGGAGAATATACGGTTTCGTATTGGTACATTTACTATGAGAGCATCCTTAAGCTATGTACATCACGGATCCAACAAAATTGAGATAAAGTTAGGTCCCGCAAACACAGACGCATCCGTAATGACATGATAGTCAGAACCGTGAAGACATAAACGTTGTTCAAAGGTGACCAAACAGTCATACATATAAGCAATGTTCAAAGGATGCAACCGTCCAAGTGCGGAAGCTGGACCGTCGGAGTTCAGCGAATATGTCAGGCGTCCTACGGTGAAGCACAACTTCAAGACACCCCGTCTTAGGACCATTCTCGAACAATTAGTGTGCTACGGAGTAGCGGAAAGTCTATACTAGTTCTTTTGTTATACAAGATATGTACCTTACTGTTCTTTTTTATATCATTAACAATGCTATAAACTTATAACAATAATTAACGCTAAACTCTCTATTTGCATGCAGGTATGCTACGATACACCGGAGCTGTTGACCGAGTGTCGACCGTCCCACCGTCTTACCTGTTAGCTGAGGTGCCCACACTTACCCACCTTCCATCCACGCCTTCACGTCACCTCCTGATAGATCCTCGTTTCGTGAGACTGTAGAAAGCTGTACGAATATTCATTCACATCGTTTGTGCATATGTATGTTCTCCAAATATTGTTACAGTGCTATATTCTGCAGTTGTGTGAGGCTGACTTCTTCCGCTGTGTCGGCTAGTCGAAGCCCCGCACCGGACGAGAGAGACCCCGCCAAGACGATGGGACGCTATCTTCACTTATGGCGCACTGTGATCGCTGGAGACCGGAGACCCACACGTTCCACATACCGTGCGCGAGATGACTCCCACACTCCAGACGTGTCGACCTGCTAGACTTCCCTCGCAGGCAGACGTAATCGGCCCGATCGACGAGGGCGCCCGTGGTCGCAGGACATCACTGCTCGTTTGCGCCCGTGCATCGTCGACCTGAACTTGGACACCCGGGTTCGCTACCGACTTACACCACGATCAGCCCCTCGCAGGCTTTGCGCTGTTACAGTTCACCGTAATCGCGATTTCTTTCATTCACAATCTGATCTACAAAGCAATAGAGCTGCCTGACTATAATCTTCCTTTACAGCCTGATAAGCTAGCCGATGACGCCGACGATTTACTCGGTGCCGGAGCATGGAGCGCTACCTGTGTTGTGGCTGTTCGGTGGGTGATGTTCAGCAACACTCACGGGCACGTGGTGGACAAGGGACTATCCACTACGCTCGTGCGATCGCCGACAGCGAGGACGGCCTCGTACCGCCTGGAGTGGGATCTGCTGTTCTAGCGGCGACGTACCGTACTCTTTGTGACGCGTGCACAAAGACCGATCCAGGTCGATTATCGCCGGTTGCCCTCTCCTTCTGCAGCTATGGGTGGCCGAAGCGGTTCGCGATAGGCCATCCCTCTGATTCAGCACTCTGCCTACGAGGGCGGCCTTGGACGATTGTACGGACCAGTGGCCCGAGGACGGTCCGACTGATCGGGACCGATATGGTCTGTCGACTTGAGGTAAAAATGTGAAATTCTATGATTTTAGCAGTTATGCACAAACACTACGTTAACCTATTCTCATTTATGCGAGCCCGTCGTTACGCCCACACGCAGGTTAGGAGGCCTACCCCGAATTCGTTTGGAGTTCGACCGTGCCGCCTGCCTGCCAGCACGTCGTCTGGAGCCGTAAGTTCTGGCAGGCCCCATCGCGGCCCGTGCACCGCTCGGACTCTCTACTCTTTGCACGCGGCACGACCATGCGTACTGAATGACTTATCGGTGCCGTTGGTGTTATCAACACGATCTTCCGTCGAGCCCCACTCTCCGCAGCGCGTGCTGCCGACAGTTCGGCACTACATCGAGTACTCCCCTGTGCCCGTGCAGATTCATGATGTCGCGCGATGTGCACCGGTTAGTACAACTGCGATCTTTTACTATTATAACTATTTAATTAGTCAATGCACTCTCTGCAAATAGTATAATCATAGGGGACATGCAGCGGTGTTCAGTGGTATCCTCGACTGCAAAGTACGGACGACTGGTTGATTGGCGACGGAGGAGGTGGTCGCACGAGATACATTTGGACACACTGAGGAAGCCTACCTAGCATACCTGACGTCGACCAGCCCGTACCCGCACACGCGTAACGTTCACCCCAGATGATCCATAGCCACACGTCGCCGCTACGACGGACACGTATCCCTAGACACCGTGACCAGGACTACTTCGTGCGGACGTCACATTATATCTTTGCACTTTGCTATTTCCTTTTACGTGTCCACAGTTCTAACACATGTTCACGTCATATCTGAAATACAGGCTGACGCAGCGCGACAGGTTCAGGTTGATGTAAACGCAGCGTTTGACGATTGGACAGTGGGATTGTGTTGAATGCCGATGAGCAGAGGACGACCTTCGAGAGATTCATCAGGCGATGCTCACAGTATTCGTGCGCTCACTTGTCGTGCGGTCGATGCGGTACCTCCCGTAGTTGTACAAAGCAACAACCACGGCCAGCATGGCTGAACAGGAGCAGGAGCAGGAGTGCGACCACAGGTCCAGCCAGCCATCTTGGCCCCTCCAGAGGTAAATTGGACTAACCATCGGTTCATCCATTTTCCTTCAACGACATGTACTGTTATACATCAATATGCTTCCCTGCAGCTTTCGCTACACCGTACCTACATCCCTCTGGAGCTAGCACATCGACGCATGGAGTGCTACCACAGCCGACCACACGCGCAAGCTGGGCATGACAACTGACCCTCGGGCCACCACAGAAGGTCCTTCAGGTTATATCAAACTTTATTTTTGCCTTGCAAAATTTTGATTTGCAATTATCAATATTTTGGTGTACATGGTTCTACTGTACAGTGCCCGGGGATGTTTGCTGGCGCTGGCGATCCTCCCCGCAGCCGGTTGCGTGACAAACTGCCCCTCGGGCCACCACAGGAGTCCTTCAGTTATATCAAACTTTATTTTGCCTTGCCAAATTTTGATTTGCAATTATCAATATTTTGGTGTACATGGGTCTACTCTACAGCGCCGAGGATGTTTGCTAGCGCTGCTCCTCCACGCAGGGCCGCACGCTGCAGCGGTTGGGCACCGGATCCTTTCGAGGGGGACGACTGGAGGACTCGGGCGAGGAGGATCCAGGAGATACTACCAGAGCCTCGATCTCGAAGGAGCTCCGCCACCACAGACACAGGACCCACCAGCTGCCACACCCGTCAGAACGACCCCGCTGGCCGTGCCTACCACCAGACCGGCTGACGTACTCTTAGGGCAGGTGCGAGCGCACGGTTAGGAAGACAAAGAGGGCTAGAGTTACGGGTCAGGCCCGTAGTACGTTGCATCTGTGATAGTTGTCTGTTGTATATCATGTTTTATTAATTCTACGTATACTGAAAAACCACTTTACTTTATTACGCTCGCATCGATCGTTTACGATCTATGTTTGTGACGAAACTGATCAAACAATAAATTTTCAGTTTCAATTTTACGGCGAAAGTACATTCTGAGCGGTGACAACCGAACACACATTTAATACATACGAACATAATGAAATTATCCATACAAAGAGTACAAACGGCACATCAAACTGTTTCTAGTTATCTTTATTATATGCCTTAAAAATTTTAAACAGATAACAAAGTAGAGATGTAACTACTGTGTGCAGCGTGGGTACTTCCTCTTCCTTGCCGCCACAGATATGCCTATCCGGACCGTCGGACAGGGTGAGGATGGTCCGGACTATATAATACAAACAACAATTTGTACAGTGCGGACCGTCCGAACAGGTGACGATGGTCCGGACTATATATTGTGAAACGGCAATTTGTACAGTTCGGACCGTCCGTAATATAGTGCGGACCATCCGGACAGTATTACTCTGCGGCCGCCTGCAAAGTAGCCTGTCCGGACGTCCGTAATAGTGCGGACCGTCATCGGACAGTACTCTATGCCGTGGGTCGGGCCATTTGCAGGCGGCCCCCTTGCCGCCCCTCTGGGAGGGCGGAGGAGCGCAAGGGGCCGCCTGCAAAATAGCCGTCCGGATTTTTTACAGCGGCCCCGGCCACCAAAAACCACCCTCCCAGAGGCGGCAAATGGGGCCGCCTGCAAAATGGCCGGCCCATGGGTCGGCCCATTTTTGCAGGTGGCCCCCCGGGCAGACAAAAACCGCCCTCTGAGAGGGCGGCAAGGGGGCGCCTGTAAAAATCCGCTGGGGCCGGCCATTCTTACAGGCGCCCCTTGCCCCCAGCCGGATTTTTACAGGGGGGCCCCCTTGCCCCCTCTTCAGAGGACGGTTTTTGTCTGCCCGCGGGCCACTGCAAAATGGCTGACGGCCGTGGGCCGCCGGCCAACGACCGTCAGCCACGTCATCATATCGCCCTCCTAAAGGGCGGCGGGAGTATATTTTTGTAAATTTTTGAAATGAAAATGTAGTTTTGTAAATTTTTTATTAAATAAATATAAAAATAAAAAAATTCATGATTTACCTTGTGGCAAAAAGGCATGAGTTTTATCCATCGGCCCATAAACATTTGAGTATTAGCCTTCAGCCTAAATTTTCATATGCCTTCAAACTTTAGACTTGGCCAAAAGCACATGAATTCTAGCCTTTCACACCCAAACCTTTGTGAACATTATTCTCGACCTAAAAAACGCGTGAATATTTGCCTCTGCCACAAACTTCATGATTATTTAGCTGGTGTCATAAATGCATGAATTTCTTGCATCCGCACATAAATAGATGAGTTATCCTTTGGCCCAACATTTTAGGAGTTGGACTGTGATCCAAAATTTCAAGAGAATATTTCCCTCCGGGCCCAAATTGCATGACTATTATCCTTGGGCCTCCAAAATACACCAAATATTTTGGTTTTCGCCCATATTTTATATTAACCTTGGACTTAAAAAATGCGTAAAAATTTAGACTCGGCCAAAAACACATGAATTTTAGCTGTTGGCCGAAAATTTCGTGAGTACCTTAGGCCAAAAAAATGTATGAATGTTAGCTTCTATGCAACATTTGTGATTATTAACGTTGGGGGTCAAAACTGCATCATTTTCTTCCAACGGCCCAGAATCATATGAGTGTTAGCCTTTGGTCTAAATTGACATTAGCTTTCAATGAAGTATTAACATTAATATTTCGTGATTATAGAAACTTGACCTAAAAATGCACAAAATTTAGACTCGGCCAAAAAACACATAGCCTTTGGCCAGGAATTTTCATGAGTATTATAACCTTAGGACAAAAATGCGTGAATGTTAACCTTTTAAGCAAAATTTCATGAATTTTTTGCCATAAGTCCAAAAATAGACGAGTATTTGCCTTTGGTCTAAAATTTCATGAATATTAACCTTGGGACATAAAAGGCATGAATGTTATAGCCTTTTGCGCAAACTTTTGTGATTATTAATCTTGGGCAAAAAAAAGTTTGTAATTTTGCCATCGACCCAAATGACAATTAATTTCAGTCCAAAGTTTCATAAATATTAGTTTTCGACCGGAAATTTCATGACTATTTTTTTGCCCCGAACAGAGCAGGAGTCTCCTACCGTAGATTTTCATTAATAATGGGAATGTACAGGTGATGGAGGATAATTACAAAAAGAAAGAAAGAGAATGTACAACAAATTATGCTAGGTTTTCAAGCCATGACGACCATAAGGGTTTGTCTGCCTCTTTTGTATACACATGTAAAGCAAAATCCTCCTTTACGTTTCCAATTTCATGACTATTCGCCTAGGAACCGCATGAATATTTATCTCCGCCTAAAAATGTCGTGTGTATTAGGTATGGGTGCAAAAATACATAAATACTAGATAAAATCTCTGTGCATTGCTGCATGAAGTTGTATGATATGAGTAAACATGAGGTTACAAAATGAATTTGCTGTGTGGTAGATGATTGACTTCACGTGCTTTACATGTTAATGCTACTATGTCCAAAGCAACAAGGATAAGTGTTAATCGGATTAGAAGTAGTCACGTGGATCCCTGGCGAAAGTCGTTCTCGTCTCTGAATATTTGTTTCTTCCCTTTATCTTTCGAAATCTTCAAACTGGACGATCCATATAGATTAAATGCACTTCCCAAGAAGATGGTTCGGATCCCTAACTGTCTTCCATTTTCCTTCTGTTCTCTTCCTCTCCCTCTCCTCGTGATGTAAAAAAAAAATACTCCCACAAAAAAAATTTATCACCTCTTGCCATTCCCTTTCCTCCTCTCCACCCACTCTCTCTCCTCCTAATATAAACAAATTATTGTCACCTCATCTTAGCGACATAACTAATCTTCAGGTAAAAATAGAAGCAATTCTTTTACACTAAGGAAAGAGCGGGAGAGCCTAACAATATAACCATCTTGGGAGTAATTTTTTACATTAGGAGAGTCGGGAGTATGAGGGGGGAGGGTTGGGGAGCTGGACTTCTATTGGCATGCTACTTATTAAGTAGTTTAGCGCTATCGTAACTTTTAAATATTTTTGAAAATTATTGTGCGCTGTTTAACGTAAACTTTTAAATATTTTTGTAAATTATAATGTAATATGTTATAATTTCATTTAGACATGCATTTATGCTAGTAGTATTGTACGCGTTGAACCTTATAGACATTGTTAGTCCATAATAAAAATTTGTACATCAAACAAGCTAATTATGTACGATGGTATTTTTTTCTATTAGAAATTTAGATGGTTTTCGTGTTATGAGACATTTGTTTTCATAATTATGTCCGATCATATTTGATCCTTATTTATATTCGAGATAATTCCTATTTATTTTCTTATCCAAGTTATTCATATTTATTTTCGTATCCAGCTAAAAGTATGAAAACAAATATATACGTACATTATCTATTTGTATCTGCTGCGTTTTCACCCTAAATGCCTGAGAACTAATATCTCTCCCATGAATCTCACTCTCCGCCCCAGCGCACAAACTGGTAGAAACCATGGATCGGCCAAACAATGGCAACGGGCATGATCAGCACGTCCCGGTAGGGATGGCGGCTACATGTAGTTGGAGACAATTAGAGAAAATCGTATACTGAACCAAACATAGATTTAACAGATATTCAGGGTTCAAAATAGATTTAAGAATTCGTGACTAGATGGTAGCATCCAAATCCAGCCAATCTGTATTTCCACCTCCACAGCAACCAGTTGAAATTTCGGTTGCGATTTACCTGCCGATTCACAGAACTGAGCCTAACTATATTAATGTCGACATCTTTACAGCAAGCTTCCCTGGCGAATCACGGGCCACTGTCTCTGCTCAGCGAAGAGATGCACAAAAAAGGCTGCCTCGCTTTTGATTTAACACGACACAGCCATGAAGTAGTGCTGAGATACAGAAGGGTTCTGCCTCTAACTGAAAACAATTATGTTATCAATCTCACCAGGCCAAAAGCTTCGAGACGCATCTCCATCTACTGCCGTGCTTCTTCCTCATCTTCATTGTTCTCATCTGTTTGCGATGCCAGCTTCACAATGTCTTCCACGAGGATCTTACCTTCTGTAGCATAAAAAGGTTGGACTAGTTAGGAAACAGCGAGAAAAATCGTGCATTCACTATCATCAGTAGAACATCAAAATCTCAGGGTGCAAGGACCTTTGTCTTTAGAGAGATTGCTGATAAGCTCTTGGACACCTTCCTTCCCTATCGTATCCTTGAGATAAGCTGCTGCCGCCGCTACCTCCTCAGGAGTCACCTTGCCATCATGGTCCCTGCAAACAAAGTCCGCATGATGGTTCTAACTTCCAAGTGCAACCTGATGTCTTGTCCATAATTTATTGACTACAAATCAAGTAAACATCAAGCTTCCCACTTTATCCAGGAGAAGCATCCGTGCAAATGAAATTTAATTGTCAATTTTTTTTGCTCAATTAGGGGAGCATGCCTCATATATTCCTTGTGCTGAGGCACATGAATAAGCCCAATTATCCTATAACTATGATTTTCACACAGCTATAAACAATTGAATTTTATCTGAGTTAAAAATCACTTGTAAGGGCATGGTAGATAATCATGATAACAGATGGCAAGTAAATTTGACGGACTATTACCATAATAGGGAAAAAGTACACTTAATTATTTTAGAAAGACAGTATTAATGAAAATTTACTAGATGTCGAACAGCAAAACACAGTAGCTGATTAGCATGACACGAATAAACAAATTCGGTACACAAGCAGGGACATACCTATCAAGAATTTGCCACCGGTTTCCAATTTGTGCATCCACATCATCAATCTCTTTTTCTAATTCCTGGAGCATAGCATCAACCTAAAATACAGAAAGATGTGTCAACAACTAATCTGTAAATCATAAATATAAAGAATATATAGATCAGCAATGGTAGTTCCTTAGAGAAATCTCTCCAGCAGTGAGTGGTGAAGAAAGTTCAGACAAGAGTCAATTATGAAAGACAAAATTACATAATATGTAAAATGGTAGCAAAAAAAAAAAAAAAAAGAACAAGAGAAAACTAAAAATTTCAGAACAAGTGCTGGCATCTTATTGTTGAATCTGTACTAGCAGCAACCATCTGAAGTACTCGGTTGATGTTAGCTTGAGCCTTTCGTTCTCGAGCTAAAATGCGAAGGGGGGAATACAATCATGCAGATTCCAACTATGGAGGAAAACTTATCGGGAAACGATGCATCAAAAGTATCAAGTGACTTTGTATTTATCCTTTTTAGGATTTATATTTTCAAACAGAGATGAAAAGCTAATAGGCATATTAGCTGGGGCTGAGGGAATGCCGATTTCAGTCATGGTGGTAACATACGGTTGCATGCATGATGAAAGAATTTGTACCTTTTCAATCAGCACCGATGAGACCTTTTCTTCTTCAGCAACCTCAGCAGCCTCGTCTGGCTCCTCTCTAGCAGCCATGTATGCTTTCTTAGCTTCCTCTTCACCTTCTGTACCCTCTTTTTCAAGCATAGAGTTATACAGTTCAATCTGCATTCAACAAAGACCAAGAGACATTAAACCTTCCCACGTATTTGCAACAAAAAGGAAAGATAACTGCAAGAATAATTGGCACTCTAATATCACTTAAAAGGTTCACATTATACCTCTTTGTTGACAAGGCTCAGGAACTCCTGACGCTCCTTACTAACAGACTGCAATATAAGTTAGTTAGGAAAAGGCCCGTCGAATGCTCATAATTATTTTCTATGATATAAAAAGGAGTGGCTTTCTAGAATTATATAGGATACTAAAGTCTGTGTATAGTTACCAAAAGAAAGTATGGACTAACTATGACCATACCGATGCAGATGCCAGTACAGCCAGTGCTCGACTAATATTACAGAGCTGTTCCTTATCATGCTGTTTTGCTTTTCTTAGTTCTTCTTCTTCTCTAGCAGTAGGGTCAGCCATTTCCTTCAAAGCCAAATCTTCTTCAGCAGCCTTTGGTTCTTTGATTTTGGCCTTTTCTTCTTTCTCTTGTTTCGCTTTTTCTTCTTTCTCTTTCTTCTTCTCTTCCTCCTGATTATTTCATATCAAAAGCATTAACAGTTTAGCATCTTGGCAGTATTGTAATTTTTTCTGAACATAAAATAATTGGGATACAGTTTAGTCACACTTCTAGCAGTATTGTGCTGAAAGTAAAGTAATTCAGTTCATAAAAAAAAAGCCCATTCCTTCAACAATATTGAACTGGAGTTGGGAAGCAGATTTCATCAAGAAAGCTTATCTTCTTCTAGAGCTAAGCGCAAATACAGCATTTTATAGTGCCACATCATGATAATTCTTACATCGACTATGCAACTGACAGAGATCTCTGGAACAGGAAGTGCTTAAATTTGTAATTACTCCTCCAAAATTCTTAATACGGGCATATAAACAGAAACTGAAATACTTTAGCACACGCGAGATAAGAATCAGTTAATGCATCACATTTTTGATGAAGGCACTATGGTGCATGTGTTGTTTTCCATTACTCTTTTTCCAATATTCTTTGTGCTTCACAAGGAACAGTTTGAATCCATTCATCCGAAACCTTATTGCTTTACCATTGAATGGTCTAAACTATGTATAGAATCTGATATATGCACTACCGAGAGGATATGGACTAGCATGAGAACAAGCAAGGGGACAACAGGACATGCAATACTAACACACTACCCTAACATTCACACATATCAGAATTTGAAAATGCAGAGGGCATATGATCCATCAGTTGTCCAATAAATGAATGTGTTTCTGAACTAGGTCGAACACAATTTCATAAAATTAAGATACTCCCTCCGTCCCAAAATACAAAAACCTAGTACTGGATGTGACACATCCTAGTACTACGAATCTGGACAGCCCTCTGTCCAGATTCGTAGTACTGAGTACTATGAATCTGGACAGTCCAGTACTAGGTTTTTGTATTTTGGGACGGAGGGAGTACATAAAGAGTAAACAGAGGGAGCATTTTTTACGGAGGGCAGTTCTGTATCGGCTTATCATCTGTACTACCAAAGTGATTTACTGATTTCATAAATGCCCAAGTACAACAGTTTAATTAGCACAAGCAGAAGTAAAGTATCTTCTAAATGTAAAGAAAGGCCCATATTATGTATACATCACCTTGATAAGTTCTTCCTGCATCTCAAGGAATTCCAGTTTTCTCCTCCTCTCAGAAACCGAATCTTCAGATGGCAATACTGTCCCAACTGTATCCACGACCTCATCTGGTAGAGAAGACAAGGTTGCTACAACAGCCTCCTCAGGTTTCATTTTCCCAGATACGGTAAAAGCTCTAACAACATCGCCAAATATGAGTTAGAATCAAGCATGAAGAGATGGAACAGTAGGATCATAGCAAATGAGAAATATCAAATATCAATCAATGTTACCTTGAAAGTATGAGAAGAGAGGATGGCACAGCATGATTAAGTGAGAGATCCAACCAGTCGCGGAGCTGGACAGAAATGAAACTTACTATTTTAGAATAATATTCAATCACAAGGTAGCAGTTAATTTTTTGAAACACGCAACATTTATGGTTAAAAGCAATGTGATCAAGTTCTCGATGTGTTCAATTCAAGGTGGAACTGTGGAAGCTAAGTGCTAGTTGTAACTTTCCTTCATCCATCTATCAGACTTGACAGAACGTTTACTAGATGGAGGGAACCCAAAAATAAATAATCTAATGAGATTATATGTCCCAACTATAAATTACTAAACTAAAGAATGACATAGTAAAAACTACAAGAAATAATTTTGCATGGAATAAACAGATATTCTTTTGTAGAATAAAATTATAGATCCACCAAGGAAATTGATAGTGTATGGCTCTAATCTATAGAAACACAAAAATGACTACTCCATATCACAAGTCATTATTGGCACAAGAATCAGGTGTTAAAGTGACCAAAGTTAACCCTAGACGCATGTGCATCAGATATCATTATTTACAGATATGCTGTTTGGATTAAATGAAGGGTGGTGGATGCAAAAAAATGTGAACTAATTTGTCTCAGAAAGGAAGAATGGCATACAATGTGAAAAAAGAATAAATGCCAAGAGTGATTTATAGACACAGGGAGTAGCAAATAACTCCAGTCTCCCAACAAGTAAAAGAGTGATTGGAGACCATGAAACAATAAATTATGTGGATATGTGTATAGCCGAAATAACCTGTTGGCGCATTTCTTCTATTGACAGCAAACCTAGGTGGCCACGTTCACGGCAGGCTTGCCGAAGTTCCTCTTCAGAGAGAGACTCAACACCCTCAGCTTGAATCATCTTATCATCATTCTTAATGCTGCATACAGAAGAATACCATTACAAAAAAATATAACCAGATACTTTGCCCTACTACTATGAAAAATGCAAAGCATTGAAGTAAATGCAAACAGCAGAAAAATAAATAGAAAAATAACTAGCACGTTGAATAATAAGTTACTGTTAAAATATCTTATCTATACAGCAAATAAACATATTTACTAAACCCGAAAAACTGCTCAAGTCAAATGTATGCTGCAGCCACATAAAAACAAATATAAAGTCTTGTACTACTAAATTTAAGTTGCATATCCAGCAAAAAAAACTGTTTATTTTCTTTGTATATGAATTAAGTGCCACATACTTTTGCTTGAAATCACTCATTTGTTTTACAATTTGCAGGCCATGTACACAAATTTCCTCCTCCTGTACTTATATTATGTAGTTATGATAGAGACTAAACGATTGCAAAAACCACTCAGAATTGCAATTTGATGGTTATTTGATAAGCTTTACGAGAAAAGGTATTAAGCAATAAGCATTGCCCCAGGTTTACATACTTGCTGAATTTCAAAATTGACCATTCCAAACTTCAGTTATATTTATACAACAGATAGAAATTTTAAGAACGTGAATACGCAAGCTAGTTAGCGCTCCAGTTGTGAAGCTAAATATTTTCACACATGTCATATAATCTTCTCAACTTAAGTACTTACTCTTGCAGTTTTTTGCGAAGCATGAACCTCAAATAGTGGTCAGTACCGAAAGGTCGGATCCCCATATATTTGCACATATTTACCAAGCGTGGTCTGCAGAAAAATTGAAGCAAATACCCATCAGCTCTAGTGTAATTGTGATAATGAACTTGCAAGGATATTAAGAATGGGAAACCTGCTCATGTTATCCAAAGTCAGCTCATCATTAAACAGCTTCGCAAAGTTCAAGATTTCATCATTTGAGACACGTTCGCCTCTCCTAACCTAATTACCATTTAAAATGAATTACTCAAGAAATAAATTCAAAAATTCATCCAACCTTCTAGTGACAAACAGCGCATATATAAAATAGAACTTATACCTTGTTCAAAAATTCATCTAGATCTTCAGCTGTCTGTTTTATTTCTCCACTACGGGATGTTTGAACTTCCTTTGCCATTTCTTTTGCAGTATCTTGCAAAAACTTGGCATACTCCATTCTTGCTTTCAGTTTCCTTTTCAACGCTTCCTGCACAGGTAAGTGAACTACATTCTTAAACCAATCTACTTGCAAACTAAACTGCAATAATTTTTGTGGTTCCAGTACAGGTGGTACAAGAAGCCAATTTAAACTCGATGAAAAAATATGTCATGACTAGCAAACATGGAAGATGCATAACAACCTCCCATTGACTTGTTAGTTGTTACCATAATGATAGCACATATGCATTAGTAAGGTATCAGTAGCACAACAGCACGGAGAAAATCAAACACCTAAACAATATGATCAAATTAGCACAGTATGTAACTCAGGTTGTTACAATCACATACCTCTTCTTTCATCTTGTCTTGGAAAGTTGAGGGAAGCATATTTGGAAATAACTTGAGGAAAACTGGCAGTAAGAACTCCATGAAAGGAACAATGATGAACACAGCAAAAGGTACCAGCCTGAAGATATCTGCTGTTGTACGGGTCAGCTGTTGCCTCTCTCTTCTTGAAAGGCTCTTTCCACCAGCAAGTTTCACCAGTAATCTTGATGAAATCCTAACATCTGTCCAGAGTAGCTTTGTTCCTAACCAGTAATGCTGCAGTGTGGACACAAATTCATCCTTCCAGTGCTTCAGCTTTGCAGCCCAATCAGCTCTTAACAAACAGAAAAGAAAAATCAAATGTCAATAAAGGAAACGAAAAGGAGAAACGAATATCCTTGTCTTAAAATTATGGGGTGGAGGACAGAGAAAAGGAACTGAGACCTGCTCATCGAAGCAACAGCTCGGAGAGCAGGACCAATACTGAGAAGCCTTGCCCAGAATTTTTGTAAAAGTGATTGGCCAGCCTTTAGAGATTCTTGCACCTGCTTGGCTTTGGCTTTAGCTTTTGCACTGCTTAGGCCTTCCACAGCCTGATCACATTCTTCTGCGGATGCCTCCTTTTTCTTTTTATCCTGTTTCTGATCCTCACTATGTTCATCTTCAATATCCAACTTAGGTTGCCCAGCAGTTGCAGTCGAGGCTGTGCGGACTGACTGCAGCAAATATCGAGCTCCCATAGGCAACCCAAACTCCTTCCTTCCGATTCCATAAGCAGATAGAGAAATACCATGGGTTGGACGCTGCAGAAGCCCATTACGAAGGCCTAGTAGATCTCCTTTTATCAAATTCACATCATACTGCCCTTTCTCCCATTTAGAATTCCCAGAGATTTTCTCAAGAAATCGCTGCGCAATTCTTGGCTCCTCCTCAGAACCAGATCTCCCATGTTGGAAGGTAGAGAAGGGGGGCAATGAGAGGGTAGGTGTGTTAATATGGTCCAAAAGATACTTCCTTCTTCTGATGATCGCCCTTGAAGCCATACTTGATTGCTTCTCACCCACCCAATTAGAGGGCCAAGGTCATGCCTTTTTGGGACAAACCCTGAAACAATCCAATTCGCCAACCATAAGCATCCACATAAAGGAGAAAAAAGAAGCAGCACAGATGACGAAGAACAACTGATAATAATATTCATTTCAAGCATTCTAGCTCCATGTTTAAACAAATTTTGCTACCTTCCCCAAGGTCCCTGCATTTGACTGGTTTCAGCAATGAATATAAGGATTATGCAGAGATCCCCACAATACTGCACACGGTGTGTTGAAATGATTGTTTAACTCAACAGTTTGCTATCATCAGAAGTTTACTTCAAGCATCCAAGGACATCTCAACACAAAACTAACATTTGGTAGAAGTTTGCTAGAACCCAACAAATGCAAGAAATGACATAGGAATCAACTCATATCAATTCATTAAACTCTCCTTCAAAAATAAAAAAAAGAACCGCTGAACCTAACAGATAAGAAATTACTAGCGCAAACAGGAACCAGCTACACCCATGTTGCTAAAAATTCTACGGATACAGGGCCCCCAAGTAACTTCAAGAATCACGCATTTCAGCATTTGTGTGCAGCAAACAAACAAGGGGAAGATCCAGCTCCAGTAACTAAACCCTAAACACTAGGGTTTTTCAAATTAAGCCTTTATTTTGGTAGCCTAAACCCTAAACAGTTGTATCCCCTTCAACATACAAACCTTCCCTCCAATCCCCTCCTACAAACTCTTGGTTTGGACTAGTATATGCGAATCGCAAGGGAGGAAGAGATGACGAACATGACGAGGACAGACCCTAGAATCAAAGGCAGGGGCGGAACTAACGTGTGGGTGTGGCATGAGGGTTCAGTTGAACCCCCAAATTTTTTTGGAACAAACTAGTACTAAGGTTAAGGCAAAGGGAAAAGCTTCCAGATCCAGAAGAGAAGATGGCGCAAGTACTGATGCTCACCAGCCGGTGAGGATGAGGCGTAAGCAGCACGACGCCGGCACAGCTGCTCGCAGGATGGAGATCGGCGCAGGTGGCGGGCGAGGAGACGGGGACCGAGTCGAGGCCGAAGGGGACGAAGAGCGCACTAGGGCGCAAGGAGGCAGACGAGGACGAGTCAGCGGCGCCGGCCCGGACTGAGGAGGAGTATATCGAACAGGAAGGAGGGGATTGCGAAAAGAAAGAAGCTTGGAGAGGAAGAAGAACTTGCGGGTCGTTCGTTCGTACAGGGTCACACAAGGAATTTTTACTGTTACTAATTTAATTTTTTTTAAATTTATAAAACTAATTTTCGGTTTGAATCAATTGCAAAACTAGTCTCTTGCTGCCCTGGGCCACGGCGGAATTTAAAAACCGCCGTCCCCCAGGGCGGCGAATCCACGTGGCGTCCCCGGGGCTAACGGCCGTCCCCCAGGGCGGGTTATAGCTATTCGCCGCCCTGGGCGACGGCGGTTTTTTGCCGGCCCCTATAAAATCCCTCCCTGCAGTCGCCGCGCGTCATTTCTCCCTTCCGCCTCCAGCGTTCGTCTAATAGAGCTGAGGGAAAGAAGGAGAAGTACAGCGGCGAAGCCCTCACAGATTTTTTAGCCGAATCCAGGTATTTTTTTGACCTCCCTCTGTTATGTAGTCAATTTTTTAGACAAATGTTAATTAATAGTAGACTTGTAGTGTAATATCTGATATAGTATGAAAATATTAGCGGTTTGGCATAACCATCGTTAGTGTTAAATTTATTTGGCCGTACTAGAAGAACATAGCGGAGAAGTAGTAAATTGTAGATATTTTAAAAATAAATATGCTCCGCCATGGCTATCATTGGTATACGTCATTTTGACACGTTAGATAAACCTAGCGTATAACTTTATTAGCGCCGCTGGGTCAGTTTGTAAAATATAGAAACGGTAGCCTTTTTATGGAACGAATATTGATTAGTACAGATTAATAAAATCTTTTTTGTGAACAAAAATGGCAAATAGAGTTGTATTCGCGATATATCACGGTGAAGGAAATGTCAGAGAAGGACAATATGGGGTAGATTTATCGGAGTTCAACGTAGCACAAAAGGGAATTATAGCTCCAGCTGAGAGAAGTTTTCCTGGAGTTTACAATTGGTTAATGAGGGGATTCGGAGTAGATCCTCAAGTAAATGCAATTACGGTGTACGCATTGGTTAGCTGGGCTGTGGAAGGTTTTTGGTGGGAATTGATGCCAATAGATTCAACGGCCAGCTGGGTATTTTTTGTGGAGAGTGCACTGCAGCGAGGATGGGCACCGAGCATCCTAGTGGTAGTGCATGACGTGGTCAGCATTGATCAGGCTGGTCCGAGTACAGCGGAAGGGCCCGGTGAAACAGGGGAGCAAAATGAGGCAGAAGACGAGGGTGCCGGAGAGGAAGGAGGCCAAGAAGACATGGGACCGGGGGGTTTGCAGATGAAGGGGAGAGACACCCAGGTCTAGTACAGGAGATGGAAATTGAAGACTCAGAACCTGAGCATATGGAGGATGATGATTCTTCGGAGGACGATGTACACCCGGCAGAATGGGACAACGAGGACTTCTCCGAGTCCGAGTGCAGGGCACACGAGAGCGTAGATTTGAGATATTGTGTGCCGACAGGTCCAGGCGTGGTATATTCGCAAGGAAGCCTATACAAGAGTGTGTCTTAAAGGAAGATGGGACATGCACGTGCTCCTGCCGGAAACCAAGCTTGTACCACAAGCCCTGTTCTCATGTCATTGTCGCTTGCGGGGAGTGCGACATTGATGAACGCCAATATGTGTCTCCGTACTTCAAAAAGGAAGCAATCATGCATACATGGAGTACCGAGATCTTTGGTTTCGGCATCGTCGGCACTTTCACTGAAGACACAAGTCCAGTTTATTACATCCCTGATCCGACGAAGGTAAGGAACAAGGGAGGCCGACGTCAGACACGGAGGATACGCAATGATATGGACGAATCCGAGGCCGGCGTTAGCGCTCAACGTTGCAGTAGGTGTGGAGAGGAGGGACATATCTACAAGAAGTGCACGAAAGACGCCGAGGCCCCAAGTGCAGCAGAAGTTCCTGATGAGGAACGGGGTTCCCAATCTTCCGTCAGATAGATAGCTTTCGTTTTTGGTGGAACGCGACACACCGATCCGGCTTCAGATCAGAAGATCTGATTCCTGCAACCTTAGCACCACGATTCCTCTGGTTATCAACCGTGTCACAAATCCGGTTGACCTCGCCAAGAAGGCTAATCCCTGCCTGCGAAACGAAGAACACAAGCAAGAACCCGAAAATACGCAACTCAATTAAAGTGACAATTGCAGATGAATGATTAAGCACTCGAAGTTGGGGTTTCACAACCGATGACGGCGACTGTTCTAATACAGATTGATCTAAAGCAAAACCCACCTTTAAACAATGACGGCTACTGTATATATAGGAGTTGGGACGTCCTAGGGTTATCCCTAGGGCGCGCCCCCCTTGGGCTTAGCCCACGACACAATTACAAGGCCCAAGGCCCGAAACAGACTCGGACTGGAAGAGGTACGTGTCTTGTTTTGACGATTCCAGACAGCTCAGGAGGAATTTTGATGTGGGACCAAAACCATCTGAAAATAGACTCCATAAGCTTTCCAACAAGTACTCATGGGCCCCGAGAGTCCTTCTGGATCAGCGGCTAGGTCCGTTTGAAGTTGATGCTGTCAGGAGGCCCGAATCCGAATCCAAAACGTACAGAACTTCATTGCTTGCCTTCGATGGACCGAAAGTGACATGGTGCGGTAGAAGTAGACTTGGGAAAGGTCTTGGTTTGGTCCCCAATCAACTTCTTTGATCATCCATGTATTCGTTGCACTCCGTCTCTTTCCCTTCACCCAAGCAAGTATCTCTGCAAACGAGAACACACAAAATTTATGGTGCAGTAACGGCTGTTCAAATATATAACACATAAATCTTATATAGAAAGTATGCACCTTTGGTTGATGAATATATAAGGTAGCTATGTTCATATCTGGCGGCGGCGTCGTCGTCGTCTTGGGTGTGAAGGAGCTGCTGAAGTTGCTGCTCCGGCTCCGTTGCTGTTGTCGGCCCTGTAATTCCTTTTCTGCAAGCATAGCAAGCTGGAACAAACGGTTGGTAGTAGTAAATTCTTTATAATCAACAATATCCTGAATTTCATGCCTCAATCCACCATAAAAGCGACACACTTTATCCTCTGGATTCTCTACTACCCCACAACGTATCATGCCCTTTTGTAGCTCTGCATAATATTCCTGGACAGACATATTTCCCTGATCTAAGCGCTGCAATTTCTTACGCAAATCACGTTTATAAGAAGGAGGAATAAAGCGATCACGCATTGCTTCTTTGAGCCTATCCCATGACTCGGGTTGTAGGTGCAAAGTAGCTAGTTCTTGCCACCAGATTATAGCAAAATCTTTAAATTCACTAGTGGCTTGTCTAACCTTATGTTGATCAGGTACAAGGTGGGAAGCAAATTTTTGTTCTACTGTCATCTCCCAATCAAGATATTCCTCAGCATCATATTTTCCATAAAAAGATGGTATGGTAAATTTTATTTTAGCATAAGGATCATCATTATTAACATTACCACGATTACGCTGATTACCTCCCATACCTGTGCGATTGCGGTGAAGTCTTTGACGCAGAGTGTTCTCGCGTGTCGCCCTCGCACCAACTAGACCATCGTCACCGTAGACAACACCCTCGTCGAGGATCACGTCGTCATTCTCGTCCTTGTTGTCATCGTTGGTAGCTGGATGGTTGGCCTCAAGTTGTTGAACCTTCCCGGTCAATGTGGACACTCGCCTATCCACGCTCTCAAGCGAATGGGCGACACCCTTCATGGCCGTTCTGACTACATCCGTTAGCTTGGCCACCTCCGCTAGCATCTGCTCCTTCAGGTCCTGCAAGTCACTTTTCAAAGCAGGCTCGTCGTTTGGCATGGTTAGTTATGAAATAAAACCCCTATCAACTATTTATGGGTCGGTGGAATCACACCCTCACTCACGTCTTACCGAGGTCTTACCAAGTTCTTACCAACGCAAGCAGTGGATGGTACAACCGGCGGCTGGTTCGTGATACCTGTAAGGCAGTGGCACCGAGGTTGCAAGGATCTTTTTTGTACTGATCTGAAGAATATGTGGAGCTTGGAAGGCACACAAAGAGAAAAATATGTATTTGTGGCACACAAGCCAGTAACAGATAGCAATGCTGAATTATAGTCCCGAGTACCTGTTCTCGTTGCTGGCCTAAATGTGTTCAAGTACAGGTGTGTGACAAACAAGGTGGTGGAAATAAGGATGATGAGCAGCAAAAGTGCCAGAAACAAGGCACAAGACAGCACACGCTAACACAGCTCAACTTGGTGTTCTCTATGTGCTCCTCTAAATATTGTTCCACTTTTGCCCCTCTTTTTTTCTCTTTTTTGGGCTGTCTTTGTTTTTTTGGGAAAATTTGACTTTTTCTTTTTATTTTTTTGATCTTTCTTTTAGCCTTAGGAGCACACAGGAAGTAACCACAGAAAATTTTAGCTCAAACAAGTGAAAGGCGTGGCCTGTGGAATTTTCAGAGGATGCGCCCAAAATTGAGAAAGGCTTGCGGGCTCGGAAAGACGATCTTCCGGGCTGTTTTACGGCAAAATAAAATCGCCGAACCCACCAAAGGTGGGGAGAGACGGATGCGAAATTTTTTTTCTGATTCCGAAACATATATGGTTTGCTGAAAACGGAGTTCGTATGCGAAAGTTATGCCTGTTTTACGAACGGACTCCGAATTAGAGGACAAAACGGACAGAAAGTGCGGAAAGTTGGCGATTGTGGCTAGGGTTTGATAGAACGGTGGGGGAAAACAAACGAACTGGACTCAAACACAATCTAACCAGCAACAAGACCTCGACCTAGGACACAAACTCAACACGACGGACTCTGCGACTGACAAATGCAAAGGCTATGGCGCGGATGGTTGTAGGACAGGAAATACAAGTATGGCGGTGGACTATGGGACGAAGGCAAAACACTCAACTATGGGTAAGTTGCAAACCTGACGGTATACCTGAAGCTTTGATACCACTTGATGAGGAACGGGGTTCCCAATCTTCCGTCAGATAGATAGCTTTCGTTTTTGGTGGAACGCGACACACCGATCCGGCTTCAGATCAGAAGATCCGATTCCTGCAACCTTAGCACCACGATTCCTCTGGTTATCAACCGTGTCACAAATCCGGTTGACCTCGCCAAGAAGGCTAATCCCTGCCTGCGAAACGAAGAACACAAGCAAGAACCCGAAAATACGCAACTCAATTAAAGTGACAATTGCAGATGAATGATTAAGCACTCGAAGTTGGGGTTTCACAACCGATGACGGCGACTGTTCTAATACAGATTGATCTAAAGCAAAACCCACCTTTAAACAATGACGGCTACTGTATATATAGGAGTTGGGACGTCCTAGGGTTATCCCTAGGGCGCGCCCCCCTTGGGCTTAGCCCACGACACAATTACAAGGCCCAAGGCCCGAAACAGACTCGGACTGGAAGAGGTACGTGTCTTGTTTTGACGATTCCAGACAGCTCAGGAGGAATTTTGATGTGGGACCAAAACCATCTGAAAATAGACTCTATAAGCTTTCCAACAAGTACTCATGGGCCCCGAGAGTCCTTCTGGATCAGCGGCTAGGTCCGTTTGAAGTTGATGCTGTCAGGAGGCCCGAATCCGAATCCAAAACGTACAGAACTTCATTGCTTGCCTTCGATGGACCGAAAGTGACATGGTGCGGTAGAAGTAGACTTGGGAAAGGTCTTGGTTTGGTCCCCAATCAACTTCTTTGATCATCCATGTATTCGTTGCACTCTGTCTCTTTCCCTTCACCCAAGCAAGTATCTCTGCAAACGAGAACACACAAAATTTATGGTGCAGTAACGGCTGTTCAAATATATAACACATAAATCTTATATAGAAAGTATGCACCTTTGGTTGATGAATATATAAGGTAGCTATGTTCATATCTGAGCTAGTGATGTCCTCATCAGTTCCTATGGAAGGATCAGGCGCCGACGGAAGGCGGCCAACTGGGGAAGGCACCACTGATAGGCAGCGTCGTCGCAGGCGTCCTCGTGCACCTTCGGGTTATGTTGTCTAGTATAGCCACTCGTTGATGATGTAATCTCCCTGTAATGTGTTAATTTTCTGATTATAATGCACTATGTTTAAATGAGCTAATCCGTTCCGCTTCTTTTTCCTTGCAGGTATGGACTACCAGACGCCTGAGCTGCTAGATCACGCCACCGATCAGTCCCACCGGTCGTTTCTCTCGGCGGTGCAGAACCTCGAGCTCGGTACCTTACGTCCTCGACCTTCCAGGCGACTACTTCCCGTGGACGACAGGTTCATGACTAGGTACGTACGAACGTTGTACTGTGAATCTGTATATATCAACTTACTAACTTGCTTTGTTTTGATTGTCAGGTTGCGGGAGGCAGGCCTTCTGCCGCTGTGTAGGCTGGTAGCAGCCGCGGTGGAGCCGAATGACCCGACGAAGAAGTGGGGTATCGACCGGTCGCTCCTCACAGCTCTTGTGGACCGGTGGAGACCGGAGACGCACACCTTCCACCTCCCGTGCGGTGAGATGGCCCCTACGCTGCAGGACGTCAGCTTCCTCCTTGGGCTGCCTCTAGCAGGCGATGCGGTGGGGCCAGTTGACGGGCTCCAGGCGTGGCGAGAGGAGATCCTACAGCGGTTCGCCCCGGTTCACCGTGCTCCGGGGTTTCCCCCTCGTCGGCGACATCTCCCGTACACGCATGCGGGCCCCCTCAGGCTTGGGTATTGAGCTACACGGTAAGAATGCTTTATTGTTGTTTTATGTTCGTCCTTCAGTCCGTACTAGAATTACAGTGTCAACTTCGTTATATGTTAACGCAGCCTGATCAGCTAGCACCGGAGGCTGACGCGTACTCACTGCAGAGGAGCCTGGAGGCGTACCTGTTGTGGGTGTTCGGGTGGGTGATGTTCACCAACTCGCACGGCCACGCAGTCGACAAGGGCTTGATCCCTTACGCGAGGGAGATAGCCGACGCCGAGGACGGTGCTGTTCCCCAGTACAGTTGGGGATCGGCAGTCCTTGCCGCCACGTACAGGGGTCTGTGCGACGGCTGCAGGAAGACCGAGCCAGAAGCGGTCTTCACGGGTTGTCCACTCCTCCTACAGCTCTGGGCGGCAGAGCGGTTCGCGATCGGACGCCCCGTTGTGGACCACAGTCCGTACGAGGCGAGCCTGTACGTGGGTGTCCTACCGGAGGACTATCCGACGATGGGGACGGTGTGGTGTCGTCGTGAGGTATGTTCGGTGTTAGAACCGTCTCGGTTTTTTATGTTACTTGGACTAACGAGAACTCTTTACCTGTTTGTAGCGTCGGTACGCTCACGTGCAGACGCAGAAGTCGTACCCAGACTTCGTCATGGAGTTCGACAGGATCATGGACGACGACGTTGTCTGGGAGCCGTACAGCGCCGAGGCGAGGCACGCGCGTGCGCCGCACGGGCTGTCGTCCCTCTGCACCAGGGACCAGGCGTACTGGCTGACGATGACGCCGATGCTGTTCGACATTTCTGTCGAGCCGCACTGCCCGCAGAGTGTGATGCGGTAGTTCGGTATGCGACAGACCTTCGGCCATCATCAACGCAGGGGCGTACCGCAACACGTTCACAGGTATATGTGGAAATGAATATTGCGTATTGTTATGCATTGTGTCACCGGTTGTGCTCTGCAGGTTAAGTCGGCGTGGCCAGGCCGCCGGTAGGCTGTGGAGACCCACCGTCGTCAACTACATCAACGATTGGCTCATAGCCACGGAGGACGTCATCATGGAGCTGCACCCCTACACAGCCGCCAGGTACGAGCAGTACCTTTCCTGGTACCAGGCCCGTACCAGACTACGGGTGACGTACACTCCCGAGGCTCCACAGGCGCACGTCGCGGGGGTGCGAGACGCATACCCGACGCACCGCGACCAGGACTACTTCCGCGCGGTGAGTCAATGGTTTTCATACTATTTTCAATGGTAGGTGCCACGCGCAACTAACCACGCATGTCCTGTTGAACAGGCGGACGATGCTAGGCAGGTCCACACGGAGCTGGACCTACTGCGGCAGCGCCTACAGGCTGGCATCCCTCTCACGCAGCAGGAGCAGACGATCACGTTCGACCGGATGTGCAACACGATGCGCTCGGTCGTCCGTGCTCTGAGTTGTCGCCGTCCCGATGCAGTCCCACCGATGCAGATACCTATGCGAGGTCCCCATGGTGAAGGGACATCGGCAGGAGCGGCGGGTTCTGCAGGGGCCAGTACGTCGTGGGGAGCAGGTCCTTCTGGTACCGCCGGAGGATCGAGGTCGGCAGCCTCCACGATCGGGCGAGGATTGTCAGGTACGTCAGGATTGAACCTATTCTACATAACTAATTGCACTTTTTATGCGGCTAACGCGAGATTTTCTTTACCAGACCCACGCACCGGATCTCACCTCCACCTGGGGGACACTGGGCGGGGATCTGCCCGAGCACCTCTGCTTGGATCTCTACGAGGACGACCTCCTTCCGGAGCAGGACGTGATCGGGTCGTCACAGCTCGGAGGTGCACCGCACACACAGCCGCACGACGCCGGTGCTTCCCCTGCTGCTCAGGCGGTCCGAGCTACCCGTGGGGTACCGGCGGACCGCCTGACGTACTCGCGCGGGCACGTGCGAGCGCAGCCTAGGAGGACGAGGAGGCGTATGACCTAGGGGCTATTGTTGTATTTATTTATTTATAGGTCTCGCATTACTTGTTTAAATTTGTCATGTCCATATTCACCTCCTGTAGACTCGATCCCATCCTTCAGATACATTGTACTGCTAACAATGTAGTCTCGCTTGTTGTATTTTGTACTATGGGTGTCGCATTCATCATGCCGCAATGCGAATGGCTCGCATCTACCTATTATCATGTCATTAAAACGGACCGGCCTATTACCATGTCATTAATTAAGTTTTACCAAAAATAAACTTGAAAAAATGATCAGCACGATTTTACAAAACCAACGCCCACCATCGTCGGATTATAAAAAAAAACTGTCAAAAACATACCCTAAACCACGATTAAAACTAAATTTTGTTAAGCGTGTAGGCGAAAGACGGGGAGGAGTGGATTGCGAGTGCCGATCCAGACATACGAGGAGTGGAATGCGAGTGGCGATCCGGGAATACCCTCAGTTTGACAAGTTCTTTTCACGACGTGAACAGTATATGATATTTGGTTTTTTTTAAACATCGACTCAATAAATGCAATGGCACAATAAATAGAATTTAAGAATTTAATTTTGACAAATAAATTTTCAAAAATTTTGGGGTGAAAAATTAGCAACAAAATTTTCAAATTT